>VZRJ01003858.1:1889234-2213689 GCA_013397565.1 Ptilonorhynchus violaceus
CGCCACCGCGGGCGCTGCTCGCCCGCCCAACGCGCCGGGGGACGACTCCTCGGGGCTGCCCGCCCGGAGAGCCCCGGTCCCGCCCGAGCATCGCCGGAGGCGGCTCCTGAGGACGGGCAGGGAGAAGGTGTCCTTGGCTGCGGCGCAGCCCCGGAGGGGAGATGGTGCCTCAGCCGCCTCCCCGCTGGAAAGGAGATGAGACAAGTTCACGCGCTCCCAGCGAGAGGGAGAGCTGGTCACGCACCGGGCTCCAGGGGCTTCCGAGCAGCCAAAGTACAACACGGGCTTGGGATCCTTCATGGAAGTGACAGGGCTGGGACCACGTCCACAGCCAAGAGAAGTTCTTGCCAAGCATGCATAGAAATACAGAATCATAGAAGAGTTTGGGTTGGCAGGGACCTTTAAAGGCCCAGCTAGCTCAACGCCCCTGCAATGAGCATCTTCAACCAGAGCAGGTTGCTCAGATTCCTGTCACAGCTGACCTCAAATGTTTCCAGGCGTGGGGCATCCATCACCTCTCTGGGCAACATATGCCAGCATTTCACCACCCCCATCATAAAAAAAAAGAGAAATATTCTTTATATCAAGTCTAAATTGATAATCTCTTGGTTTAAAACTATTAACTCTAAGCTCAATACCTAAGAACATTAAATATGCCCTTTGAACAGCTTCTCTGTTCACAGTGATACTCCTTTTACATAAAAAGTATACCCATCTCACTTAGAGGGTTGCATACCTTAGCATATCATCCTGGCTGGGAATTTTTCTCCTTTCATCCTCTCCTTCTTGGTTTCAGGAGCTGTCAACTCAAAATCCAGCAAAAGTTACAACCTCCCTAAATTCACTGAAACTTGGCAAGTCCTGCTCAGGGATTCCTGAACTATGAGCTCTCCACTGCTGGTCCTGCTTCCGACCCTCCTGCTGTTCACCTTCTGCAAGGCTCCTGAGGGTGCAGTTTCTTTGAGGATTCTTAGAGGAATTCTCCCCTTGTCTTTTGGGGATCACCAATGAGATCTGTGTTGAGGAGATCAGCAAAGCAGAAAAAACCCAGACTGGAGTTTCACCATCATCTTATCCCTGGAAAAAGATGCCACAAGTTTCTGCAATGTTATCTCTTCTAAATAGGTGTGTCTCTATGGAAATATGTACAAGATTTAGTTATTTCTTACATTACTGGATTTTTAAACACAAATAATGCCTAAATGCAGGGTCAGATCTTCTTCCACTCAAGCTGTAGCAAAACTCTCTAGTCAGCTCAGCAGAAGCAGCTCAGAATGTGAAATTTTCTAGTGCTTTGATTATATCAGCGGTATTCTTACTGCAAATCTCTCTCAGCATTACACTTCCCTAGCAAATAACAATTTGGTTTAAGAAAACATTGAACTAATGCTCAAGTACATCTTACTTGATGTCTTCACAGCATTTAATATATTATAGCAACACCTGCTGGTCTTGATATAGTTAAGAATCTGTTACATCCCTATTTCCATTATAAACTCCGAGTTCACAAGCTGGCCACAAGAATTCAGTTTGGATTCTGACACGGGAGTAAAGTTTGTCCCAAGACTTGTAAAACACCTTCAACTTTCTCAGAGAGTTCACCAAGTTTTGATGAGGATTTTTTGCACCACTGCAGTTTTAAATGGGCTGTTTCACAGATGTGGTTTCATCTACGATTGGTTTAGCAAAAGGAAACCAGTGCTTGACCTAAGCAAATGTTCTTAAATGGTCAGATTTAAATACTTTCTGGTGTGTACAGAAGAATATGAGGATATGTTCATATGGCTGAAACTCACCTAAAACCACTCAAATAACAGCTAGCTCAGACAGCTCACTGTTCCTTCTGACATCTCAAAGCAAGTTACAAAAGATGTACTAGAGCTGACTGAAGGACAGCAGAAGTGGTTTTGGAAAAAATCCAAGATCAAACCCAAAAATTTTGGTTTTGACTTGGAACAAACAGAAAAAAGCATTGAAATATTTTCACACAAACAGCATTGAGTTGAAGCCACTCTTTCCTGCCCAAACGGGTCAAGTTCCAATTTTTCTTCCTGCAGAAAGGCTCACGTTGCCGAAAGAAAATTAGATCAAAATCAATATATGCAACAGCTGGATTTCAGTGAAAATGCTTTAGCTGAAACCATAAAAATCAGCTCTGACTGCGGATCCATCCTACAAATGGAGATCAGGGGAAGGCATCTGTAGCTTGTTCCCAATCAGTAGAACAAGCCAGAGGCAGTGTCGGGATCCCATTCCAAACCACAGATCCAGTTTGTCTCTCTCTCTCACTGGTTTTCACTCCTACTCATCTCCATGGGGTTCCTGTTTCCACTCTTACCATCCAAGGTGGATCAGGAAGATGCTATTCAGACACACCAAGACACTGTGCATCGAATGACAGCCCGGAGCTGATCACACTCTGCATCCCCGTGCTGCCCCTGTGCTCAGCCCCAGTGAGCACCTGGCCGAGGGACAGCTGGCTGTGGATGAAGGGGATGTTAAACAGCCAGAGGTAAAGGCTCTGAAAAGCCAGTCAGCACTCTAAAATATCCATCTGTCACAGGCATCTCCCCTAATGGAGCAAAGATGGTTTATTGCCTTGGGGCATTTCTGAGCTGCTGCTGGACTGTCAAATAGCTGAGGCTGTAATGATACCAGCAGCATGAAAAACCAAACCTTGCTGTTGTCTGTGGCTCTCTCTGAAGCTGTGCTTGGTCTTGTACAAAGTTGATCTTACAACATTTATATTTGCTTCTGTTGACTCTTGGTTACTGCAGAATGCTCCATCTTGGCATGAAGATGTTGATATAGAAGAAAACTTCAGTTCCTTCTGCATTTAAAATTCTGTTCTACTTAGCTGTGGGGGTCTGAGACAGTAAATTTCACTTAAAACAACACAGAGCTAAAATATTTAGCAAAGAACTTTAGTAAAGCATCAATCTTACAGCCATTATCTGCAGAACTCATCATGCAACCCCCCAAGGCAACAGACTCCCAGTCAATCTGACCTCAGTTCATTTGGAGCTACTACCCTCAACCAGCACAGAGGAACTGCATATTTTTTTAGCCAGCTACTGAAATCTGTAGATTATGTGGCAACTGAATATGACAAAGATACTCTTCATCATCGGGACAGTTCTCAAGATCAAGTTTTCCCAAAGGGTTCTCAGAAAAATATATTTAAAAAGATCAAATCAGAGTGTCATCCCTTTAGCAGAACCCTTGGAGGCACCACGCCTTTAGTCCCAGGTATGGTGGGTACATTCTCAGATAACCAGTGAGTTTGAATCTTCTATGAGGTGTTTCCTGTTGAATTTCATTTTAAATGAGATGAAGGAATTGGCTGATGAAACAAAAAAAGTAAGATTTTACTTTTGAGAAAAGGCGAGAAGAGGGTGATTGAAAAGTTGCTTGAAAGTTTTTTGAATTTTAAAAAGCCTAGGTTGAAAAAAAATATTGAATCCAAGTTAATAACCATAAAATCATTCCCAACCACTTTTCCAAAAGGACAAGATTGATTTACCATATCTAAAGAGACATACCTTTCTGATCATCCTACTGCATGATATGAGACATTTGCAAGAATGAATAATGTGTAGAAGGGAAGACTTTGATGTTTAAAGTATTTGAACAGAAGCTTTAAAGAAAGAAAAAGAAACCACAGATGAAATATTACGCCAGTGATGTTCTGCAGCTGTAGGTTCCAGCTGTAGTTATTCACACAGACATCACCTACCATTTTCCTAGAGAAACCCCAACTGCATCTGCCAGCACATGGCTTAGGGTTTTAATATAGCCTAATATGTTTCTACTTTATTTTCTACTTATTTAGAAGAAAACAGCAACAAAACCAGACAGCAGAGTCTCAGGTCTGCTGGATACGCAGACACACAGAGCTGAGGCCCTCATCCTGCTGCGAAGAGGCACTGCAGCCCCTCAGATACTCGGGCAATCCAGAGCTTGTGCAGCCCCTTCTCCCCACAGTGCCAGCAGATGCTGTGAGATGAGATCTGCACAAACACGACTTTTGCATGAAGTTTTTTGCACGAGTGAGGAGAGAAATACATGAGGAAGCCTCACCTGTCTCACGCGGGAGATGTTTCCAACCAGCCTCTTACCTTTGCTGCTGCAGCCTCGGAGGTCAAGCTGGTATTATAGAGCACAAGGAGGCCCACAGGTAAATAATTCCTCTTGAAACAAGGTGCCCCCAGGTGCCTAAGGCTTCAGCCCTGCTCTTGTCGATGCAGGGGCTTTGGGGCACAGTCACAGCTCACCCAATGCCCATCACTGGCTGCAGGGAAGTGCTGCGGCCAGGTAATGCTGACAGAGGGATCCCCACCCTGGTACCCACCTCACTGCATTGAAAAGGCTGGAAGCCCAAAAGCCATGGGGGATTTTAGTGCTGTGACCCCGTGCTGGCTCAGAGAGTGAAGGTGCGTGGGGGCTGGACAGCCCTGAATACGATCAGTGCCTGCTTCCCTTGGGGCAGAATGACAACAACACACTGGGCTGTGGCTGAGCCAAGATGAATGTGTTTGCTTTGGCAAGATGAGCTCTGTGCTGCACTCATTGCACACACCATGTCATGGGTTTTTATTGGTGGGGTCACAGTCACAGTGAGCAAAGACTCCCACTCGTAACCAGCAGACCTACTCAGAGCAGTGGGCACGACACAGGGATTGAGTATTCACAAGATTAGCCTGGAGGTGCTGAATTTTAAATGCATCTTGAGGATGGTTCTAAATGAAATGAGATGCCTTAAAATCTGAACATTTCAGAAATTATATATATATGTGTAATACATGTGTATATATATATCCTTTTAATTTTGGCAGTATTAGTCACTTGTTAAGATTACAGAGAAGTTTCATAAATGGAATTTGGGATGCTTCCTTCTAAAACTGCATAAATTCCCACTCGGGACAGTTCTTCAAATGTACAGGTCCTGCTGTGTTCTAACACCTCTGGCTGTGACAAAAACATGCACTGCTTTTATATTCTTCCTGTTGCATTAAAGCTACAGGTTGACCCTGCAGAGAGAGTTTATAATAGCACAATTGCCAGCAGATCTGCTGCTTTCACACCTCTGGTATTGTGCTGATGACCACCCTGAGCATACAGATAAAACTCAACAATTATCCACACACGCATTAAAACCCCCAATAAACCTGTCATTGCAAAACCAGAATATAAATAACGCCAAGACTAAAATATTCTACCCACATAGTTACGTTTTACAAAGTTCTAATTTATAAACGTTACAGCTCTCACCAATTTTAATAAGAATTGAGTTGAGCTACCTTTTTAAAATCCAACTGCATAGTCTATCCATTTGCTATTATTACCTCCTACTGTAATTTCTGAATAGGTGCTTGTTTGCTAAGAGAGGATTATCACCACTCACCACAACCAAAGATTACTTGCAGGGACTTAGATGCAACAACAGAAAAAGAATCCTTGAGGACCACGTCTCCCACAAATGACAGAGAGGCTCAGTCCACCTGCACCTCAAAAAGGGAAGGTGGCTGGAACCTGCCCAGCAGCTGCTGCACTGGCATCCTAAGCTGCAGACTGATGTTTTTGATCATCACCATAACTTACTGCAAGGAATTTGAGAGTTGCTGTGATAAGATAGAGACTCACACTGGAAATAAATCAGGGAAGCTTTCAAGGACAGCATCTATGTTTATGAGGGTTCCAATAAAGAAAATAAATGTGCAAGATATATATAAATGTAATTTAATACCCAGCTATTACAGATACAGAAATTACCTCATTACACTCCTTGAAATCCATCTTTACTTATTCCTGATACCAGAAAACTTACAAAACCTTAAACACTGGCTAGGATGTTTGCATGCTGAGACTTCTACTTTTCACACTGATCAACACTGTCTCTACCTGTTCCCCCTTCTGCTGCTCTCATACACTGCATAGACTTTAAAGCAAAGACTGCTTTTTCATAGTGCTGTTTTAAAAAAAGGGTTCAAGAATGATGCTCCTAATTCCAGGAAGAAATCAATTTTCGGCTCTGTCAGTGACATCTGTGGACTCTGATCCTCAGTTCCTCCTTGGAATCCATTTGTCTCATTTCCACTTTTACTCCTGAACAGCCAGCCTTAGGGTAGCACAATTTCCTGTCAGATCTTTTATTAGTATTTGATCAGATGTTATTTTAGGAAACGCTGTCCAGATCGAGTTTTATCTTACAGCATGTTTTTAATCCAGCAGTGCTGACTTTGGGGAGAAGTCTGTTCTCAGATACATGTGGAATGTAAGTTCTTCACTGGCATGAAAAGGCTGGAAGGATGTTGCTCCCTGTCCAACCCAGCTGAAAGCCTATGAAAAAGCTGAACATTATCCCTGGCTTAGAATATTTAAAAATACTTTGCTCCTGGAATTGCACTGAATTCAGTAGGGCACAATAATCTTTGGCCATCATCATAACAGTCCCAATTCTGCCACGAGGAAGAGGTTTCTGGACTTCTGCAGGTATTTGTCCAGGCTGATCCTCTTGTAGGAAAAGAACCTCATACAATATTCATTACTTCCTTGTCTCTGTCTTGATACACATTATTAAGAGCTGCCTGGCCCTCCAGCGAAATCTCCACAACAAAATTAAGAAACACAGCCAGTCATCATGTCAAAGTCATGAGAGATTAAATATTCTAAGTGCAGCAGCACCAGGGTAAATTAGTATTGTTACCTTCTGACCCCCGGAGCTGCACCCGGTGTTGGCTTTAAACAATAAAAATAATGAGATTTTTAGATTCCATTTATTTTGAAACAACAACTGGCAGCTTGGAAGAAGAAAACATGTTTTGGCAAATAAAGTTGACATTGACATTTTTAGCAAAGAATAGCTATATGGTGCCTTGTCACTGGGCAAATCTGAAGAATCACTGCTGCCTCTGATGTATGATGTTTTTCACAGGGACAGTGTATGTATGAGTAATAAAGAACATTCAGTACAGTTTGTATCTGCCTTTAACAGAGATGTTCAGAATATTTAAACAGAAACGAAAACATTTCTAGCATTAAAGTCTTCAATGTATTTTTAAAAAGTATCATCTTAAAAAAAAAAAAAAGATAAAAGCTGATGCATGGTAAAATTCCATCCTAAAACTACACCAGTGAGAAGCCTTGACATATGGAAGTAGGATGACAAAACCAGACTCACTTAGTTGGGTTGAATTCCCAAATATTCCCAGTAAAGGGCAAAGTCCAATGTAACAGTTTTGGAGGCTTTTTTTTTTTTAAAACACATTTGAAAATGAGCCAGTCAGTAGGAAAAGAACATGTAAGACTATATTGGACCATGCAAATGCTTTCAAAACTGTTCTCTCTTTTCCTGTTCCAGACCACACAACTTCTCCAGTTTTCAATTTCTCCATCTGAAAACTGGGGACAGCTTGCCATAAGGGAAGTGACAGAATTTGCTTTTATTAATCTCCCTCTCAATTGATTTAGAGACCATATGCAGCTTAAAACAAATAAAAGTCCAAAACAAGAAAAAGAAGGAAAATCAACAGATCTGTTAGGAGGCACCAGAAGTGCACCATGGTGAGGGGAGCTGCAGGTTGACAGACGTAGGTATGACATGCACAGGTATCCATCACCCTTTAGCTGCAGATGCTGGGAAGACATTCTCTATTACTCATTAATTCTATGGTGAGCAGATAGATTAAGCATTTTTCCCTATTAATTAACCTTGCCCTGGGCTATGAAGTTGAAGAGCTTCACTTACTTATATATTTACTTATTTTGAGGGAAAACGATTCCTCACCAAAGCCCTCCCCCTGTGAACTGCAGCATCAAAGCCTCTGGCCAAGCTCCCAAGCATTCCATACCGTGCATGCCTTCAGCCACTACATCAGGATCTATAATTACAGATACAGATCACTTACTGCTTGGGATACTAAATACAGGGAGATGTTTTATGCTGGTGGTTTGATTGTGGTACAGACATTAATACCAGGCATAAAGGACAGATCACATTCCACTGATATAAAGGACAGGTGAAACGGAAAGGATCAGGTCTGTAGTTTTCTTTACATTGTTTATTTTTGTACATCATATCCAACACACATCCAATTGTATCAGCTGACCAAAAAAAATCCTGACATTAAATCCTTTAATGTCTATTGAGCTGCTTTTAATTTACATAAACTGAAGATGAGCAACAAGCATTGTTGCTGTCCAGCACTGAGCAAGGCTTTTGTTGGTGCTTGGTTATGCCCTTCACCTCTCAGACACACAGACCCCAGGAGCACATGCCTGGACAGAGGTTTGGATGGACCTGTTTTGGCCTAAAATACTGGGGTTTGGTTGCTGTTTAACAGAGGGTGTTGCAGGGAGCTGCACTGCTGCCTGTTAGCACTCTTTGTCCAACACAATTAGTACAACACCCTGCCAGGGAAAATACTAAAGGGTGGCTCTGTGATAGACTGGGGTTATTCAACTTTTGACAAAAGGTTAGGGGAATTCTCTCGAAACAGTAATTGTCTGTCACACGAAATGCTGCAACTTCTTGAGCACAGGAAGGAGGAAACCACAACATGAAGTGGATTAGGGCAGAAGGAACCTAGAGGCAGGCAGGTTAATGCAGTGGAATCCACATGGACTTACCAAGAGGGTCTAGGTAGAATGAACAAAAAAATAAAGAATAAAAGAAAGTTAATAAAGACCTCAAATTTATCTGATGTGTCTGTAGCTAAAATAACTGAGGCGGGTTTTCTCCTGAGCCTTTAAGGTTTTTTGAGGTCAGTATGTGCACAGGGAACTTCTGTGGTATTGCACAGAAGGGCCTCAGAGGAATTGGCACGTGAGACAAAAAACCACAGAATGGCATAGGAAGAAAGATGTATTTCTTGGGGTGATGACAGTACACTATGAAAAGAGACTCACATGCAATAAATATATCATCATAAAGCTCCAGAGCACAATCCAGGTGTGGTGCCACTGTTACCTGGCTAACTGGAGGTAAGTGAAGTGAATTCCCTGCCCAGGCCAAGTGTACTGCAGGTTTGGTTTGAGGAAATAACATTTAGGAAGCTTTCAGAACAGGCACACCTATTTCAAGCACATGAGTGCACAAGTCAGGTTTGGAACAGAGGGTGAAAAAAGGCTTGAAGTAAAAACTTATAATTTAAACTTGTACTGGAGCCAGAAGTAATGTTCAGACAATGCATTTTACTACCAGCTTTAACTCGTCACAGATGCAACTACTGATTACCATAAAATTAATTCTGTTGATGGATCCTTCAGTGTGTACCTTATAATCCTCTTTTCTCCCCTGTGGCACTTTGCTCAATTTTTTGTCCTCAATGCCTGAATGGAGCATTTATCTACAGCATGACCCTGGTGTTGACTGGAACAGTGAGATGCTCCCACCTGACACGTAATACACAGACAGGACAAGTAACAGGCAGCACTGATAAGAATAGTGCATCTTTATAACATCCACCCTATGTATGACATAAATGAATACATCAGATAATTCTTTAAATAGCCTACTCTAAAATTAGATGAGTGAATGCTGCCACGTAACACTAATACTAATGGAATTGCAAGAGCTGGATATCAGGAGCAGACAGCACTGAGAAAAACTCTCTGCCTTGAAAATGTTAATTCACTTAATTGCCACTAATTGCACATAGCATCAGTGCAAGTTCAAACATGAGAACAGAACGAGCAGTTCTGAGCCTGACCTTTGCCAGGTAAAACCTTCATTTTAAGGAAAATCTATCTCAGAACCAGTGAACATATTCTCTTTTACACTCACCTAACTTTCCAAAGCACTTGCAGACAAGCACAAAACCAAGGTAAACATACCCTAAATTCATCTCAAATAAAGTGCAGGTTCTGTGGCACACAAAACAGTTCTAAGCCACATCTTCCATCACCTTGTTCCTCAACTGCACAAGAGCAAACCTGAGAGTGTCTGAAAATGGCCAGAGAAGTACCTGAACACCTTTCTGTCCACTCTAAACCACAGTAAATCCTGTAGGAGAGAATTCAGTTCTATGGTTGGACTTTTCCAACGTAAATGATTCTATAAAAATTCTTACCCCAATGGGATTTTGGGGCGCAGAGAAGAGGGAAGACAAGACCACTTTGTTTTATGAAATGAAAAATCCAGATCTGACAGCCAACAAGACACTAAACACTGCCATGATGGACACAACTTGGTATGCTGGAGAAAAATGCTTACTCCTTTGGGAATATATTGCCACAAGCCAGCTGCTTATAGTGGATTAGAAAGGGAATTAGAAAATACACAACCCAATTAAAAAGTACCGTGTTTGTTTGTTTCTTGTGGTTCTTTTGCTCTTTCATACTAATTTCTTCTCTTTTTTTCATTTTTACTTAATTCAATATTAATATTCCCAAATAAACCCCAAGATTCGTGTCTTTTTTAAAATGCCTCTAGCTCTTTTCACACCGTGGCCTGATCCTACAGCTGAAAATGGAGCTACTCCAATTCCCACCAGCTCAGGATACAGCCCCAAGCACTCCTCTGCCGACTCCCACGGGAGACAACCTCGGAACACAGTCAGCTTTCCATGACATCAACCCAAAATGAAAAGGTGCCCCAGCCTTTCAAGCAAGGACACCAAAACAAATCAATATCACTCTACAGAGATTTATAGACGAGCTGAAAGAAGGGTCATGCTGAAGGCGAAACAGAATAGGAATTTTTCTCTTTTTATGTGTTCTTCTGTTGGCAAAAGTTGGAAACGGGGCTGGCACATAACAAATACTGGTAGTTAACTCTACTGCCATCTAGAATGGTCCATTAAATTAACAAGGACAGTAAGGTCCCAAAAATACCCAAGGTGGTATTTTAAAGTAGCACTGAAATTCCAGGAGAAAAACCTTTAGAACCGATTGTAAAAAACTACACAGACTTTGAAAAATATCTATCTCAGATTTACCACATTTGAGGGTAAATTTCCATTTTCCATCAAAGTAGAGCAAAGTCAAATTACGCAACTCCTTAGACCTAGGAATTCTCTGTTGCTTTTTGAAATAAAAAGGTTTTTAAAGATGCAAAGTTCTGCCTTGTTGAAGAGAAGAAAGATATACAGTAATTTACTAGGTTCCTTTAAAACCTGTGAAAAAAATTCAGATAAAAAGCTTGTGGCACTCTATTTATTTTTACTTTCATAAAGCAACTCACACGATTAGAAAAGAAACACAAACATTCTGTACCGAGTTGAAAGAAAAACTTAAAAGGAAAAACCTCCAAAACGATGATCCTGCACGTCTAGAAAATTCCAGTAGTCTTCAGATGAATAAATGCATCCCATTGTCACATCTGACATTCTGACTGGTTCCAATCCCGATAACTTCTCATTTTAGGAAGCAAAACTTGTACAGAACAAGGAATCATTCAACTATTTGCAAGACCCATTTTTTTTTTGCTCATTTCTGCTGTCATCCCCAGCTGCAAACAGCCCTCCAGCACCCTCAGCTGCACTCTGCTGAGCCTACCAGGGCAAGGCATTTGAATTTTAAATTGCAGAATTCCCTCCACCTTTCAAGCTACTCTTGTTTGGTGCTCAAAGCCAGGAAAGTCAATTGAAACTTAATTCTCTTCTTTGATTTATAGCAGCCGTGGATTAAGAAGCTGATTTGGGACAGATTCAATTGTTTCCTCACTGAAAAAAAAAAAAAAATGAGAGCTTTTCTAAAGGTTTGCACCTTGAATAATGTGTTTGATTGTATTATACCACTACATTTTATTAGAAAGCATTAGTCAACCTTCATTTCCTGGAATTCCACCAGTGGCCCATTCCTATGTTGTCAGAACTTGGGAGTGACTGAACAGCACTCTCTGCTCAAGACATGTGGGGACAAGGGGCTTGGCTAACCTGGGATTTCATCCATTGGAAAACAGACTCCAGACACCCCAAAATGGGCCACATGAATTTACTGCAAATGTTAGTAGGATTTTTTTCCAAACAAACTGTAAAAGGGTGACTTTGTTCCAAAATTTTCACATCTTTCCACACTTTTAAGTTCTACGTTTCTAAATGACACCATGACATGAAGTGGACCAATTCTGACAGTAAAGAACTTTCTATTTTTTACACACTTTTTTTTTTCATTTTAGTGAAAAAGCTTAAATAATTCATGTTGGGTCTGGAAATTTCTCTTTACCAGTGTTTTGACTTAGTCAACAGACAAACCAACAAACCAATTATTTGTATATCTCCAGTCTCCTCAGTAAAGCCTTCCCTTTTCAAGTTTATAGGAGCCAGCATGCTTCAAAACAACCCACTCTGATCTGGGGCTTAAAGAAAAAGATGTTTAGTTCATATAAATCAATATACCCTCAGTGAGGAACATGAAACTGTGCTTTCATGCCAGGCTAGGAACCTACCTGGTTTTACTGTCTCAATTTGGAGTAACTTTTTTGTTTGAAAATATACGTGTCTCACCACTCAAAAAATATTCAGTTCAAAAAAATGTAACTACAGAAAACATTAATGTAGTATTTCCCTAAAATAGGTGCATTGAAATGCACAAAGCATTAGAAGATAGGGACTTGCTATACAAAAGTGGGACCCCTTGACAAAAGAGCAATGCTTTGAAAAGATAAAGGGAAGATCAATATGTTCCATCTTTATAGACTCTCATCTTGTATTCTCCTGCAGTCTCAAGTCAAAGCCTACTTTTGTCTGTAGTCTAACAAAGGGTATTGGTGTTATGAAAGGTACAGTAGTTCCTTCTTTATGCCCCCTGGTAACTCTTCGTTTATAATCAGCCTGAAATTCAAAACAGCTTTTCCTTTACCTTTGCAGAGCAGCTCACGCCCAGCTGCAGGATGGAACCGTGGATCCCTGAAAGGCTGTTCCCTTTGCCTGCTCCCTCCCCACACCAGCTGCCTCTGCCAACCACGGCCAGAGCAGAAAGCTGGGGGAAGAATAAATCTGTTTATCTGCTGTACCAGGTACTGCCATAACTCACTGCACAGGAAACTCACACACTGAGTAAAAAACACACCTCAAATAAACCTCAACCACGGGAGAGGACGGGGCAAATCAGTCCCCATTCACCAAAGCCACCAACACGAGTGGGGTGCCACATCTGCACCAGGGACTTGCCATGAGCAGCTGAAAACTGAGGCATCCACAGACAGAGGTCAAGCCCAGAGATTCACCTACGTGAGCCTGCTTTGGATTGCTCCTGAAAGTCCTGCAAGGTGAATATAAACCACCCCTCTCTGGGCAAGTGCAACCCACAGCTGCACATCAATTACTGAACAAAGCTTGTTCCCTGTCTCAGAAGTACCTGGATGTGTCAGCAATCACTTGTATATAAGGAGACACTACTTTTTTCCCTTTCACCTAATTATCTGCATTTAAGCTGTGCCTGTTTGCAAGAAGTCATGCAAGATGGAAAAGGAAGTACAAAATCACACTCGCCTCTTCCACGCTAACTTAAAATAGCTTCCCTGGAAACGCAAAGTCCCTGTGATATTCCTTGGTGTCTCAGCCAAGGAAACCTTACAAAGTCCTTCCGTGAGGTACACGGCGCCACTGTTATTTTGGCTCGTATTTATAGCAAGGTTTTCCTCTCCAGTTAAATGGCATCGGTATTCAGCACTATTTTCAGAATTCCTGAAGGAGTTGGGGGGAGGGAGGAAGGGACAGGGAGAGGGTGGTGGTGGTGGGTGATCCAGTCTGGAAAGTAATATTCTTCTATAAACTCAACTTGCTGGACCACCAGTGTGAGTTGTCACTTTCTGGCTCCACAGACAATTCACTCAAGAAACAGGAATTCTCTTCAAAATCCGATTGACTGATTTCTTTTTCATGTGTCACCATTCTGGCCAATTACAGTTACATCAGGAGCAGACTGGTTAGTTCAGAACATTCTGCAAATACTGCACAAAATAAGAAGCGGGGTATTAGAGTGTGCAAATGACTCATGTGAACACAATCTCTGTCCACCAAAGCAGCTAAATATACAGGAGCACAGAGCTGGAGGCCGTGGAATGTAGTTGTTTCATTTCTGAACCCCAGAATCCACCACTGCAACATAAGGGATTGCCAGGGATGAGAAAATCCTTTTCCACATTGGCTCTGATCGTAAAACCCCAGCACTTTCCAGTCATGCAGAAGCCCATGAAAGTATAAGGTGGGCTTTTCTAATCTGAAAAATCAGTCAAGACCTTCACTTACTTGCTGCCCACAGGAGAGCAGGGTGCCCACCCCACCCAGAGGGCAGCCCTTCAGCCTGGGGCAGCACGAGGAGACTCACACTGCTGCTTTAGCAGAGGCTGCAAATCAGACACTTGCTTTAATCCTGACATAATTGCATTTTTTACTTGTGTTATGGCAGATAAAGAAGTAGCCAGCAGGACAACAAGCAAACGATGCCCACAACCAGCCTTCAACTTGCAAACACAAAAAAAAGCACCTTCTTTGGGAGCTCAAGCTCTGCTAGTTGAAAGCCCAAGTTCTCGATAAGGAGGCAGATGTATACTTGGAAGAAATGCTAAAAAGACAAAATCCTTTTGCTGCAGACAAAGAAGAGCTCTGAGGGCTGAAACCCTTTTCTTATCTTCCAGAGACCTGTTTTGTCTGGATGCTATTAGCACAGCATTCCTGTGATCATTTGTAAATGTCATTTATAAACTCTGGCACTATTGTTCTCTGCAGAATGGATTACAAGGTCCAGCCTTCCTCCTTTCAGCCTGCAGACCATGCTCTGTTCCACAAGGCTGGTGCACATTGTGCTTTTCAGCTCGTGCTCCAGTGCCCGTGACCCACGTGCTGCACTGTGACCAACCAGCTATGGATGTGTGATATGTGACACACACAGGACCACACTCCCAGCTGGAAAACTTGCAGTCGTGTTTTTGTAGAGCTTTCCTTCAACTCACCACTGGTTCTGGCTGGATCAGAGAAGTGGTCTGACCCACAGGGAGCCAGCTGCATGAATTCCCTCTGTTCACAACAGTCTCATGCACACAGGGATTTCTGGCCCCTTTCAGAGCTGTCTTGACAGCTGCATTGCTGGGTTGATCCCTGCCCTCACACCTACCAGTGTAACATCAATTTGCAATATATTTGATCTTCTTTTTTTCCCCCTTTTGCCAGGAATAGCACAAATAACAACTGCTGTTTACAAAGACCACATTGTTATTTATGTTGTCACCTCCGAGGTAGTGAGGCAGACAGAAAGGGAAGATTGATTTTGATCCTATGCTAAGAATTATCTATTTCTTGACCGGAATGCTACCTGCAGAAAGATCTGAAACTCATGCCAGTTGTGTTCATTAAAGAGGTGTTTGACATGGCTCCTCTCCATTTCCACCAAAACAAGAAAGAGCACAGCTACCCCACCATAGCATGTGATCAGCAAAAGAATGAGGTAAGGATGAGAGCAGACATGGCAAATAAGGCTCCACACCACAGACAGACCTCTGTTCTGGCTTTAATTGCTGCATGCAGGTAATCCAGGAACCCAGAGTACAAGTTATGAATGCTTCACCAGCCATTTGTGTGGGGTTCATACACGCTTGCCTAATTCTAAAACTCCAATTATCAAATAAACATGCTGAACTCTGGACCACAAGAAGCAGGTGCTGTGTGTTTACTTCTACTTTGAGCTGTAAGGTGCACTTTTTTCTTGGTATTTTAGTGACAGTGTCCAATTCTGAAAGGTGCTGGCTGTTTATTAATTTCAAAGCAAGAAAGGGAACTCTCAGTTGAATTAATTAATTTCCCTCAATTCATGCAAGGCTTCAACTTCACAGTTTGTGATCAAAGACAGGATGTCTTAAATAATGTTAAATACGGTTTAGGGTTTACAATGTGCTATTTGGTTTCTGCTAGTTTGGTTTCTACTCCTCTAACAAATCTTTTGGAAACACATCGTGCAAGGGCTCTGCTGAACACCACACAGGAACCACAGGGTGAGAGCACTGGAACCAATGTTCAAACCAAACAAAAACCAGTTGCTACCTTATTATTGCCAGTCCTGAGCTGAAACAACACAATATCTCCTAAAAATTCCCCCCTACAATGTCCTCGAAACAATCAATGAATGAAGACCTTCAGTAATGGGCCTGGTACCATTTTTTTCTAGAGGAATCCAGAGTCAGGTGATTCTCAAATGCTGCCATGTGCCAGATCCCACTCTGCCCTGCAGTCCATTGGTGACATCTGGGTCTCTCTTGGTGCTGCAGTGAGCAGCTCCCACCAGAGGAGTGTTTGCTCTGTCAGCACACCCCAAAGGCATGGAGCTGGTGAAACTCCATCACCACTCAGACTGCACTGATTCCAGCCCAGCGCAGAGAATTGTCACATTTGCCAAAATATTAATGTGTGCTGTGCTCCAGTGTTAACTAAAAACATTTCTTAATCCATCGGCTAATCCAAACAAACAAATTAGGATAATTGGAGAGCTGTGTTTGCGAATACAAAGCACAAAGAGAGGGGACACACGTTGTCTTGTTGTCATTCCCATCAGGCAGCATGTGCAGCTAGTTCTGCTCCTTGCAGTCTGAGCATACTGCTATAATTGATGGCAACATTTATCATAACAGCAGTGCAAAAGCATCAACTGCTTGATGAATTTATTTACTCCTGCCCAGAAGTGAAGCTATGATTGGACCACTTTATAAACATCAAACTGCTCTAGACCTGGTCTGTTGTTGTTGATTGCACTGAAAGGGGAAAAGAGGAGAAAAAAAACCAAACAACCAAAACCAAAAAAGAAAAACCAAACAAGGGGAAAAAAACCCCTGATTGGGAGGCTGGAGGTTCAGTGAAAAGACAAATCTCTTTCATTAGAGGAAAACAACCATTACTTTATCTAATTTAAAAAAATTAAAAACCAATCACTCTTGCATCCATGATCAACAGCTGCAGCATTATCTGCTGCATAGTTTAGTCCTTCCTCTGGCAGGTTTTTTCTTCCCAACCCACAGTGTTCCTGGAGGCAGAGAGATGCAAAGAAAGTACCAATCTTCCAAACTAACATGGAAGGGACACTGGGCTTAGCAAAGCAAAACCAGGAACCACATCCCACTCCTATTTTGTGATCTCTTGCCTTCCACAGAGAAATATGGGGTCATATTATCTTCACCCTGACACTACAGGGCCATTTGAATACATGCAAAATTCTGCTGCCTTTCCTGGGTGGATTCTGCACTTTTTGTGCGCAGATGGAAGCAAATCCAATGGGAAATGGGTCCAGTGGCTCTACATTTGGCAGGTTTCCAGACTTTCTATCTCTAAAAGGCTCTGAAAACCATTGCTTGAGATGGAGTGGTCTGTGACACTCAGTCTGCACGCTAATTAAGTATTGTTGTTCTTCAAATAATAGTAAAAATGGTTTTTACCCCTGTTTGGCTCCTTTGACTCCCCTCTGAGACGAACAGAGGGCAGCAGTATCTGGAGCTGAGTTTCAACCATCCAGTGTCTGTCTGGAGCAGTCTCTATCCAGTCTCCATCTGCGCCAGCAGGACCATCACAGGATGATTCACAGGCTGGGAAACACCACGAATGCCATTCCAGGCTTCTGCAGGGTAAGGAGTTCATCCTTAATGAGATCTTAATGCCTTAGAACTCACTAGATAAAATTTGGTTTATGATATTATGCTAAGAAACCAAAATGTAGTCAGCCCTGGTACAGTCAGGCTCTTAACTCCATAATTAAGACTCTTAAGTTGGTGCTTCAAAGTGCTGAGAAATTGATATCTGCTACGAGCTGTTCCCCTGGCCAGTAATTTAGGGCAGAGATGACAGAAACCCCAGAAGGGGACAAACTAGTCCATGGCAAGGCATATACAGACAGAAAAAAAATCAGCTTCAGGCAATCTTAACAAAATAAACACAATTTTGTACTCAAGGTTGGAAGAGCAGCATCTTTAGGCTCCCAACTGGCCCAAGAGCTGTGACTCGTGACAGCTCTTCCCTGAGGTGTCTCATGTGTGACCAGGCACTCACAGGCACTGCCTAAGGGGTGAAGGTGCAGGAGCCTGCAATGCTTCCCACCCCTGCCCATCAGAACACCAAATCCTGCTGCATCCACCTACCAGTGCCACACACCACATGGAAAACGGGATGGCAGCAGCAAGGCCTGCTAGTGGCTGCTTCCCTCCCCTGCCCAGGGATGAATGGGGAGATGGAAAGCTCTGGTGGGTGAGACATCTGTTTTCAGGGCAGATGATGGAATAGGCTGACACTGCCTTGAGATAGTAAAAATTATTAAAACACAGACGTCTCAGCAGAAGCAGGCAATTAATATTTTCTACTACCTGGAGAAAAATCTCTTATGGACATTTCAGTGGGCTTGGCAGCTGAACTGACACCTTTGATTGGGCTTTCATTCAAGGGCTTTGGTGGTGCCACTTGATGAAAGTCTCAACCCTGAGCCCCTTGAACACACCAAGGGCACTTGCTTTCTTCCACAGCGACCAGGTGAGTGACTGAGGGCAGATGTTTTGTTGCTCTTTCAAATAATAGCTTTTGTGCTCCAAGCGTCACCTTTCCCAGCACTGGGACAGGGAATTCCAAACGTATCTTGCAGCAAATAAGACTTAAAGGCACGTGGGGGTACATCCCAGGGGGAACAGGGTGGTGAAGCATCCTCCAGTCCTGTGCAAGCTATCAAGGGTAAACACTGTGCAGGGCAGAGAGCAGTGTGCACCACAAGCAACTAACAGTGGCTACATGAGGCCCCAAGCAGAAATAAGTGGGATTTCAGAAGCATCTCAGGCCTCAAGAGCACAAAGGTCACTCCATCTCTTTGTCGCTTACACTCCTTAATGGCTTGGGAGCTTTAGACAATTCCTGCTGAAACCTTTTAAATTCCCTTCCTAATTATGCTGCCTCTACCTCTGAGGAGCCACAGCCGAGGCTCTTTGCTAGAGAAAGCCAGTGCAAACACCGTGCTCCCAGTAACAGCCTGGGAAGGCAAATGGGAACAAGCACACTGCCTCCAGAGTGACTGCAGGACCAAGCTTGTATTAATCTAAAGATTATTTTTATGAGTGGGACTCCTGTCTCCTTTATGTTTTATGCAGCACTTCAAACTCTAGGTCAGTGTCACACAAAGAACAATAAGATAATCACAGTAATAAAACACTAATCTGTCCCATTAACCTCTGCCTGGGAAATTGCAGCAGACCTGGCTTCCAATAATAATGCAAGGAGGTCTGAGAAAAGGGCAGATTAGATGGATTCCAGCACAGGGAAATAACCCACCAAATCCTGCTGCATCCAGCTCCTGACGTTATACACCCCACGGAAAATTGGATGACAGCAGCAAGAACTGCTTGTGGCACAGTTTCCATGCTGGCTGCTGAGCACAGGGATGGAGTGAGCCCCAGGCAGCCCAGCCAGGGAGAGGGATGGCTATTAATGGAAAAGAAAAGCCTGCATAAGTAGGGGTAAGCAGTTTGCACCACACTCACTGCTGCTCAGTGAAAGGCACAGCTGCACCTTTCTCTGCCTTATCAAAGATTATTCCAAAAGAGCACAGAATGGCATTTACAGCAAGATGCATCCCAGCCTCTCCTCTGTTACTCTGCTCTACAAAGCGCTGGGATGTGGTTCTCTCCTTCTAGCAAAAGGCTCTTGCCCAACCTTGCTTCCCAGACGAGGTGGCTGCTCACAGGGAGCCTGTCCTTACTCAAGCCCTTCAGACTGAGGCTGTGCTCGTTTTGCCAGAGAGGGGAAGAGGAGGCAGCTTTCCTCCAGCTGCAGGTGGGACTTACAGACGAATTTAAAGTCTCAGACAAATGCGTGGGTAGAGGAGCCAGAGTTGGCTCACTCGCCCGTGCTAACGGGTGTCAGCCCAGGCCTGGCTGTGCTGGGAGCTGAACGAGCAGACAAAGGCTGCGGATGGAGGAGCTGAGCAGGCAGGAGAAAACCACAGGGTAGGTCCTGTGGCTCCCTTTTCAACATGAGTCTCTCTGGTTACTTCAAAAGCTCTGTGAAGGAAGGCAAAAAGGACTCTCTGCTGGCTTTCAAAATTCAAGAGGCTTTCAACTGCAAGGAACAAATATCTATCAAAGACAATTATTTTTGCTTTTAGTATAAGTAGCTCCTTTAAAAAAGTAAAACCACAGCAGCATGTAGCAGCTGAGGACTTTGCTTCCCCCATACTAACAGCAACTCTGCTATAATCTTTGCCTTTCTTCCTTTTTGCATCACAGCTCAATGGCAGAAAGAAAAAGCGATGGCATTTCCGTGCGGTTACTGCTCTTTTCACTGAGTGTGATGGAAAGAGTTTCTCTGGAGTTACGCCTCTGTGGGAGTCTGAGCAGCTCTTCAAGCCCCAAAGGCGGCTGTGCTCCAAAGGAGCTGAGGGGTCTGGAAGCTGGGATGTGCAGATGGCCAGCTGGCTGGTCATGCCCAGCACAAAGGCTCTGGAGCCAGATGGCTGATGTGAGGAAGAGCAGGACAGATCAGCTTGATTGACCCTGCTGGCACCGTTCATGGTCTTTTCAGGGCAGGCATGTGGGCCCCACCGTGAGTGTTGCTCCAAGCTGTTCTGTCACACATGCACATGCCCTTTCACAGAAAGGCATGGAAAAGAAAAAGAAAATCACATCCACGATGGTTTGCAAAAAGTCCTCAATACCTTCAGAGTAAATCCTTCCTTACTATCCAAATATACTTTTGGGGGATACTTCATCGTAGCTTTAATAGGGTTTTCTTAATTATTAATATTATTTATAACTATTAACACTCTTTCTATATTATTTAACTATTTCACAAGCACGCAAAAGCCTCGCCAATTAGCAGGCAGTCCTCTGCAAACTATTAATTGCAGAAACAGCTCTCAGGTATGCCCTGGTCCCCAGCAAGATTATATGCAAGCAGCAGTGGGATGCACAGCTCAGAGCAACATCAGGACCACACAGTCAGAGGCAGGAACAAGCCACAGAGCTGCCAGTCACAGTTCCTTAGCCTGGCTCTGGTGAGGAAGACTTTCCTCCCTGCAGAAGATGGAGATTTCCTGGGCAAGGACAACACTATTGACCACATTACAAGGGCATGAACGGTTTTGCTGTTTATTTTCCATTGTCTTTCTGCTCATTTTCCCTCTCTGCCTTCTTTCTGAATGATGTCACTCACTTTCTCCTACTTCACACATCAGAAGGGTCACTAAGAATCGCCCGCCCTCCAACCTGAAGACACAAAGGGGAGCAATGCTTTGAAGAGCTCAGCAAGGCAGAGCTGCTGCAGTCAGAGAGGAGCCTCAGCTCGGGTACAGGACCAACCCCCGTGGGAGATGAGCTCTCCTGCGTTCCTCTCGCCTTTCTGGGGAGCTCTGCATCCTCCCCTGGACTCCAGGCTGATGGAGCTGCACCACAATCAGGAGTGACTTTGGACCCAGGCTGAGGATGCTGCGCACCAAACCTGCAGGAAATCTGAACGAGCACCAGTGTCAAGGCAGATTTATACAGCTGAGGAATCTGTTTTCTGGCCAGCCCACCTTGCAAGAATAAAGCATCTCCTTTCCTCAGTCATGAGGCACTCGCAGGGCTCTGTCTCCAACTCCCTGCAGAGCCAGGCCTGCCTCCTGAGGCTGCAGCAGTCTCACCCAGGGTGTTTGGTCTTTTAATTCAATTCCCTTAAACCAACAGCACTGCCTAGGCTTTTTCTTCTGTTCTGATTAGCAGGCCAAATATGTTCTAGATGAATTGCATAATTATATCAGCAAATCCATTTTCTCCTGCAATTTTTTTTCCCCAGTTTCCCAAACTGCAGGGCTTTTTTCCCCGCAGAACTCCCCAAAGAGATGCCACAAAGCAAAGCAATCATGCAAAAAGATTTATGACAGTCATTTGTATACATGAGTATGCTCACAGACATTCAAGTTCCCTCTTCTGTCTTCTCCTTTTATTTAGTGTGAAAGCACAAGCTGTTCCCAAGTCACATTTATACATTTTTCATAAATCAGATACACTACTCATATCATTTTAGAGATGGACATGAGGGGGGTTTGTGTGTTTCCTTTTTTTTTTCAGGGTCCCAGCATACCTCATGCCTTGCCTGGAGTTTTTAGCAAGCATCAAATTCAACGAAAAGGGACACTCACCTCATAATTAACCATGACCTGGACTGAGCCCTCGCTCAGTGCCCCGTGTAGGAGTGGCACAAAGTGATGGGCCTGGGGAAGGAATGGTGCTGCAGACACAGCTCCTGCCTCCCCACGCCCTTGTCTGACCCTGCAGCTCCCAGCCAGGTACAGTCTGCCCACGTGGAGTCACCTTCCAGGTTATATTCCTGCTCAGGAGAAGCGTGAGACAGAGCTGAGCAGTAACACCCCCAAACAGAGTGTAACAGGAGTTCCTGCAGACTGCTGTGCAGGGCCCCACCACAGCCTGGCTGTCCATGAGCACTAAACCAGCAAGATCTGGTTAAAGCATGTGATCCATGATAACTCACACAGATTCCTGTATCTGCTGTGGACCTGCAGAACAAACATAGACATCTTCTCTACTTTTTTCCCCATCTCAGTTTCCTATTTGCAAATGCCTGGCCTATTTTACAATACCACACAGCAAATGTAGAACACACCTTTGCTAGAAACAGTTTCACCCTCAGGTTGCTCTCCTCAACCCATCCTCATTCTCCCCGAAAAAATAATGAAAACTGTACAGGCTGGGAACAACTAAACCATTTTGCCCTAAAAAACCCAGCAGTATGCATACATCTCATCTGGCAATCTGCTGACAGAACCAGACAGATCACTGCCTGATTAGCCCATGTCTGTCTGTTGCAGTCCTTTCCTTAATTCTGTGCAAGGTAAATGTAGAAATGCCCAAAATCAGAAAGGACAGGCCCAGCAACCTGGAATCCTGATGGAGTCTGGGCTGCCCTGTGATGGAGGGTGAGTCCTAATATTTGTGCAGGTTCCCTGAGTGTTACAGACCCAGAGGGTCCCTGGTTGCCCATCCCCTCACAGCACACAACACACATGGGACTGGGAGCAGCAAGCACCTGCCTTGCTCTGCTCTGGGAATTTTCCCTTCGCTCTGTTCACATCGACATCTACAAACCAGGCAAAGGGCAGAATCCCCCTCCCCTGCCCTGCACCCTGCACAGGCACACAGCCACCTGAAGCGCGTGGCAGGGGGGAATCAAACCTCAGCACATCCTTTGTCCTGCGTGCCTGGCGAGTAACTCAGCTCGTTAGGGTATAAACTGGGAACACAGCAGCAGACTCAACGAGTTCCTGAGCGGAATATCCACCCTATTACCCAGCTGAATGCTTCCAAAGAGTTACCAGAAAATACCCATCTTCTGTATTCCCGGGAACAAGCCAACGCAGCACGTGGAGTTGAATGCCAGGGAAGACTTCAGCCCTCCAGAAGTATTTCAGTGCTCAGCACAGAACCTCTACCCACAACTGCTCTCTGAGGAAGCAAAGCCTGGCCAGGCTTTGACTGACACCAGTCAAATAGAGCACAGAGATCCATCTTTATCTGTGTTTATCACATGTTTTGTGCTACTTCAGGCATCTTCTCTGCTTCAGCAGAACTGTCAGAATTAGGATTAGTTAGACAATTTATTTTTTTTCCTTTCTTGGGGAGAAGTTGAACAAAGCCTTTTTTATTCTTGTCAAATGTACATTTGCAAAACACTGGCATCTATTAGACACAAAAGCTAAAGAAGGTGACATTAAGAGCTGGGTAAAAAGAGAGTTTGGGCTGTTTCCTGTGAATAAAAGACAAAGCATTGCTAGAGAAAATCAGATACTTTCTGAAAACACTTCATTTAATTGGATATAAGTAGTTTGCCTGGTGAAGATGTTTTCCTAATACACAGGACTGCTGAAGCTCTATTCAGAAAGGCTTTGAAATCACACTGAAAGATGCCATTTCTGCACAAGAATGGTATCAGAAGATGTTCCATACTTTAGCAGTCCAGAGTATCAAGATCATTCAGCAGTGGAAGGTGGTGAAAGGAAAAGGCTATAAAGTTATAAAAACAAGCTGAGGATCTACCCAAAATAGAGAGAACTGTGAACAGGAAATCTCTTTATTTTTAAATACTATGTTATTAAAAGCCTAGCATGCCCAAATTATGCCGAAACTGTTGCTATGTGTTGAAAGAATAAAGATGAATATGACAAGAAGAAGGGGCAAACAACTAACACGTCAGGGAAAAAAACAGTTTCTAACTGATAGCAATTAAACCTGGGTATGAAGGTTAGTCTCCTGAAGTGATTTTATTTCTAATCACTGCAAAAGTGGATATGTGAAGCTGTAAAGCCAGTCAGAATGTGTCTATCTCAAGATCTATGGGTTGTACACTTGGTAGATTACTCCTTACAGGGACATTATCAAGCTGCTGTTCCCAGTGCTCGTTTAAATAATCCTGTAAAGATAACAAGTAATGCTCTAATTAAAAACATTCTTTTCCACCATGTAAATCACTTTGAAGATATCTGTGACTGATATGATGGACATTACAAATTCTGGTAGCAGCCACCCAAGCCTGTGCCAGCAGCACTCTGGTACATAATTTTATCTAATTGATCAATTAAATTAAAATAATCTTTGAAACAAGCTATAATAAGAGTTGTATAATTCCAGTGCTACCTATTATACTCCTTGCCTCTTTATCTGCTCTGTCTCACTAAAATATTCGTCCAGGTCCTGGCTGAGTAATAAAATGGCAGCTCTGATGGTTTCTTGACTGAACAGTAGATGAGCTACAGCTGAACAATTCAATTAGTTCCAGCCTCTCCGTGTGTTAACTGTTTCTTGCTGTTATAAAAAGTATTGAACCAGATCCTTTTCTATGTCCCGGTCACTTCATCGCTTACAGCAATTCTCAGCCTTGAGAAGGCAACCAAAAATAACACAAATCCACCCATGAGATGGCAGTTCCAGACAGCAGGTTCTCCACAGACATGCTCTGTTTCTGAGTTCTGATTGTTTTGCATTATCTGGGGACAAGAAGTCCCACACAAGGGAAAGCTGAGAGACAACTGATCTAGGGGGTTAGCAAAAACAAAAAAAAAAAAAAGAAAAAAAAGGGAAACAAAAAAACTTGAAAAGAACGGCAAAAAAACCCCGTCTGATGTCTTTCACAAAGAAAATGTTGTCTTTCATATTAATTTACAATAATTTTGTAAACCTTGAAGAAAGGAATCTAAAAGTCTCAGTCTTACTTGGGAAAGAAGGGTGCTAAAAGAGAGATGCTGCCCTGCCAAGATGACAACAGCCTTCTTTGGGATGCTGATCTCAGGAGGGTGAAGATTCCCACTTTTTCACGAGTCAGTATATTGCAAATGAAATGCCCTGGCTCAGGCAGACAGAGCACGGGAATTTCAGTCAGCCAAGATCGATGAGCAGACTACTGACCGCTAAAAGAGTCAAGAATTAGCAAAGCAAAGGACTTTTTAATGGAACCTTATATTGTCGATCTCCATCTGCCATCGAGAGTCTTCAGTCAAAGCATGAAATTTATTCAGACATTATGGCCACCTAGCCTTACTCTGACATTGGGACTTAACATGCCTTCTCTTGTTAATATCATTCAGCAACAGCTGCACTATATTACCTGTCAAAAATTATTAATCCAATTCTGTTTTCATGTATATTTATCATTTCCCTGCCAGCCACAGTCAAATGATTCTGTAAGACACATCGATTTCCTGAATGAATTAAATGAAAAGTATCTGTCATAAGTTTTACAGACAGTGGGATGATTTTCAGGTACTCTCGCTTTTTGCTCTATTTTATTTCCAATAACTAGCAGATAATAATCAGGGAACAGGGATGTACTATTCATTATGAGATGTTCTTTGCTTCCTCTAATTTTACTTGCTTAGAAGAACTGTGGCATAGAGCCAAATATTCCTACCTTCCTCATATACTTTATTTCATTTCAGGCAAGCTCCTTGTGCAAAATACTATTTCACCACAACTACTCATGCAAGTAGTTCCCAGAATCAGAGTTAACCAAGTCATAGGCTCACAAAAGGGTTTGAGTTGGAAAGGACCTTAAAGACCATCTGGTTCCACTCCTCCTGCCATGGGCAGGGACACCTTCCACTAGACCAGATTACTCCAAGCACTGTCCAACTTGGCCTTGAAAACTACCAGGGTTGAGGCATCTACAGCTTCTCTGGGCAACCTGTGCCAGGGCCTCACCACCCTCACAGCGAAGGATTTCTTCCTAACATCTGATCTAAACCCATTCCCTTTTGGTTTGAAGCCATTCCCCCTTATCCTGCCACTACAGTTCCTGAGGAAGTCCACTTTAACAAAGCCATTTTGTGGTCCTGCCCTTGCATTCCAATCATAAGACCCAACACAAGGAAAGTCACTGCCCGTCTCCCACCACATTCAGTGACAGGTTTCACACCCTGTTTAAATAATTCCCCATGTATAAAACACTGCCCAGGTTGTGCAGTGGACCACAGACTGCACTCTGCCTTCCACAACCAGGCAGCTACACAGCAAGAAGTGCAACGCAGCTCCTGAAGTTGATGAATATTCACCTTCTACATCTGGTATCCATAAAGAGAATTTAATGCATAGCAAAAACCAAGTGTGAATTGTTGAAAGGCAACTGGAGGTCTTGGTCATTGAACTCAGGAGTCCTGAGGAAACATGACACTTCTCAAGCAAGTCCCTTTCATTATTTTCTTCAAATGAAATTATAATAAAGTTCACCGTGCCTAAAGCAAAAATTAAAGTCCACAGGGACTTCAAAAGTGACAAAAGGATAAAAGTTATGTTAATACAAACAGAGAGTTTCCTTCAATCCAGAGCAGGAGGTGCCAATCACCTGGAGATAACAGCCAGACCCTCTCAATGACATTCAACTGACTGGTGAGGAAAAGTAATATTTCTGGAAACATCTTTTCCTCCTAACTCCCTTCAAGTATTGATGAACTGAATAAAAGCCTTTAACAGTTTCTTTGTCTCCCCTTGAGCCCATCTTTGAGGGCATCTTGAAGCCGTCCCAGTGTTTGGAAGATGCTGCATCACGGAGAGGTTCGGCCCTTGCACAGGAACACAACGAGTGGGGAGGCAGAGGGAATCTGATTCCTCTGTATTCGATAATGCCAGGGACAACACCCAGACGACCCCAGAGCTGTTCATCTCTCAAGCTCATTGCCTCCATCCCCTTCCCCAGGATACAAGTTCACCTATCCTCGTTATTCGCAGGTAGTAAATCTTCCCCCTCTTCCAAAGGACGGGGACGCACAATGAAGCATCGTTTCCAGGGCTCACACTGCCAGCAGCTGAGTGATGTTTCTCAGAGCGACACCAAATGAGCTGTGGAGCACGGGCTGTTATGGGCTGGACCCCGTGTGCAATCCATCAGGATTTAACAGCCCAGACACCGCGCTGTGCAGGTGAGCTTTGCTGCACGGTTTGCGGAGCAGGCGTGAGACGGGGCTGAGCTGGGGGAAACAACAGCTGAGCAAAGCATTTGCTGCCTCTGCCCTGGGCAAAAAACACAGCAGCTCCAACCATGACCCTCTCTGGCAAACAACACATTCCTCAAACAAGTGTTACCACGTTGGTAGACCAGACAGAAAGATGCATGTACAATACTGTGTTTTTCCACATTGATATCTAGGGAGAGTTTGTCCCCTGCTGTTTATTCAGATGCAAATACATCTGGGAGATGATGAAGGGGGGCAAAAAAGGGCACC
The DNA here is from genome assembly GCA_013397565.1 of Ptilonorhynchus violaceus. Classification (NCBI taxonomy): domain Eukaryota; kingdom Metazoa; phylum Chordata; class Aves; order Passeriformes; family Ptilonorhynchidae; genus Ptilonorhynchus; species Ptilonorhynchus violaceus. Next base: position 1,916,895 of record VZRJ01003858.1, read on the forward strand.
AAGAAAAATGTCCTCCCCTCCCCATCTACCTCTCTTGGTCAACCTAATCTTACCGAAATAACCTCTTAGCAGGAGAATGTGAAAGGAAGGTCCCTGTTTGAAGGAGTTCCCAGGAGAATAGGCAAATTGAGAGTCAGAAAGAGGATTTCAGCCTTTGTAATTGTCTGGGTCAGGATGAATTATGGAGATTTTGACTACACTGAGAGAAAGGTACAATATTTTTGATTTGAAGGAGTGACCATCTAGATAGGAAACCTGACTGAACACAGAAAGAAAAAAGGCATTTCTTAGAACTGATAAAGAAAATATAGTCTGTCCACTGCCTGAAGGAGGGAAGGGAATTTTGGGTGAGCCTGTGAATAGCTGATATCTAGGTAATAGGTCTAGGTCAAACAGAGCATATTTCCTATATGTTACCCCAATGCTTTATTGCTGAGATAAGAGGCAATGATTTCACGTCACTTTCAGGCAAAGCAGCTCTGTAATTTCTCCAGGACCATCTTGATTTCATTCTCCTCTTTGAATTCCAGCTTTCTGCATTTGATATTTCCTCAACGAGTTTTTCTGTAGCCACTGTGAATAACAAAACGACGCTACCTCTACCCTCAGTATTCCCAATTCTGCTGCTGCTATTTGCTCTGGAACTGGAGCTCTTTGCTTTGGCCATATTGACTCAGGTATCCCACAGCCCAAAACTGTGTGTTAGTGCTGTTTGTAAAAGCTTACCAAAATCCTTCATTTCTCTCACACCCCCTGCACTTCTAGTCATCTCCCCATGAAACAACTAGAAAGTATTCCCGAGGAAAGAAGCAATGCTGGCTTTCCTCCCCTCATCTGACAAAATGGGAAATGGGAAATCAGAGCACAGTGACAGCAGTGCCTTAGCTCAGGCTTCACTCAGGCATTTGAGAGGTCTCCTCCCTTCACCAGCCTGCAGGAAAGCAGTGTCTCTACAGCTATGTAAGAAGTGGCACTGACATCCCATCACTGCTGCACGCTGAGTGTATCACAGACTGTACAGATGTGTAATAATCTCTTTCTTTTCCCCTCTACTTTCTCCTCAATATTACAAAAAAAGACTTATGCAGCTACTTGAGGAAGCTGAAAAGTAAACTACAGTTAGATCAACCAAGATTCACACTCAGATCGTGTGTTTACCAAGAAAAGTCCATGTCCCCTCTCTAAACAAGCTCTCCAGAGCCGAGGCAGGAGGAATCACCGGATCTGAACACTCAGGTGTGCTCCAGAGGGGACAGCCAGACAGCTCAGTGGGATAAACCCCCAGCTCAGCTCAGCTGCCGCTGGGAATTCTTGTAAGTTGTTATAAATAAAAGTTACACGTTGGTAGCAAACTGTTCCCCGTGGCCTGCCCTGGGAAGAGGCGCAGTTTGGAGCTGGGAGCGCGTGTGAGCCGCTGCTCCGCGGGGCTCCCGTGCGGCCTCCAGCGCCAAGGCCGCCCGGAACCCCGGGGGCTCCCCAGGGAGCACCTCGGCTTGCCTGAGCTTTTGTCCCCAAATAACCATCTGAAGCTTCAGCTGGAAGAGGAAACGACACAGTGTACATATTCAAACAGCTACAATGGAGGAGGAAATTGCCTTTCATTAATTTTCCATAAGTGGATTACACCAAGCAGAGTGTAAACAGTCCCACGGGCACCAATTACCAGGCTTATTCTATAACTGAATTGTCCTAAACAAGCACCATTTTAATTTGAATATCAAATACTTTACACAGCAGGAAAGAGAAGGAATAAACCAACCTAACAATGCATTTGTTATGGATTTCTGCAAAATTGCTGTGGAAACCTCGGTGTCCCCAGTGGATTGTGCATGTTCTCTTTACACATGCTCGTGCTGCACATCTCCCTCCATCACATGAGAGGCAGCACGGGCACGTGCCAGCTATTGTACCATTAACAAAATGGCCTCAGAATTCAAGCAGAGGCCAAATAAAGAAAGCAAACCAACCAAACAAGAAAAACCCCTCACATTTAATTAGATTTGGCATGATTCCCTTTTTTTTTTTTTTCTTTTAAGAGACTAACTTACTAGAGCTATTTTCTGCTTCTAGAGGTCTTAATGAACCTAGCCTTTAGGTACAATTTTTCTTTAACAAACTGGAATTAATAAATACCTCGTATCTCCAGGAATGAGTGAAGCCAGTGGCAATAAAGAAACAGAACCCAGCATTATCCAGGTCAGTTCTCCAGCATAAAAGCAGCAGTACACATTCCCATGAAGATCTGGGAAATCCTTCTCATTTCCCAAACTCTAGCTCGTTCATGAACTATGAACATTAGCAATATCAATAAAAGGCCAAAGATTAAACAGATGAAATTAGAAATGAGATAATAAAATGTTCTACGCTATTCAAAGGAAGGAAGGCAGAGAACCTCAGAGGCCTCTCCACAACCTTTTCAATCCTGGTGAAACACAAAGTTTTGTCCTCATATTTGTATACAGAGCAATTGTGGCTATTACAGATCAGCCCTGGTAAGTCTCAGCCTTGATCAAGGACATTAAAACCCTGTAATTCCTGTTCGGGGAACTGAGAATGTGCAACCTATTCTGGCTGGAGAAAAGGTCTAAGAGAGGGGTGGGTTATCCCGATTTAAAAAGTGGAAAGCAAGTCATGCTTTGACTGGTTTACTCAATGAAGCTCAGGCACAAAGTCTGAAGGACATCTACTGCTTAAACCACAGGGCCCTGAGCTCTTCATCTTCTCTCTTGTAGAACATTTGTCCTCCAGAAACAGCAACAATGCTGGTGAAAAGTATCAGAAAGTCTGTGTCCTGATCTGAACCTCCAACACCCCCTCTGACGTGGCAGCTCTGCAAGATGCTGTTCAGAACCTTTACTGGTACAAGTTCAGCAATCCTGCCACGGGACACTTGCCACTGCAGTGTGTTCCAGCAGACCATGCTGGAAATTGAAAGCCAAGTGTTCTCTGTACAGTTCTTGAAGAAATAATTTGGTTCCTAGGTGAGGACCATGTTGTTAAATGTATTTGAAGCTCTGAATACTAAACAGTCCTTTTTTCCTGCCAGTATATTTTGGGCTCGTTCTATATCACATAGATGAATGGGCAGGGAAGAGCAGCTTTCTGGAAACTGAGTTTGGGCTCTGCCCAAAAACATTATTCATTTCCATGTAACAACAGCAAGAACTGCTTGTCCTCCACTTGTACTTACACCGCTAAAAGGAAAGGCCCTGAAGAGAAACGTGGGGAGAAATTTTTACATCTAAAACAGAAGCTGTGAAGTTTCCTCTTCTTCAGTTTCATGAAACAGAAGAAGAAAACAGCAATTGTTTAGACTGAATCTAACCACTCTGCTCAACAACCAGTCTCCAAAAAGGCCAACCCACAGTGTCCTTCCGTTAGTGCCTACCTGTATGGAGGCAGGATTGAGCAAGTGCATCAACAAAGCCCTGAAGGGAAGAGTTTGCTGCCTGCTAAGTCTGTCTGGCTGCTCCTGCACAGCAGCAGAAGCTGGTCCCTGTCCCCTCGCACTGCTCAGCTCCACAGTGGCAGACTCAAGGTGACCAGCCACAGGGCTTTGTGCCCAGACGTGCAGTGCTGGGGACTCCTGCCCCATGTGTGCCAGCCTGTCTCCTCCTGTGCCAGCCCCTGTCCTGCTGAAGCTCCTCTGTTCCCCCAGGAGGGACTTTGGCCAGCCCTGCATGGCCGTGGCCTCCAGGCATGGACACTGCTGTGAAGCATTACTGGAATCGGCATTTCCTCTTTTTCACTGCATTTTTAAGGCTAATACGTAATTCCCAGAAGAGGTGAAGGCTGCAGATATCACTGTCAGCTTCAGGTACCATCATTCCCAGACTTTGGCACCACTGAAGAAGCGGGAAGGGCACACACAAGTTATAATTTTTAGTCTTTCCTGTGGTTGCCAGGATCTCAGGCGTGTCTCTTGCTCATTACACACATGCTGCTCCTGTATTCTGCTTGCTGCCTGGGTCTGACAGGGGCACACGCTTCTCTTTCAGCCCCATCCATTATTGCCAATCCAATGGAAAAAGCACTCAGATCCCTGCTCCAACACAGATTTCCACGTGACCTTGGCTGGGTCACTTTACTGAGGTAAAACAGGCCCTCAGTTCACCTGGGGTCTTCCTTCAAAATAGAGCACTGAAAATATAAATACAGTTCCCTGGAACAGATGAGTTACCAAACACAGGGATAAGGATTAAGGACAGTTAATTGGTTGTGCATGCTAAGCTTTACTACAGAGCTCACCAGATTCTGTCCCCCCCTCCAGCCCTTGCAGCCACCACTGGGTCCTGGCAGCTCTCACCTCAACGCTCCAAACCACATCCACAAGTCTCCACTTCAGCCTGTGTGATGGGATCTATTGGATGAAAAACAGCAGCAACGAATTCCAGGCTCGGCAGAGAGGCTCCCTGTATATTTATGAGCCTAAGTCCAACCTGTAAAAACTCTCTTTTCCCCAGTGCAGTTTCCTTCAACTGGAAGTCACGGATAAAACACAAAGAAGCTGCTAATGATAAAATAGTCAGGCAGAAAGAATAGATTTGGGTTTTTTTCACATCCCTAGCAGCACAGTGAAATAGCAAGGAACATCAACAATTTATTTACTGGTCTTCAGTACCACATCCTGCTGTTTTTCTACCCCCAAACAAGACCCTGTGGGTTTAATTAAGTTTTCAGAGGAGGCTTGGGAGATACAGTTTCAGTCAGTCTATGTCATTTATTCCATGTTTTCTATGGATGCACGGGGAAAAAACCTACACAGCAAAATAAATCAAACATGGTCCTGGTGAGCAATACACCAGACAGACATGGCAACCCCCCTTGTTCTGATGCTCTAACACTGCAAGGCCACAGTGAAGTCCAGAAAGCCTCTGCCTCAAAACTTAGCTTCTCATAGACATCATTCTTCACCAGGAAACTGGAGGAAGATATAAACGAGTGCCCTGCTGAACCTCTCCTCCTTCCCTTGCCACATCCACATGGCATTACCTTATCCCTCCACATCTCTAAGGAGGCTGGCATTTCCAGTCTGGCACTGGAGACTCCCACAGGCAGTGAACTAACGCTGTGGTCTGGACACATCACCCAGGAGCGGGTCCAAAGCGGCGTTCAGACCTCTGAAGATGCAGATGGGCACCTGCCTGTGGGAGCTGGGCACTTACAAAACCAACCAACAAAGGGACTCGGATCCTGGGACAAGTTAACAACGTCACATATTTGGCCCTTGGCATTTCTGCCTCAACATATCACCTGCACTACAGGAAAATGGGAATATCTGACCTCTGTGGGACAGTGTGGGAGACTGGGAAAGCACTCAGCTGCCATGGGGAAATGTGCATGTGCAGCAGCACTTGCAGAGAGGCAGATCCATGAAGATCCAAGTCCTCCTGGGCCCACACACCAGGCTGTGCCTTGGGCACATTTTGACTTGCAGAACTGAGGTAACAAAAGGTATCAGGATTTTCTTTTTACACCCTTCTGATGAAAGCCTCGACTCGTTAATGATCCCCTTTCAAGTCAAGCAGCCAGCCAGTGCTCCTATTTCATAAAATACTGTGTTCACGTCGAACACCAAACACTCTGCAGCGAGATTAAGCCATCTTTTTAAGGTTGTTTCTGCCAAAATTGATGTTAACAACCTAAACCTTTTACCTCCACTTTTTTTCCCGGCACGGTGAATGTGTTCTGCCTTCATGAAGCACATGCTAAAATACATCTTTTGTCCCAGCGTTTTGAGTTAATCTGCCACCTGAATCATCTCTGTCCTAAGGCCTTGCATCATTTTTAGGAGGCTCCAGGTCAGAATCAAGACTGTCTCTTGACTGTGTTCACATCGACTCTGCTGTCTCTCCAGAGGGAAATCCTCTGCCCTGACCCAGAATTGCCAGCAGACCATTTGAATTTCAAGGCAGTTTTGCTTTGGCATTTTAGATGACCACACATGTGAGACCATTTCCTGCAGCTGTCTTAAAAACGAAGGAGTTTTACCCAACTTACCCAGAACCTTATCTGAACACTACAAGCAGTAAGAGGTTCAGGAATCGTGCTTTGAGGGACATTAAGGTCAATCCATATTTGAGGAACATGACTAGAGCCCCAGAACAATAACTGAAAATAATTCCCAGGCCTAAGCCCTCTGTCTACCTCTCTAGGCAAAAAACCCCCTCAAACTACTTAATCTCACAGGCCACTGTCAGCAGATTTTTCATGATTTTAAAAAATGACTGGGCTTATTTGCTCTCCCTGTTGTTTTCAAGCCAACATCTTAGAAGCCTGAAAGTGAAATATATTTCTTTATCAATTTCTTGTTTTTCTCCTCCTCTGCCACCCATGCATAGTGGTTTGCTTATTGAGGCTCATTCATGTGTAGGAGCTGCTGGCATTGATGTATTTTCTTAGCAGGGTGGAGGGGTTTGTTTTTTATATTTTTAGAGCTGGCTGGCACATTGATTTAGGCTGGCAGAATGAGCAGATGAAGATGATGTTAATTTTACAAGCAGAAACAAGCAGGCACAGAATGCTGGGCTCCTGTACCAGAGACATCTCAGTGGGCTACCACACGGACGAGCTCAGGATTTTCAGACTAATTCAGTGCCAGTCTTACTGTGACTGATGACCCACAGGTAAAGGGTCTCACTTCCTTTGGAAAGAATATTTTGTGGGGATTTTGTAATTGCTTTAACTCTGACTCATGGAACAGTGCTGGTCACCTGTACGTAAACCATGGATGCTCAAAGGTAGTGGGAGCTCTTTGTTACTCCAGCAAGTTGGATACACACCAATTTATCCTTTCCAGACATTTATCAGTTCATTAACACAACTCAGTGCCTCACTCAAAACTATTTTCATATATTTAACACACAAAACAAACAAACAAACAAAAGTAGTCATTTGTTTATAAGTGTTCCTGCATGAGCTTATTTCCACAGCAACACCAACCGTGGAGTGAACCTTCCTCAGCCATAGCACACACTTCCAGCACTGCCTACAAGCTCCTGTACCCCATGTAAATCAGCTCTTGAATAGACCCAGCTCTGGAGTTTCCCTAGCAGCACATTCCAAGCCTCCTGGCAAAGATGAACTCGCAGCAACACTTCCATAAAAAATACATCATCTCCCAACAGGTCACATCCTGCTTTCTACAGAGAAAGAATGTGAAAATCTCATGGTCCTCTTCCATCCCTAACATTATTGAGTGGCACCTGAATAACTCAGAGAAAAGTGAACTGTGGTCAGGACCAATCAGATTACTTTAATTAGATGCAAGCTTTTTTGGAGTGAGGAGGGAGGCTTTGTCTTCTCTTTTGAAAAGAGCAGCAGTATTTATCTGGAGGAACTAACACATTCCAGGTATCCTGCAGAGAGGCTCGTGGTGCTCCACTGTGAGGCAGAGTCAGCAGGGAAAACACAAGAAAACAGCTCCAGGGCTGATCTTGGCCACTTTAGGTCCTCACTGAGCTCCTGCTCGGGTCTTTCCCCTTGCAAAGCCCCCAGTGCCCTGCAGAAGCCAAGAGCTCCCTCTTCTCTCTCTCTGCTTCAGATGCAGGGCTGCCACCCGTCTCCAGCCATGGAAAACCAAGCAATATCAGGAACTTCCAGTATCTCTCATGGATGCTCACGCACATCTTTGCAAGAGCTTGGGTTTGTGCATGAAGCCATTTCGCTTTGCACACAAATACAAGGTACACGTTCCAGACCTGCCCTGAACACATGCTCATGCTCTCTTCTGGACACCTCTGCACGTGTAAAACCTGTCACCTGCCTGGGAAAGGGTGAGTGTGAGAGATCCTGCACCCAAATGGAGGCTGCCTGGGAACAAGAGCTGGCTCAGACTCACACTGGTGTTTCCACTGAACGATGCACTTCCACAACAATAAGGACAACTCAGAAGGAATCTGAGAACACAGAGAGTTGCATGCGTCGCTTAGGGTCTCCTGTAATATCACAGATTATTATCCCTCCATATTTGTTAGAGGAGTTTGGAAGAAAGAGGAGGGATTGCTGGAAATTGGCTTTTAAATCTGGCTTCCCCTGAGAAAGATGGTCATGCTCTGGGGTTTGTGGTATTACTTGATAAGCAGTGATTAAAACAGTAATCCCGAATTGTAATCAAAAAGCAGTCAAGGCTCTGAAATTACTTTTTACTAAGCTTTTTTCCCCCTTTCAAAGACAGCCCTGTATGGCAAAAGATAATAAAACACCACAGATGCTGTTCCAATTTCATTTAGAAATATTTGAGCCACTAATTTATAGTTTGGAAAGGTTTTTTCCTCTTATTTGTCTTTAAATCCACCTCAAAAATGGGTCTATAGTCTAGGAGAATGAAGGAAATTCTCTTTCCTGTGGATGTTTTGCTCTTGAATACCTGATACCTTTATATGTCATCACAGTGTGAAGCAGAGAAAAGGTTTCTCCTTACCCAGCGAAATGCTAAAATCAGCCTTCCCCATGCTTTCCCAGGCAACAAAATGCCAGGCTGGTCCATGTGGTTGTTAGGATAGAACCTCTCCCAACTGATCTGGTTTTGAGATTTCTGAGAAACAAAGCTCCTGCTGACTTGATTTCACGAGCAGAGTTTAGTGCTTTGACTTCGGGGTGATGTCTGCAGGTTCAGTGGGTGAGGACACACAGAGTGCTTGTGTTCAAGAGCTTCTCCTCCAGCCCACTCAGCCAGAGCTGTGTGTTCATGTTTCCCTCACCAGATGAGAAGCACAAGCAATAGCTCACGACGGTTTGATTTTCCACACAGCAAATGGCCAAACTAGTAATCAGTTCATTTTCAACAATGGTGTTGCCAGAGAAAAAATAGCAGCAATAGGATGGTCCAACACACGTGCCTTTGGAAATCTCAGAGGCAACTACAAAGCTCTCATTAAGCTTGAAAATTTTCCATAGTTATGTGCAATGATTTGTGATTTTTTTCCCCCGTTGTGCTGATTTTGCAAGAGAACAGAAATAAAATTCATCAGGCTGTAAAAATCAATAGTGATGCTTTGTCCTGTGTAATAGAAAAACTGCAGAAGTTTATCAAGCTGAACAGCAAAACTCACAAAGGAGAGCAGGTCATATCTGGCCATGGGAGGGACTCAACCTGTGTGTCCCAGCCTAACCCCACACTCAACTCTTAGTTTTTATTAGGGACACAATAGAGACACTACAAGGTATTGCCTTTCCCCAAACATAGCTCTGGAGCCACACTTACTTATTTTAGAGACAACTTGGAGATTTCCACTCAGTAAGTGTTGCTCATGGGCTGCCCTGGCACATGACTCACACCATTCCAGGAATCACATTTCCCCCAAAGATCCATTAAGTGTTTTTCTAATTGCATCTCTCCACATTACAGTTTTCAGCCTAACATTTCCCCACTGTACAGTTGCTAAAGCCAACTGCCTGAGGAAACAGGGTCAGCTGCTCCTGCTGCTGTGTGGACATAGATCAGCCCGAGGATGAAGTGGAAAACCTCCACAAGGCACCTCTCCATCCCGAGTGTCTTTGGAAAAACATGGAAAGAAAAGCAGTGACCTTGTGTGTGTGTTCATTATCCAGTCACACTCCTGACAAGGCCCACTAATGAACACCCTTGATTTACAGAACTTGATGAAAGCAAAGCTAGAACATGAACTTTTAAAAATCCAAATTTTCTCAGTGACAAATGCTCCCCTTCTGTTCCACTTAACAGCTAGATAGTGAAGATGAAGACAAAGTACACGTTTTATCCGTGGATTAAATTAAACCCTGGATTACAAATCGTAATTGAACATAATTATTTCAATAGCAGAAAAATTTAAGGTTGCCCTCATGAGGCGGAATTTGCCCCACAGAGCAGCATTAACATGCTCAAAATGGTTATTTTCTACTAATGCACATTCTGGTATTCTATTTTCAAGCAGCTAGCAAAGCATCTTCAATTTCTTGTGGAGGAACAAAAAATCCCAAGATATCTTTATGTTTTATGCTACTCTGTAAAACCAGCAAAGTGTAAACTCTATAAAATGGCTTTTAATCTAGCACAAGTTTACTTTATACTGTGTGATACAATCATCTAAAATAAATGTTGTGGGTTAAATTTGGAAAACAAGATGAAACCTAAAAACCTTTTCTCTTTTAATGGCTGAGGAACAAACCCCAGATGCCTGTCATAACCAAAAGACTTCAAATGAACAGAATATGCCATCAGCAGTGCTGAGCAGGTTAGATTTTCTCCCCATAGAAGGAAAATTCCTACCATTTTTTGGTCACAAGAGTGCTGCTACTCATGTCAGCAGGGCAAACAAGATCTGACTGACAGAAACACAGCTCTGTGCAGGACACAGGATCTGTGATAAATGCAAATGCCTGTTTATTACTTTATCATTCAATCTCATGATCTTACACTTATGTAATTGAAATAAACATCATGTAAAAATGAAATAAGAAATGCATGATAGGACTCTGCCAGAAGTCATAAAAATCAGGGCTACGTCAAGGAGGAGATTTATTTTTGAGCACTGAGTTCATGTCCTCTAGAGACACAAATGGGTACTCTGGACAACAGACAGAAGTTGCTAAGCAGGCTCCAGGTTTGCTGTATGGACATGCAACTCCCTGGTCATGTCTAAAGTCATCAGCTTCCAGAATATGGAAAATCACCATTGAGCAGCATCCTGAGAAACCCAGCATATGGTTACTAAAATGTAGGGTTTGCCTGCTCAGGTTGCACCCAAGAGCTGAGAGCACCCATTTGCAGTGGTGATCATGTACAAACCACAGCCCACACGTGTCACACTCGTGGCAGAGGCTTGTGCCATTTCAGCTGCACTGTAAACACTCATGGGATCCTTATTTAGAGATGTGCCCCCCCCAGGAAAAATCAGCATATTGCAAATCCAGCCTCTGTTGTTCAGCACATCTGATAAACTGGCTGGGAAAGGCACCACCCAAGCTACAACAGCACCATAAAATGTAACCTGGGACATTTAACCACTCTGTTTGGATCAGTAAAAAACCCACACAATTTTGAGAAATACATGTCACAGAAAATCACTAGGTTGTTTCTTTTTAAAAAAAAAAAAGTATGACAGGTCAAAATGTCAGCATATTGGGTGGGATACAATACAACGAAACTACTCAGAGGCAAAATTGACTCAGTTGCATTTGTCTTACCAATAAGCTTCTGACTCATCAGAAGATGATTTCATCCAGCCTTTTCAGAAAGACAAGCATGAATATATTCATCCTCAGGATGATTTGAGATGCTGTGGGAACACTCAGAGCCCCAGAGATCAAGGGCAGCCCATTCTTCTGGGCAGCAAGGGACACTGGACTTCCCTTGGAAGCATGTGAGTGATTACAGATGGAGACAGGGCAGAGGGAAAAGCTGGTTCAGCATTAAGGTGAACGCAGTACTGTCACTAACAGAGGCTGCAGTACATCCTGATGAAGTGGAGGGGAACAGTGATTCAGAAACAGGAGAGAGATGACAGCAGGATGATTACCTCAGTGGAGGGGCCCCGTTTGATGGACTGCAGGAGAGGAAGCCCTGCTTCATGTGCAAAGGAGTCAAAATAACAAAATAAGAAGATATCTCCATTCAGGACATAAACATGAGCAAGGCTGTCTCTAGGACAAAAAAAAAACCAGAATCACAAAAGGCAGAAGGAAACCTGAGAACAGGGAATGCCTAGAAGAGAATCTCGGCTCTGCAGAGAATGAAACTGAGCCTGAGACATACTGGATAAGACAATAAACCAAAGGGGAGGCTGAAAAACACAGCAAGGAATGCTGTAAAACCCACAGCTCTCTCGACCCACATGGCACTGACAGAGAATTTTGCTTCTGGGATTTTTTGGGTTATTGCTTATATATCTTTGTTTCTATTGTAATAAATATAACAATATACTAATAATTTCAATGCAGGAAGAGCATTCCTGTTTGATGTCTGTAAGACACAGGCATCTCCAGATGTGAATAGAAACCATATGTACCCAGACACCATCCAGACACACACATACATATGCCATATATAAAGCTGGATAAAGGTCAGATTGTGCCATTAAACTGCACTTAGGATCCTTCCCCACAAATCAGGATCTTGCTGTACTAAGACAACCACAAACCAAAGCAAGAGCTCCTACCCTAAGATCAGACTAACAAGCGGTGGATCACAAGGAAGAAAGTGAGGTGACATACAAAGTAAGCAAATATGAACTCTGGCCATGGTCAGTTTTTCTTGTTACCACAGCAGAAGACAGTTTGAAAAGTATGATTTGAAAGAAAAGAACAGCAAAGCTCTATGGACTTTTAACAGAAAGCTGTTCTAATTCATCTCAGAAATCCCAGGTCCTACTTCCCTCCACATACACTTCAGACTTGCTGTAACTGCAGCTCTGTATATACACAGATATAAGCAGAACACAGGTGTGTGTCCCAGTTCTGCCTCTCCCTGTGCCCAAGAGAATTGGAATCATGGTTTGCAAAAAGAAGAAATTCTCACTCTGTATTCAAAAGGTAAATAATGACTATGACCTACTGTTCTGACCCAAGACAGTGCAGGCTGTCCCTTATCCATCATTTACTCTCGCAGCATACAGAGCAGTACAATCCAGGGAGTAAATTAATCATTTTCCCTTTCTGTAGTGTACAGGATATGGACTGCTCCACTGAGTGACTATTTCTTTATAAGATAAGGTTAATCAATAAAGATAATTAGACACTTCTGGTTAATACATCCACGTCGCTGAAAAAAACCACATTAAGTGCTGCCATCCCCTACTGAAATACAAACAAACACTGGAACAAATCCAACTGGTATAAAAATGACCCAACTGTATGGCACTGAAAAACTCAGATTAAAAACACCGTGTGGTTTGTTCCAACATGAACATTTCTGAATCTCAGAGGAAATCACATACTGCCTCATCTCCCACAGTGTGAGCCTCGAGGTTAAACCTCTGTGTTCAGCTGGAGCCATCCTGATTTTAGTGGATCTTTGAGCAATTTGTGGCAAGTGTCAATTTGTCAAAGCCCTAGAGCTGGTATTTGGCATCTGGGCAAAACCACCTGAGAGAAAACCCAGCTCTGTTTTGGGCACAAGGGTACAGGCACAAAACAAGAACAAAACGACCCTTATAGGACTGAGTCTTCTCTGTTTTTGGGGCATCTCTACACAGCAATAATAAAACCAGAGGTTCATTAACCTCACCCCAAGCCCATCACCTCTGCCTGCTCAGGCTTCTTTTGAGGCAAGGGGAGATTTAAGGAGGGACAGTTTGTCCAGACAACAGAGGTACAGAGGCACTCACATTGCTCCCTCACAGAAATCCTTCTTTCCAATTGCACCTGTGCCACCTACAACTTTCATTTTTAATTCCTGTGAGCCACACAGTCCACCTCAGATCCCCTCTGAGTTCTGAACAGGGAGGGCAAGATAAACCCCTCCAGCTCACAACGAGAAATCCATAGCAATGGACAACGAGCAGCTCATCAGGCTAATCTCCGCTTGTCCCACTTTAACCAGAGCTTTTCACAAACAAATATCGATCCATTGTTCCACAGCCACAAATCCTCAAGCGATTCTCTGTGAAAAGAAGAGCTTCTTTTTGTCAGGGAAGCTTTATTTTAACCAGAGGAGAGAAAAAAAATTAAAATAAAGTTTTTCTGTACCACCAGCAGTCATGCAGAAACTTTGCTGCTGCCCACAGACCAAGAACTCTCACTAAGTCACACAAACAGATCTTTTGCTCCCACTTCCCCTGGTTAACATTTCATCCCAAGTAGGATTTGGACATAATTTTACTTTTCTTATAGCTGTGCTGTTGCATGCACTCTGCTTTCCTTGCTCACACAGCACCTTTCCCTGGCACTGCACTAGGAGCCTTCCCTGACTCACTTTCCTGTCTGTACAGCTTTCCTCTTTCTTGACTTCAAAATGAAGGTGACAGACAGTGCCATGACTCCATCTGACATTTCATCCTCTTATTTTTGCAGGTCCCAACACACAGCCACATACAGAAGAGTTCCAGGGCTGGTTTGTCATTGCCCAATAAAATATCCAAGCTCAGATTTTCAGAAACAAGAGATGGTACCAGATTTAATGACAGTGGGGAAGAAACAACAACAAAAACAACATAAACCCAGCAGGAGCCCTTGCAGATAAAGCTTTTGCAGGGAATAAGTATTTTGCTTTTCCCCTGTAGCATTTGAATGATAATGGCTTCTTTTCTACCAGCACATTCTCAGCATGTCCACACTGGTGTTATTTTCACCAAGGTGGTTGAAGTGAAAAAAAAAAAACCAAAAAACTCAACCAGCTAGAAAAAAATAACAAGTGCTAGGCTGGGGGTGGAATTACATAACATTGTGAGATGATGATCACATCCCAGAGAAAACATTCACAGAACTGGAAGTACCAAAAGTCTGAAATGACGGGAAGGAATCAAGCACAACTGGGCCACCAAGCCCTGAGGATGGTAGCCACACAGAGATGCTCCACACCACTGTCTGGTCTCACTGATTTGCACCAGAAAGTGCTCAGGTTCAATGGGAAAGGGGCTGAAGAAGCCCAGACAGGACAATGCTTAGAATTTATCACCACAATACAGCATGAACAGGAGGAAAGGGAGGTGGGAGATGAGCCCAATCCCCCTATTTTATTAAATAAAAGAAAATTTTGACTAATAAAAAGACATTTCAATGTTCTTGTAGCTCAAAAGATCTCTGTTGCCTTTTGAGCTTTAACTTGCATTAGGAGGTGGACCTCTCATGAGAAATTACAGCTCTTCAAACTGGGGCTGTAGGTGACTCTAGTGCCTGCATTGCAAAAAGGGAAAGCAGATCATCACCACCTGATCCTGAAGAAAATCAAATATTTTTTCAGATGAAGAGACTTTTACAGTCCAGAAGAATAAGAAGGGAAATGCTCAGTTCCTGCCATTTTTAGCTTTAAATGTTTTTTGCTCTTGTTCAACTCCAGACTCTGAGGTCAGAGACAATTCCCCTACAATCAAAATGCCAGATCTACCAAAGATTATTCCAAATCCTTATGTCACCCGGTTTAATTGCTTTCATTATCTTTGGAGTTTTATTATTCTAATTATCTGTGAGCTTTTATTATCCTGAATATTGATCTTTCCTTCTAATTAAGCCCGTAGTTAAGATAGGAACATGTTGAGCCCGTTTGCAACAAATGGCAACCAAAACAGCACAGAGCAAACCCTCCCCTTGGTGCCCTGATGGGAGATGGAATCAAACATCTGGAAAACTTCTAAACATCTGGGTTTTGTTTACAGAAGGGGAAAATCTGAATTTTATGCCAGCTGCAGTTTTACACAGAGCCAAGGAGCAGTGCAACTCACTGGCACGGAGAGCTGGGCTGCAGGAGCTCTTCAGTTCCCACCTGAGCTGGACTTTGCACAGTTCAGCTCTCCTGGGCTACGCTGGGTGTCACTGCAAGGCCAAGGTCTGGCAAACAAATCCTTCTTTTCCATGTCTTGCTGTAATATTTCGCTTCAGTGCGTAAGAAGTTATCACGGCGTGTCATATTTCATTTGGAAAATCTATTTTGCACGGTTTCTTCTACAATTTGCATGTGCTTTGGTTGCTCTTCTCAGCATTTCACGTGTAACAGGCACTTGTAGTAAAGTAAGAACATGCACAGGATGGTTTTCTGTTCAAATTTGGGTTTGTTCCTGATGAGCCAAGACTTTGATGCTCGACAGCAGTGGAAGTAATGCTGAACTCACAGCATTTTTTCTTTTTTTGAAACATTTACAAAATGCATTAAAGTGACATATAAACATAGACTGTTAACAATTCTGCTGCAAATAAATTATTAGCTCTTTATGTTGGATAACATTTTTCTCTTGCATTTTCTTCACAAAAGGGCCCCTGTCAAATATTTATGCAATAAAATAGATAAAGATGGTGATGCTACAGAGCAAACAATTAGGCTTTCCTAACAAATTCCTCCAGTGAATTAAATGACATGTTACTGAATTTTGAACTCTTTCTCCGCCAATTATTTGAAGTTGTATTCCAGGACAGAATCTGGCTTTTGGTATATTGTTTTTCATGGAATTTTGTAGACAAAAATAAAAACAAAACTCAGGATACCGATCCTTATCCTAGAGTGGGTACAGGAATAATGAAAATGGTTTAAATCAGCATACAGGCTCCTGTGCCTCATCTTCCAGTGCACAGCTGTGATTTTGGACAAAAACACGTACGCCTTCAGCAGAAATAAAAAGCCCTGATTAAGTATTTTCCATCCTGGGGCAGGGGAACAAAAGATGGACCTTGTGCAACTGCCTGAGCAAGCACTGGTAGTGTGAGCCATCGCACCAAACACAGCAAATCCATCCTTACAGACAGCAGAAACGGGTGATTATTTCTGCACTCTCCATGTTTGCTGATTTGCAAGCAGCAGCACTGGCACAGCTGTGCAGCAGCACAGCCTTTGCTGGATGTACAGGGATAGAACTGCAGACCTGCATTCCTGTTCCTAAAGCAGGACATGCTGCACAGTCCTGTTAATGACACAGTCTATAAAATCCTGAGAGCCCCCGCGATTTGACTTGTAAGGGATGCAAAATCCCTGAGTTAGAGATGGACAAGGATCCAGTATCAAGCCGAGTTCTCCTGACAAAACATTA
This sequence comes from Ptilonorhynchus violaceus, assembly GCA_013397565.1. NCBI lineage: Eukaryota > Metazoa > Chordata > Aves > Passeriformes > Ptilonorhynchidae > Ptilonorhynchus > Ptilonorhynchus violaceus. Next base: position 1,933,529 of record VZRJ01003858.1, read on the forward strand.
TCATTGTACTTGAAGAAGTGAAAATGGTCATTCAGTGCCAGAGGAGGCACATTCCAGGCATCTCTGCAAGAGCTACAGAAATTTCTGACTTTAATTCTAGAGCATATCTCAGACAATGGCCTGGCCAGACACTCCCACTTTGCATCTTTCACTTCACATTGGGATTCAGCTGAGTGCGCACAAACTCCACCCTGGGAAGTCCAGAGGAGCCTTCTGCACTGGAGCAGCTTTGTCACCTGCTGGAGCAGCTCTGTGCTGCCCATCTGACAGGACTGTCAACTCGTTTTAAACTTGATTCCTAAAAGCAAATGCACAGCCCCAAAACCTCCTGCTCTGTCACATATGGAGATGCCATCTGGGTTGCTACTGCTCCAGTGCGACCCAGTCACTCAGCTCCTTCCTTCAAGAGCTGCTGAATGCCAAGACAAAGAGAACTTGGGGACAGAGGAGGGAGGAAATTCAGGTTTGCTTTTCATTCTGCCTTGACTAAGAGGATGAATAGTCAATAGATGTTTATTCCTAAGTACCACATAGCATGAAGAAGCATAAGAACTGCATGTGAAGGACAAGGGTAGCTGAACAGATGAATCTCACAGTAACCAGCATGTTCCTTTATTTTTCATTAAGAAGCCTGAAGTGCCTGCTCCTCCTGAGACCACCTGTGCACAGCTGATGGTTCTCCAGGAACAAGGGAAGCAGATTTACCTGCCACCCGGGTCTCTTCTTCAGTTTTGCTCTGCATCAGAATCGAAGAGGTAAATGAAAATAACCTGCTTAAACCTTCTACTCATTCAGCTAAAGAAAGCAGGAAAGCTTTAGACTGGAATTTAGACCTTTAGATTGGATTTACACCTTGAAATGCACAGCCAGAATGTGGACATGTAAAAGTTCAGGCACAATGAACACATTTTTCTCGAACAGTGAATTGGAGAAACATGACCAGAACATGAAGCCACTGATATAACTGATAGAGAAAAATCCTGTAGATCAGGATCCCAAGGAAAAAAAAAGTCCTATGTGTTTAGGAAAACATAAAACTTGATGCTCAGCTTGTTATGAGGTTAGGAAAGATGGTAGAATCATTTCTGTGGCTCACGCTATTTCTAGACTGTGTGCCCATCATCCCTGAAACGCCAGCAAGGACAACTGAGTAGAGGTTTCCCATAGAAAAGAAAAGGAAGATAAATCTAAATCAAAATCCTAGATATCACAAGCCAATTAGCAGCTTCAGCATGTGATAATTATGTGAGCTAGCCTTCTCCCTGCATCATGTCTCATCAGTCATGCACTGGTAATGCTCACTTCATCCTTAGTTTTATCAGCTTTTATCAGGTTTTATCTTTTATCAGGTTTTCAGGACAGTGACCATGGTACTAAATGACCCTCTTCCTCCCACAACATGAGCAGAAGTCAGTGCTTGTTACAGTACATGAAACAAGAGAGAATATTAAATGATCATGAGGGGACCTCAGGCAAAAGATCACTATTCAGATATTTTAGGCCATTACCTTAAATCTATAATAGCTTTCAAGCTGATAGAGGTCTTTATATCGGCAAATCTTTACTCTGGATAAAGATATAACGACTGGAGTAATATATTCAGACCCCTCTATACCTGGTTATGGTCCAGGCCAAGTTCCATATCTTTGACAGAGCACATACAAGGCCTCTGAAAATAATCCAGTCCAGATACAGCATTTTAAGTCATTGATATGAGCAAATAACCTGACAAGGCTTCCCAGATAGTGAAATGAAATCTTAATAACAAACACAAGATATAATTCCTCTGATAAACCAAAGCATAACACAAAAGCCACACTGCTGCTGTCAAAACAGCTCTGCTTGGAGAAACCTCCAGTGCTAAACATGAGTCACATTGGCATCCCACCTGCAGAAAGCAGCCTGGGTGCTTCAGAGTCTGCTAAGGTGACACTTCACCCTTCAGACACAGCACTGCTGGTGCTTCAGGAAAGGTATTCCAAGGAAACTCTTGTCTACAGACCTGGAAAGTGTTTTCTTCTCTTTAGCTGTTACTAACACAGAGAGTTTAGAGCAGATTAAAATGGCTACTCCACACAGGCAAGGGTCTTCTGTTTTAGAGAACTGCTCCCATGGTGCCCTAGGAACTTTTATTTGTCCAAAATTTATATTCCAGGATGGCACCTGGCTGAGGCTGAACACTTCTGGAAATGGGGAAGCCACCATTTCCCTTTGGACCTTGTGAAACCCCAGGGCTTTGCTCTGTGCAGTCAGCCTCAGCAGTAACACTGCTCCTGGGTATATTGTGCAATCAGTGACATGAACCTACACTTTATTTTGGCCACTGAACACACATGGCTCTCAGATGTGTGCACCACCCCAGGGGACTGCAGTGCCCTCTCTGTGCTGCTCCAGTTCCCCTCTCTTTGCCACTAAAAGTGCCCTTCTGACATCAGGGTCCACAAATGTTAGATCCCACCAACACAAAGCACACAAGATGGTATCCTTTTCCCCTGATTATTCCTCTAACACGCTGAAAAGGAAACTCCTAATGAGAAGAGTGGATACAAATCAGCTTGTTGATGACAAGCACTTGGCAGTTTGTTTGCTTGGTCACCCCAAGACTTATCAAAGTCTCAACAAGGAAATCTAATTGCAGCATGATTAATGCCAGTCATCCACCATTCCTCTCCCACATGCTTCCAAGGATGGTGTTTTTCCGCCCTGGCATCTCTACTACAGTTAATGCTGTGTGGCTAAAAGGCAGGAGCAGAAATGCACAGTGCCAGATGGCAGCAGAGGAATGCAGGGTGTGAGTTGCCCGTGAAATGGAGATGATGACAGGCAGTGCCATTACCAATCTGTGTGTGTGCCTGCCTATGGCTCCCCAGGTCACAACACAGTCCTATTGCTTCAGTGTTGAGGAACATTTGCTTGCTATTGCAAAGAGGATATGGACCAAAACCCTCCCAATAACCTACCCTAACAACATTTATCAATTAGTGACAAGCAGCACAGAACCCCAGCACAGTGCTGACGTTACTGCAGTGGAGATACAGCAAGAACCTGCCCCTCACCTGCGTTCTGTTGAATATTTTGCCTCTCAGACTTGAGGGTGCACAAACATCACAGTCATCTGCAGAGAAAATATTCCTTTAATCCAAACTAAAGTCAAGGAGTCATAACACTGCACATTTTTCCCCATCTTGTCTCAGGCCCATTTCCATCACTTCACTTGTGCACAAGGGCTGCTTTCTCTGCAAACAGGCAGAATTCTCACCTTTGCTGAGCATGAGTCTGTGACAATACCCAAATCAAAGAGGCTACAAAAGGGAAGATGGGAGGATTTGGTTCTTCAGGGCTGATGCACCAAATTGATTTTCATGCCACTCAGAGAGCATTAGCTCGGGTCTGACTTTTCATGAAGGCTTGGTCCAGCAAGTTCATGGCTAAAGCTGGAGTAATGATGGGATTGTTGGCACCTCTGAAGGTGCTTTTCTGAACTGGCAAAAACTCAACAGGCACAAAAAAAACCCCCAACAAGCCCAAAAAGCCCCAAACATAAAAACAGGCAAAAAAAACAGACAGCAGAGCTAAGGCAGGGAATGTGATGAAATTCTCTGTATTGCCTTCATCACTTATTATTTTCAATCTTCAGGTTTTCAGTGCACAAAAATCTCAGAGGAATGCTACTCCTTTTCTGTATCTGTTCCTTCTGAATGCAGCTTTTTCTTTTCTTATGGAATTTAATATATTCTTAACATGAAACATTTAATGCCTGTTGCACAAATGTCTAATAAAATTCAGCCCTGTGGCTCTTTTACTGTCAAGCTAAATAGGATCCATTTGAAACAAACACGCAGCTTTAAAATTTCCTCATCTGAATGTTCCTGTCTTTGAAGGGAGCAATTCTCTTCTCCCATCCCCTACTGATCAACAGGGATTTAGAGGAGCAGTAGGTGGGAATCTTCCAGCTTTGGTTTTGTTTTGCCAGCCCAGGGTTTTAGACGGCGGAGCCATATCCTACTGCACCGAGGAAAAGGAATTCTCCCTTAGAGGCACTGATTTTAGCAGGTATTAAAAGTGTACACAAATAGGAGAAGAAAAGCAGCCCCAGACATTTTCAAATGGAGGAAAAAAGGGATTGAGATATGGTACAAAGGATAACTACTGCAAAGAGAAGTCTTTTTCTAACTTAGAGCTCACATCACTCAGGGCTGGTCACTCTTTCCCTGACACCTGAGTAAGGCTTCAGTCTTTCAAGAGTGGTGTTGGTTTTAAGTTTAGCTCAGCAGTCACCCCTGGAGACATTCAGTGGTGGTTAGCAGGGATTGTTTGCTGGGGATTTTTTTCCTGCCCTCTGAATATGTAAGGGTAGAGAAGCCTCCCAGGCAGGTGCCATCAGCTTTCAGGATGGCGTTTCTGGAAGGCAGAATTACCAGAGTGCTTGCTCTGCCGTGGCCTCTGCTCCAGCACTCACAGGGGTGTGTAAATAACGAGATGCATTTAATACACTGATTCCCTGTTGTCTCCTCCACAGGGAAGCTGATCTGCAAATCTCATGTTTCTTTAACATGCAGCACCATGTCCTCTTCCACACAGCGTCTAGAAGAGACACCTCCGCTTCCTGAATAATGAAGCATCTTTTTTACTCTAAAAGCGAAAAAATACCTGATTATAAAAGCACATGCTGCAGGTAATAATGGGTTTAAGAGATTATGTGATTAAGCATGTAAATGCAGGTTTACAGGTGGAAAATAGACCAAAATGACTTAACTGGTACATCTAGAGAGAGAAAATGAAGTTAATAAACCTTCATTTTGTTAAATGTGTAGGTAAGGGGTTTGAAACACGAAGAGGGAGAGAGAAGGATGTTGTTCATGCAAGAACTTCAGACTCAGTCTTACTATACTGAGCATGCAAACAGAGCTTATATCTAACCAAACATTTCTCTTAAATGAATCATGATATAAAAGCATTAATTCAGGCTTCTAATTAATTTTCTGAAAGAAATGATAATTATATTCCTAATAATTAGCATTTCTGGTTTGCAAACACGACTTAGCCACATCATTCTTATGCAGCACAAGAATAAAAGCTGAGAGCAGAACATAAGTCAATAAACCAAAAAATTGTCAATGCTGCAAAATACAGGATGAAAAGGACAATGATAACTTCCAGTGACATGCAAAGCCCTGTGAGGCTCATCAGTTTTAATTGGGTACCAAAATTTCTACACCACCAACTATCAATTACAAAATGCCTTGCATCCTTCTTTTGTCTGTGTCCCTTTCTGTGGAATTCCCACAAACTGAGGCTATTCCCGAGCTCTCAGCAACAGGTTTGTGCTCCATCTCCCCCTGTGAGGACTCAGTGTGAGCCCCTCACACTGCCAGAGTCCTGATGTATAAACTGCTGTGGCAAAAATCACTGCTTAGATCAGAAATAAAAAGCTAAATCATTAGGGTGGAACGGTACCATTTATATAATCCTTCTTTCTTAGTGATTTATAAAGTCCTAATGCAAAATAGCATCAAATTTCAAGGTCTGTCCCTAAAATTCTCTCTAATATTTATTCTGCTGTTTTGTCCACCCAGACTTTTTTTCTTTTAATAGGAAAGTGTTTAAACAGCTCTTTCACGTATTGATCAGGCTGGTACTCAACGAAGAAGGGAGGTGATTGATGAATATACCTGTTCATTTAAAGCAGGTCTGAGGCAGAGGGAAATTAGTTGCTGACTTTAGTAATTTACTCACAAAATTATGCTCATGTAAGTAGCAAATAGAGTATTTCTGCTGTGCAGTCAGAAAGTCAACTTTGGATGCTCACAAAGAAAAAGAAGAAATTCTGCATGTGACTTCTTTACAGCACCTTAGATCAGTGTCAAACTGGTGGATTTATGCAGAAAACCCACAGAGCAAAGGGTTGAAAACCCACGGCTTTTTTAGCCAGTGATAAATCATCCCATGTGGAATTTGTGAGGCTGTTATTTGTGAAGCTGAATGGGGAACTTACACTTTTTCCTTTTTAAGTATACATCAAGGCTAGCAGGAATTACAGTGCTACACACACAGTGGAACCTGCTCCAAGCACCTTGACACATTCATAAGACAGAAATTACCTTTGAAAGACTTAAAAAAAAAAAATCTGTCGTGATTGTGCTGGGGTTTTAATAGAGGTACAGCAGAAATGCTTTCACAGCTTTGGAAAGTGCTTTAGCAGGCACAAAAATTCAGATGTCTTACAAGGACAGAAAGGTTGGCATGCTGCTTGGCTCCATGGAAAGGAAGGCTGGCCCCATTCCCACGGAACTTTTTGCCGAGGGTGGGGAGGCATTGCTGAGGAATGAGTACCCCACCCAAATTCTGGCAGTTCTGGGCAAGCGGAGATACTGCTGAGCCTGTAGGGCTGGAAAAGCGCTGCCCCAGGAGTCTTCCCACTCCTGTGCACCCAGGGTGACCTGGAGGCAGCACCAGCCCCTGCCAGAGAGGAGACAGGACTGGACGAGGGCTGTGGCCCAAAAGAGCAGCTTCTCTGTCCCCAGCAGGTGGGATGTGCCACAGGAATAAAAACAAATGATTGCAGTCCGCATAACACTTCTCTGGTTTTGTATCACTTAGTGTTTGAGGTCCCTTTCCTCCACATCAGAAGCAAGTGGTCCAGCACACATCCAGAATAAATATTTAAAACACAAGTTGCGAAGAAAAGCTCCCTCATTTTTCCTCTGCCAGTCTCTTCATCTTTCAGCATCACCACCAGCCCCGCTGTTTACAGAGCCATGGCAAAGCGTGATTAGGGATGCATCTTTAAAAGAAACAACGTGGGGAAAGAAAGGAGCAGATATCCTTGAGATCAGATGATTCTCCCAAATGTTTGATCCCCCCAGATCAAATGCAGTGTTTTTCCTCCCACGGCGCCTCTGTGCGTGCGTCTGCACCAGTTTACTGGCAGGTACCAGAGCCCTCAGAATTCCTGATCACAGCCACAGGAGAACCATCGCAGAGAGGAACAAACATTGTCCATTAAAAGACAGCCTTGAGTTGTTTTTTGCCAGTTCTCTTGCTTTAGGCTAATACTTTGGTGTTCGTTCAAACCACTGAAGTCTCTTATCAGGGACAGCACAGCACAGAACTTGAAATGAAAAACATAGGCAATCGGAGTTTCCTCAGAAAATATTAGAAGACTAACTTTGAAATGTCTTAATTTTGAATTTCTTTCTTTTCGCTATTATCTCTCCTTAAAAGCAAAGTGATGAGAGTAAAGTAACAAAAAAAAAAAAAAAAAAAAAGAGGTGAGAGGAAAAGAAACTGTAAAAGGGGGAAGCAGAAGGAAAAAAAACCTGGGATGAAAATATTACTTCCCTTGGGTTTCTATTCTGCTTTTTCCTATATATCATCCTAACTGCAGAACATGAAAATGATCTATTAATCACATTAAGCTTAACCATCCATTAAAAAGTATTTTAATATTACCTATCTCACAAAACATAAAAATCCCCTGACAGCCATATCATTTTCTTGACTCACTCACCCTTTTTTCATGAAAAGAAGTTTATAACAAAGGGAAGCCAGGAATAAATGAGGATCTGTATCATCTTACTCCTAAACTTTGATAACCTACCTAATGGTAGGAATGCAATGGTAAGAACTCACATTTCCACCAGAGCACACTGGGTTTTTCCTTTCTCACCATTCCTATGGGCTCAGCAGAGCCCTGGAGGAGCACCAGGTACCTTACCTGGGACCTGGGGTCCCTTTCTTGGTCTGCCTGTCAACCTCCAAGCTGTCCCTGCCACATCAGAGCAGTGAAACACACATCCCTCATCAATATTGTGAGATTTTTAGCTGCAAAGCTGACTGCAACACTGCCAGAGAGTAAGTGCTCTCCTACACTTGCTTCATACCCAACAGAGCTCCTGCCACAGCTCAACATTTGACAGACAATAAGAGATGGAGAAATCCCAGTGCCTCTCATTGAACAGGCCTTGAGGTGCAAAATCATTGGGCAGCTTGCCAAAAAACCTCATCTTTTTAACTCTTCTTTTGAACCCATTTTGGTTTTCAGGTAACCAAGAAACTCATCTTTATTCGCTGGCAATTTTTTTTACAGCTGCCTGTAATCTCCCAACTTCCAGGCTGAAAATCATTTAAAAACAAATGAGCTTCCCCGCAGATAAAATTCAGAGTCTCTCTGAGCTTTCAAGATAATAAAGCTAAAAGGCAACGTTAAGTTGAAAGGGGAGATGAAAAACAGAGGAAACCAGAAAGTCCCATAAAGTTCAGAATTAAACCTTGAGGCAAGAAGAAATGGACAGAGAGTAAATTCTCCTCTTCAATATGCTGTTTTATGGAGGGGGGATGAGAGCAGCAGCAGAGCACAGTACCTCTATCTTGTTAGCACTGTTCATACTCTCGTGTGTTTTTGTATGTGTGTGTTTGTACTCCAGCTGGGCCTGGTGCCACCACATATTATATATTCACAGCTCCAGACTTCACAGCCAAGATTTTCAAAAAGCTCCAGTAGCTTGAGGTGCCTCCAGTGCTGAAACATCCTAAGGCAAGCAGCTTGGCAGCACTCTCAGGAAAGGGCTTTTTAAGGCCTCCCAGGCTGGATGCTCAAATAGGCTGGTCCCCGTAATCATCGATTTGTGACAAAGCCTGGCAGCGGCACGAGGCACATTTCCATATCTGTAAACTGCTGGTGGAGTTAGTCAATGGCTTTGGTTGGACATTTCAATAACATCTGATATCAAATATGGGATAATTGTAAACCTGCCTCTCTCTTCTCCAGCCAGCATTTCAGCATTTTATGAAAGTGCTCCAGCAACTGCACGCTTTGTTTGTCTAATACCAAGTATTGAAGGAAATTATTTCATTTTTCTACTGTTTTTACAGATTCTTACAGACTTGAAAAGGTTGTATGCATGATGATTGAAATTATACTCAGCATATGATTGTGTCACTTTTATAGAGTTTCCCTTTTAACTTGAAGAAGTGCCTTGGAAGCTACTGCGGTTCAAACATCCTTAATTGTGGTCTCTTTCCATGAAAATTCAGCAGTAGAGCCTCGTCCTTGTTTAAGCCCACAACACTTTTACCTTCCTCTAAAACTGGCTGCTGCCACACACATGCTGCAAATGTCCCTCTCTGGGACAGTTCAGCTGCCCTGGTCCCAGCACCATGGAGGGAGCTGTGGGGGAACCACTCACTCTCTTCTATTCTACAACCTCTGACAGCCTTAGCTGTCAGAAAAAGACTTATTCATCAGAAAAGACGACACACACTGGGTAACAAGCTGCCTCTGCTGTGAAAAAATATAGCTATTTTATTGGAGAAGTGGAAAGTGCCGTGAATGTAATAAACAGAGAGGACAGGATGGAGGACGGCTCTTGGGCAATGAAGAAAATGAAAACAGCTCACCCAAGAAGAGGTTACATCTCTCAGCACGTTCTGTAAAGCTTTGCATATATGCAAATGTTCCCCTGCGCTTCTGCACATCAGCACAATGTAAGAGACATGATGACTCCGGAGGGGGAGGAAAAAAATTAGGCCAGAGGAGCTCATGTACACACAACTGCTCCAAAAAAGAGAAAGGGAGAAAAGTGGCAGTGCAGCCGTTTGTGTGGATGGATTCCAGATCCCAATTCCAGGCATTTCAGACCAGGCAGGCTGTGGAGGCCAGCTGCAGAGCAAGGAGGGTACCACCAGGGATGCTTCTGAAGGAGTATGAGGAACAGAAGACGTTGGCTTCTTGCTACAAAACCAAACCCTCTGAATCCCTGCTTTTTTCCCCACACCGAATTGTTCTGAGAGCAGAAAGAGACTGAACCCTGGCATTAAAGATACTGGCACAGTGCCCCAGATATTGGCACAGTGCCCCTGTGAAGCATCTGTGCAAAGCAAACAGGTGTCATACAACAGCATCACACCCACAGCACGGGCTGAAAGCAGCCCCTGCTGGCACAGCACCCCAGCACCCACAGCCCAGAGGGCTCAGCACAGAACACCCTGTGCCAGCTGAATCAGAGCCCACCACAGGGACATCCCAGGGGACACACATACCCCTTCTGGGCACGTGGGAAGGGCACCAATCCTGAAACCTCAGCCTTGGCTGGGCCACAGGACAGAACACCTTGCTCATGGCATCCCTGTGTGAGAGGGGCATGAAGGACCCAACTCCTGACAGCAGCAGCAGCTGCTCAGCCTATTATGAAAAGCAATAATCCAAGAGAGTTTAAAACAATAATGAAATTAAAGAATTTGGGGTCAGTCAAATTCTTTGCACGTGCAGTGACACCAATTCAAGCCAAAGAGGTTTTGTGCTCCAGTAACCGAGCACTGGCTCCAGTGTCCCACATCACCAAGGTGTGACCCCACAAAGGGCACCAGGCCCTTGTGGCACCTCAATATTAACGTGCTGAAATGAGCACTGTGGGTTGTCTTCAGCAGGGAGAAGGAAAAAAACCAAACACTGCTTGACCTCCAACAGCTTCTTCTGCATCGACCACAACCCTCAGGCTGGAAAATATCCTCTCCCTTCCCGAAAGGAAGATCCATACCCAGCAAACAGGCAGATCAAATGAATCAGCCTTTGCAGAGCAGTAATTATCAACACGGGGCTGAGGGGTCTGTGATCCTCTTTGCCACATCAGAGAAGCAGCGAAGATTCACCAGAAAGATCCCATTAGTCTCATCTCACAGCAGAACCTCAAAGCTGCCCTAAAGGCACAACATGCCCACAAAGACACATTTCTTAGCAAGATCCAGGCACTTTGTAAGGTTTTGCAGTTGTCAAGAAAGATTTCTAAACTGAACGAATGGAAATAAAAAGGAGGATGGAATCACCCTCAGTTCACTGACCCACATCAGCAGATGTCTGGTGCTCACCCTCACCTCTTTCTGTCCGAAGGAATTCACAGCACAGGGCTCTAGGATGTGTCTCAGCATTGTCTGACTGCACTTGGGAGCCTCTTGGACACTTGTGACCATATTTAAAAGATCAAAGTAAATGGGTGGAGTGTGTTTTCAGCTGCATTGTCTTCAGCCAAATAAACACATCTCTTCAGAAATATGAAAAATGTAATAATTCGCATTGGATCAGCAAACTCAGTCCTGGATTATCTCATCTTCCTCTAAAAAAAAAATAAATTAAAAATACCCAGCAAAATTCCCAGTCTGGGAGCAAGTTCCAAGCAGGACTGTGAGAGGGGTCAGAGGAAGCACTATGATAAAGCACTGCCACATCACTAAGGAGAGGAGAACTGCAGGATTTACCATCTGCAGCCATTTTCAGGAGTGGCAGAGACACCTTATCAGCTGGAGCCAGAAAGGGCCAGTCCAAGGAAGCACTTTGCTTTATTTTATCTACTCCTGGAGAATAAGGTGAACTCCAATCAGCAAGGCATGGGACTGAGATCACGTACAAGAAATGCTGGGAAAGGCCAAATTTCTCTCAACTTGGCAGAAAAGTCCTACACCAGTTGTGATCAGGATGGTGAAGCACATATTGAGTTAAAAGCAAAAGCCCCAACAGGCTGATGCTGTGCTTAGTGGAACCTCGCATTATCTAATCTAACTATAAAATATTTAGTAGTTTAAAATTCAGTCATGTCAGCTGGAGTCTAATTTCTCTCTCCCCTGTGGATTTCAAGTGTCTTTTTGAAGCTTTTTGGCATTAAAAAAGCAGAGGGGGGGAAAAAAAAAAGGAAGCAGAGTTTACAGTAGGATTTCTGTACTTCCCATACAGCTTTGTGCTAATAAATGGGGGGCTTTTTGATGAAAGAATAAAAGGTGAGTATTAAGATAAGGTCACCTCCTCTAACATTCACAGCACCTAAACCAAAGGCTTGCTCAGTTTGTCAAAGTGGATATTATGAAATAATTCATCTTCAAGAGTGAATATTATACAGAAAACACAGGCAGAAATAAAATTTTTCATTCTGTAAATTTTGAGATTTACACTTGCTTTCATTTATTTTTGAGGAAAAAAAAAAACAACTCAACCAAATAACCCAAAAAATAGAGAACAAAAATAATTACGTCATCTAGAACAGGAATCACTGACCTGGGAGGTGGCAGAGTTCAAATCCCACTGCTGAATCATTTCAAATGGAATTTGGAAAAGAAGTCTCCTGAGAACAGCCTAAGCTCTGACACATTTCACAGTTATTTAAGTGTACGGCTCAAAAAAAAAAATAAGCCATGACCAAAAAAAAATCCACAACAAAACAGAAAATTCACAGCAACATGGCCTGGTGGTTAAACACACACCTACAAGTGTGTTTGACAAATCCTTTGCAACAGCCTTTCAAAGCTTACTGCTCTGCCTTGTCAAGATAACTGTGAAATTTTCCTGAAGAAGTTGTCTCTTTTTAAGACCAAAGTTACACATGGTTGAGAAATGTAAAGAATGGAGTAAGAAAGAGCAAATTTTCGAGCCTTAGTAGGAAAACACAACAGGCTACACTTGAAAAAAAATTATGGAATGCAGCAGCAGTGAATTTAAATTAATATGCCTAAATTCCACAATTTACCCTGTGTGTCCTGGTGAAAAGAGGGTCTGAACATAAAAAAGCCCAAGGAATTCTGAAATACTGTTCTGGTAAAGGATCACCAGAAGCTACTCAAACATCTGTTTCCATGCTGCTTAAGTTACTACACAAATTACAAATTGTTATCATCATTAAAACCATTCATAAAATCATTATTTTTTGCCCTGGCTGATAATATTCATAATAGCACACCAGTTGAGCACAAACAAATAAGTATTAAATGAGGAAGTGGTGCATCAGGTTTTTATGCCCTCCAACGCTCAAGGCGTGTTTCCAATTCAACACAAATTTATCTTAAAACCAAATTCACGACCCTTTTGTTGTTGGATCTTTGCTGCTGTTGCTGTTGTATGAAGAAATGTAAATTGTATTTCATTTCCATCCAAGTAAGCACCAATCAGGGTTTTGTTTCTCCGAGCTTGGGTTGGATTACAGCACCTTTTGCATGCCCTGTATTTCCCCTCCCCTTTGGATTGCTGCTGGTCAGCTCAGAGAGCAGGCAGAGGAGGGAAAGATGTTGAAATAAGATGGCAAAGTCGAGCATTGTCAGCTGTGATGTACAAGAGATGCTCTGATGTGTCAAACTCTGCAATGCATATCACACTGCTAATCTAGATTTGCTACGATGATTAGAGGAAATCACCATTTGAAGCAAATAAAATAATTTGCTAAAATCTATGTCACCTCATGAAGATGCAGACATTCCCCTCTTTATTTTTGCAATTGCTTCTTAGCAATGAAATAAATACTAATTTTACTGGGAAATAAATATTAAGAACTCAAGCTTAAACAATACTTGTGCTGTAGGAAATTGAAAACATCAAAATTCAGCTCTTGTGCCTGTGACACAAAGAAGAATGTGAATCTCTCATCCAAAACAGTAAAAACTAAGAAATTGCAAAAAGATATTTGGGAAGAGAGGAAGATGCCGCATTTGAAACAAAAGCTTCTGTTCTTAAAAGACAACAGATGAGGGTTAATTACTTCATAATGGAGAAAGTATTGAAGTATGAAAACAATCTGCACTTTGGAGAACTGTTCTGTGTCCACAAGTTAAGAGTTCATTACTAATGTTTTATTCATTTCTTTTAACAACACTGCACTAAATTCCTACTGTAATTCATCAGCTTGCATCAGATCTCCTTGAATTTTAGCAGATCCCAGTTCAATTCTGGAGGTGTCAGATAATGAAACAATTGTTTATGTGGATACAGCTGCTTGATAAACCAGGGTCACGAAACAGCCTCTTTCCTGCATCTGGGAAAGGCACTGAAGGTTCCACTAAAGAAACCTCAAACAAATAAACAAAAAGCAGGCGTCAGGAACTTTTCAACCACAAAATCAAGAGCAGTTGTTGTCTGGTTTTCTTACAGAGAAAAAAGAAAATAATGCCCACAGTTTCCTGCAGGCATTGTTTTGGGGATTAACGCAGAGAAAGTCAGCCATAAACCACATTTTACAGCATCATTAAACTGAGCAGAAACCACAGGTTTACCATGGTAAGTGCTATACATACCCTTAAAAAGTAAGCACACACACAGAGTTTGTATTTGGAATATATAAAACCTGTGATAAAGACCATTCTTGGCTCATTTCTGGAGGTCTCCATGCCCCTTTCCAGAGATGACCTTGTTCTTCCACAGCGATTTCTCCTCTCGGCCTGGGACCCACCAAACACCCCCAGCCAAGGTCTCAGTTTCCCCTCTCTCACCACAGCTCCCCACTTGCCCAGCTCCACCTGCTCTGCAGCTCCTGGACACCTCTGGCACCAATGTCAGTAAAATAAGCTGCTGATACCCACAGTGAGTCCAAAGCTGTGCAATGGCCCCTGTGGGCAGTTTGCCTCTGCCATTACTGTGCTTTCTGGCACAGGATTAGGCACTCCAGAAATGATCCACGACATGGAATGTCCACGTCCACAGAAGAAGTTCTTCATAGTCCTTCCATACTGAAATGCTTTCCAGTAAATATCTTCAATTGCTGCGCCCACTGGAAACCTCAGTTCATTCAAAATTCATCACCACAGACAAATGATTTTAAATGCTCCTCCCCACACTTCGCTAACTGAAGCCTACTTTGGGTGCCTGTTCCAGGAGCATGGAAATACCAACCCAAAGTTTCCTATAAAATAAAATTTCCAAGCCTGACATATCGTTTATTTATCAGAGGGAGCTGAAACTGTTTCCATATTTCCCTCAAATAAACCATGGAGTATTGAGTTCGTTTAACCAATGTTGCCCTGGGGTTGACATGCCCGCCAGTTCAGCTATTCATAAACTTCCAGACCACACCTCACCTCCAATAAAAACTGCATCCTAACATCAGCAAGTATCCTTATTGCAGAGGCTGCGTGGACCTTCAAAACCCCAATCAGTGGAAAAATCCTGCTCAACTAGCACAAAATGTCCAGGCTGTCTGTGAGAAAATGTGAGCTAATTTATATGTAAACCTGTGTAACACAGTGTTCATTTCTTCAGGCCTGACTCACGCTGATAAGCTGTTAGCCCAAAAAAGGGAAAGAAAAATCTTTTTTTTTTAAACATAAAATTAGCTGTTGAACATCCTGCTCGTTCACTCTGTGCCTGATCTGAGCTCTCTCATTCCGTGATGTGGAAAACAGCAGGATCAAAGAGGAGCACTGGAGAACCACAGGGTGTTTTGCTCAGCCACACCAGCTAGGAAAGGGAACTTATGGCTACCTAGAGGGCTGGTCCATTTTAGCATAATCCCTGTGTTATCCCCGCATTTCTCCTGGCACGAGCAGAGGGAGCCTCTGGAGAGGGGAGCTGGGGTGTCCCAGGGAGTGACCTCCCCTCGGAGTGCACGGACAGCCTTGGGAACTCTGAACATGGGGGATATCTTACTGCTCATTATTCACATGCACCAAGAGTGCATCAGTGAGGACAGGGATCCCTGCTGCTAATTATTCCCCAATTATCTCTGACACAAGATTGTTCTCCAAGAACACATCCGTTATTTGTCTTCGGGAACAGCCTGGGAAAACATCATCTGTGCCCACTCAGGTGGTTTCTTTGTTTCAAATCTCCTGCTTTTTCTCCCTTTCTACTCTTCCAGGTACTGTTCTTCAGTTTCATATGAACAGCCTCGGTTTTTTTGCTTTAATTGCTGTTGCTGGAGGTGTCACACCTCACCTGTGACCGTGCATCTCAGGTGGAATTCCTCTCTCCCAGCTCACACTGACAGAAGTGTTGTGAACAACTGATATTCTGCGTCTGTGGGAAATCTCAAAACTGTGATAGATCCCAAGACAAACTTGTTTTGTTTTTTTCCAGTCAAACCCCTGCAAAAGCGTCTTGATTTACCTCAAATTCATTTTAAGTCATATATACTGATTTTGCTTAAAATTATTTTTCTTTCTTTGAGGCTATTGTTTTTAACCTCTCAAAAAAAAAAATCACTCAGAATGTTTGGGGGGGAAATGTCGAAAGCTGAACTATATTTTAAATATTACCCTAAAAGTACTATAAGCATAGGTGGAGTTAAGCATAAGTTCTCTCCACAAACTTTTGCACAATGTTACTTTTATACCCTTTTCTGTTAGGACTATAACTGTCCCTCAGAAAAACTAATTAAGCCCAAACAACACAAAACAAAATCCTGTGTCATGTTCAAGGAACCTGCTGGGACCTATCTGAGCTACTGTAAGATAATTTAATGAGTACTCATTAAATTAACATCTACCCCCACAGCACGTTCAGCAGTGAAAGATATAAGCAGGAGAGCTTTAAATGGCTTTTCCTGCTCTCAGGGCTCCTGCTGTCTCATTTGGTTCAGGCAGCTCCAATCCTGTGCCTCTGCACTCTCGGGAAGCTGGGGCTGGCTGCAAAAGGGCTTTGCAAGACTTCACTTTTACTGAAAATTTCCAGCATTAAGAGGAGAAGAAGGCTTATTAGCCTCAAGCACAGCTGCCTGAGGAATTCCAGCTGTGTCCCCAAAGGGGGTGTGCACAGAGCTGCACGGAGCCTCCTCAAGGCAGCATCAGGTTATCCCATTCCCTGGAACTGGAGAAGGCTCAGGGTGGGGTCCCTCCCACCAGCTCTCGCCCTTGGGGTGTCCCTGCAGCCAGTAACCCAAGGCAGGACACTGCCTCTCTGCCAGGTTTCACTTGCCTTTTTCAATCCTGACTTTCCCAAATGAAGGATGTTTGTGGAAGTTGGTTATCCAGGGGGGAGACTCCTTGCTGGCTTCTAAGAGCCCTTGCCCTGTAAATGGCTTATCCCTGCCAGAGCCAGGCTGGAGCCAGGGGGATGCAACCGAGACAGGGATGCAGTTTAATCTTACAGTGGGTTTCCTGTGCTTGCCCACTAATTAAAAAAAAAATAAATAAATATTTTCCTTCTCTAGTAGGTGATTTAGATGCACTGGTAGAGTGCTGTGGAGATCAATAGGAATGTATCAATGTTTTATAGCCATACTTAGATGGATGCCAAGACAACTCAGTCAGGTTTCGTGCTGATTCACACACCCCGGGTAAAATGTAGATACTTCACTTTGAACTCAGAACAGGTTTGTTTTTACAGCCTGCCATGCTGTTTGCTGACTGGATAATGTGCTTGGTTCAAAAGACATCCAAAGACACCAAGCACTGGGAAAAGGCAAATTATTCCATACATTTTTAATATTAAGGTACTACAAAATAAGTCACCAGTGTTCAGGATCAGCCAGCTAGCAAAGAGTATCAGCACAATTGTAAGGAATATCATGGCATATTAGGATAGTCCATCACTATGTTCAGGATACTGACTCTCTTTTCCAGAACAATTGCTAACACCTCATCCGGGCTCACACAGATTTCAGTCTCTGTCAAAGGAGCGTCCAAAACTAAATTTATTCACGTGCACACAATCCTTCTGAACGATACTGAGCTGCTCAAAGAAACTGCACGTGTCAAAGAGCTGCAGGAAAAACTGAGTGGCGGTCAGAGCCTAAAAGGAGAAAACACGACAGCTGATGGATCTTGTTAAAGCCTTTTTTGTACCCAAAAACAATTCAAGGGACTGCAGCGCTGAGCTGGCAGGGAGTGAGTGCCCAACTGCTAGGACCTGGTTCTGGGTCCAGCTGCCAGATTTCTGCATTCCAGGTGCAGCAGCTCCAAACTGTGGGACAGCTTTTGGGGACTGTGCTGCTGTCGGCCCCAGGGGTGGACCCTGCCAGGGAGAAAAGGAAGAATTCCAGAAGAACACTCGCTGGGCACAAACCTGCCCTTTGCTACCAAGCCTCTCCCAGAGACAGGATTTTAGCCTTTCCTCCAGCACATTTTCAGAGGCTGTGCTGGAATCGTTCGGGAAATAACGCCCGGGGCAGTCTCGCTGAGAACAAACAGATCCTCTGAGCACCACCAGGACACAGCAGAACGGCACGGGGGCATCAAGAAACAGAACTCTGCTCTGGAATTGTGTAGACACAGCTTATCAAAGTCCCGGCAGCACTTTTATTGCTGCTTGCAGAAGGACTAAAGTAGTGACTTCCCAAGTGATTCTCTTAAAGAACAGAGATGAAGACATTTCTATCCTATAAGGAGAATTTGGGGGTAGAGGGATTTTTTTGCTGGAAATTAAAGAATATTATATCTCCCCTACAGTGGCAGGAGATAAAAAAATCTGTGGACCTGTGTGGCAGTAGTACAAAAGAAGGTTGTAAAAAAGAGGTAAGAATAGTCTTTGCTCCCCACAGAATGTGTTGGTTTATTTGTTTTACTGCTGTGTTTGCCCCATTTGTCACATGGGGCCCTTTGGCAGAGCAGGTGAGATGGAACAGTTTTGTATGGACAACCTGCTTTAAAAATGAAGAAATAGGAGGCTATCAGAATTTAGAAATGGATTTGTTATGATGGTGATCAGTGCAGGAATGATTTTGGGTGTTTAAAGATTTTCCTTCTGCCTGGAGCTTTTTGTTTTCTCTTTGGCTCTTTTATTTCATTGTGTTTTAAGAATTTGCCTTATGCACTCACATGTTCGCTCCCTTTCTCTGCCTGTTCTTGCCTGAATCTGTAGCCCATCTTTCTGTCTGGCTGCAGCTGAACTGCAATAATGAAACCTCCCTCTGTTCTTGAAGCCAACTGCTGGGAGGGATGGGGGAGCACCGAGGTCAGCAAAGAATCAACCAAAGCATAAAGGACTGAGCACACACCTCCCCTCCACACAAACTGACGTGATGCACCAGAAGAAAGCCTGAGCCGAGGTTCTGCGTGCTGCAGATCCCCGCAGAGAATCTCATCCAGCTGAAATGAGTGTTAAACTACATCTGAAACTGAGTCAGATGTGGAGGCACTCTCTGTTTACCCTGGTGCCTTGCAGGTTGCTGTCTTGCCAAACTTCTTACAAGGCTGCTGAAGCAGGGACTCTGGAGCCTGGACTGCTTTGCAATAATGCTGCAGCATTTAGGCTTCTGCTACTGTTAAATCTACTTTTATGAGCAGGCCATAAAGGTTGATGTGGTGAAGCAGGGATTGCACCCAGTGGCCAGGAGCAGTGCCCGTCAGCCTGGAAGGGAAAAAACAGAAGCCATGCCCACAAATACAGCTCAGGGTGAAAAGCAAGCCAGTCTGTTTAAATAAAGCTCACTGTGACACAGAGATGCTGCTCTGTGACTGACCACTCCTTTGGTTCAGGAGAGCTGAATTCCTGTAGCCCTCGGGAAAAATTGTTTCATTGATTTCTACATGAGTGATTGGTTTGAACAAAGACCCAGATATTTTCAGGCCCATATTTAGTACAGGAAAACATGAGCAGGCATCAACCAGCCTCTGCTTAGCCTAAATGCTCTTTCAAAACTCAACAAGAAATAGAGATTACCAGGCTAGATGCCTCTAACCCACATATTCTGAGTTTCCACCCAGCATGGCATCCTGAACCCCTGCCTAAATGCAATCCTAGATCAAGGCAGCATTGATTTCTGCTAACCCATTGTCCTGGCAGTCCAAGCCCCAGGCTGATATCAGCAAAACCTCATAGCCCCAGGCCAAAGTCTGCCCAGACAGACCTGTCAGCCCCTGCCACCTCACACCATCAGGCACCACACCAGTCACCAATGAGAGTGTTTGGGTTGGGCACCTTCTGTCCTTTACCCAGCTTGTAACTCCTATCCCAGAGCTCTTCCCAGTCCTAAATCCAACCATTGTCTAACTCAAATCAATGCCTCAAAGGCCCAAAAGCCATGTTTAACCACATTGTCCCCAGGAACAAGCAAATCCTACCTGTCCCACACCAAAGCTAAGCTGGTTGTTCATCTTAACTGGTAAACTTTTGTCACAGCCACGTTTCTGCTGATCCTTTACCTCAGCATTCCTCCTCCTGCCTCAGGAATTCACAGACACAGAGGAGCTCATTGCCTTTCCCAGCTGCGAAGGAACACGAATTACTTCCGAAGAGGAGAAAGGCGTGGGCTGAACAGTGGGAAGCATCCTGTTCTCTAATGGGTATTTCCATTCAGCTGCTGAATCAGGGAACACTTTCAGATTAGCGCTGCCACTGTTTGGAGCACACATCTTAAATGATATTGATTTTTAAGATGATGAGCTAATTTGTGGAACACTTTGCCTCTTGCAGTGTTGTACATGAAGCCGTCATCGTCTTTTCCGGTGGCGTTTGGAAAGCCACGTTCTGGAGAAACAAGCTCTTGGGGAACACGTGAATGCTGGGCCACCTTCCATTGTCCTGATCATTGTTCCAGCCAAGGAACACTCAGCCATTGATCCATCTTTGTAATGGAGCCGCACAGTCAGATGGATCCTCACAATTATCATCTCTGAGGAACTCACAGCAACGTGCAGCACACATCCTCCCTCAGCTGTCTGCATACATTAGGGACCAGCAGAGCCTTGTGTTGTCTTGTGTGGCAAGTGAAGCACAGGCCATGGCTGGTGTCAGAGCAATCTGCAAGCACCCTTCAAGTTGCCTTGCAGAGCACAGGAGCCAGGTCATCCTGACACGAGAGATGAAGAGGGGTTGTAGTTCTGAGCTGTGGGCAAATCCTCAGCAGTCACGCTGCAGAGCGTGGAGTTAAACACATTTAATGTCTTTCTGCAGAGCAAACCCATACCTGACAAAGCAAAGGCCCAGGAAGCCAGCACTGCCTCGACTAAGAATGACAGTTCTGGCCAAACACCTCCTCTAAAGCATGGAATAAACCTCCCAAATCTGATGTGCACTGCAACACAAACAGCTGCAGCGAGGGAGCCACCAATGGAAGACACAATTTCAAGGCCACTGGCAGCCCTAGCCACAGCACATCTCCACCAAGCTCGGCACGAGCAGGGCTGTGATTCCAGTTCTGCCATCTCTGTCATCCTGAGCTGACTGCATTTCCAGCCACACAGGGAACACGGCAGTCACCCCCAGCATCTGCTTCTTGACTGTCAGGAGTCATCCAGCAAGAGGCCTTGCTGTTTGCGAGTTTACTTACAATTTAACCTGGCTCAGGGCAGAACAGAGGTCAGCTCATTTTTTTAAATTAACCACTCTGCTCACTGATGTGCCCAGGCCAATGCAGTTGCTGATGGCAGCACACATCAGCAACTCTGGTTGTTTTAACCCAGATGAACACGTGAAAGGCTTTGACAAGAATTGTGCTGTCAGAGGATTTACCCAAGAGGCAGCTGCATGGCTGGGGTCTGGGTTAGATGATAGTTTGAACAGAAAAAGCTTGCTCAGAAGAAAACATTTCCAAGTGACTTATAATGCAAACATGATCACTTCCCAGACAAAAGCATGCAAGAGAGCTCGGAACACAGACACTGCTCTCCTGCTGAGCACAGCTACAGCTCCTGGGGTGGTTGCCTTTTTATACATCCTGCCTAAAGGCAGTACACAAGTGCACAGTCAGAGGCATGTTTCCAGCACCAATTGATTGGAAATGTGCTAAGACACAACTTCTTCTGAATTGACCAAAAATCCATGTAATGCCATGACATTTTTTTCCAGGAGGAAGGGATTACAAGAGTCAGAGGCCAGTTTTTATTTATACAGACAGAAGCACACAGTGTGTGTGCACACATACACCCACCACTGTAACAGAGCCTCTCTCAGCCCAAATTGAAAGATTAGTTCAGGCTTTCTTTAATATGGCACTGACTCCTGACATTTCCTTTGTAAGAGTTATCACACACTCTGGATTTGCCGCGAGCAGAAGCTGCCAAACCCTTCTGCTCAAACCCTCCTCACTATTCCCTTTAGCAATTGCTGCCAATCCCTCTTCCACACAGGACAGGGACTCCCTGCCCCACACCCACAGCAGGACCTCAGTCAAAGAGCCAAAAGGAAAGGCTTTTCCAGGCAGAGTAACAGATCAAACAGGAACAGACCACATTCCGCAGAGAATTTGTCTCCACAGAGTTTTCTGGCGACAGTGCCAGGGCAGCGCCAGAGCCTGATCCCTCCGGGCAGGAGGAGCCACAGGAACGCTAAAGGATGGAATGGGCCACACAAGGGTGGGAGGGAACAGGAGCAGGATGGGATCTCACACACTGAAAATAAACATCAGCACTGCTGTTGGCACCCTGCTCTCTTATCCAAGGCCGTGTTCAAACACATCTCAACAATGCAAACCCCGGCACTAATGGTGTGATGCCCTATACTAGATTTTTGAAAGTTAACAGGACTTTTTGGCAATGAACCAGTGATGCTGTGCAAACATCTCAGTGACCCCAGGGCAGCTCTCAGGGAAAATCAACATGCAAGCAGATGAAACTATGTAACTATCATATATATGGAGGTAGATTCAAACTCTGGAAAATTCTTTCACTTATAGCCAGTGTAACTCCCAAACAATTAGTCCTACTAATATCCTTATCCTATTCCAAATATTCGAAATTTAGATACTTGCCCCAGTTCTTCAGTCAACCAGTAGGGAGATTAATTGGCATGCTATGTTCAGCTATAAGTGATAATTCCAGTTATAAATACCAAATCACATTCTGCCTCACTATATTTGATGTGCACCAGTGATCACATGGATTTGGAAGTGGTTTGCCTCAGCATCCATCATAATTTGGAGTCCTCAAAAAAAAAAAATTGTATAATAAAACTTCTGCTACTTTGTCCTGAAATTTGTGGTGGCTGATAACTGTCTCCCTGCAATTACACATATCAGCCATACTTTCCCCAACATTTTTTTCCTCTAAGTGCAGTTGTCCAACAAGAACTTTAAAGCGATGTGTGCTTATCTTCTCTGGCTACTGCAAAAATCGGGTCCTTCTGAAACAGTGTCATCTGCAGGATGAAATTAAACATAAACTTGTAGGCTTAATTGTATTACTTTGAGTGGAGTATCGATTGCAGCTAATTTTATCTCCCATTTTGAGAGGTTTGCTTGCTGGCTGGCTGGCTGTCACTTTGATAAATGGGAGCCACTGGATATCTGAAGAGGGACTGATATTTATAGTTCAGAAAATATCACCACTAAGTTTGCAACGAGAAAGAGCCTCCCCCCCTTTACTGATGATCACAGGAGCAATTAGGTGTGATGAGCCACAGGCACACCTACTGCAAAGCAGATGGTCAGTTCAGAATATCTGAAATGGCATTTTCCAACAGCATTCAAATGGCATTTTCCAACAGTCTCCACAGCTCAGGTGAGTTAGGCCCCTGCATGAAATTCCACTTGGAATTTCAACAATACCCTGTTGCAAAGGCCCTCAGGACAGTCAGGCCAGTTAGTCAGGATAGTGACTATCCACATGCTATCAGATTTGGGGAATTATTGTTATTCTTTATATTTTTATAACTACAGGTGAAGTTTCTGTGGCTACAAAGGATCACAGCCATCAAAACCATTTGTTAAAACATTTTATTATACAATGCAAACAAAAGTGCTGTGATCATAAAATTCATTTCAGGCACTATATGTATTTAGGGCCACCAAATCCTAGTTTTAGGGCTGTGTCTTAAATTTAATCTAAATCTTTTCTTTGTAAACCATTATATTCCATTCAATTTGTGTATCCATAACACAAATCCACTTAATAATAACTGACAGCTATGACTGAAACTGATAAATGAGGCAAGGGCCACAAGGCACGTAGGTGGTGGCATAGCTGTACCAGGACAATAACCACCTGGTGATTGATTAGCAACAGTTTGGTTTTGAAAGGCTTATTCATACATGTAACCACTTCCATTGCAAGTATCACAAGGATTATTATCTTATTACGCAAGGATTACACTTATTATGATTCTTTTGGTTTAGTCACAATAGCAGGATTATCATATCAGACGGGTTTTAATTTGTCTGCCTCCTCTGACTTTCTGGTTCTAATGAGCCATCTGGGTGACCTCCTTCTCCACAAGTGCCCTCACAGCAGCTTCTTAACACACAAAGCCAACAATAAAGTAACTGCACGGGGTTCCTGCCAAAGGAAAAGGAGGAGAACAATGTCAAAGGAGCAAAAATACCCACTGTATTCCTACACACCCTCAAACTACTCAGAACCCGGCACATTTCTTGCCACACGGCTACATCAGGGTGGTGTGTGCAGGAAAAACATCTCTGATAATATCAGGGAAGCTGCTGTTGTCATGCAAGAACAGCAGCAGTGCAGGCAGGGAGCCCTCAGAAAAGCAGGGAGCCCTCAGAAAAGCAGGCAGAGCCATCCTACAACCCTCCATGGATCACCCACCGTGACCACGCTGACAGAAACAGGGACATGGCAGCAGAGGACTGAGTTCTAGAAGAAAATATGAAGCAAAATAAAGGGTTAAAAAGGGAGGAGGGAGAGAGGAGGAAAAAAAGTTAATCATGAGATTTTAAAAAGAGATAGGGAGAAGTGGGGGGGAAAGAGCACCGAATGCGGAATGTTGAACTGAGGGAAAGAAGGTGAAAACTGCAGAGGAAAATGGGACAAAAAATTAATATCAGAAGAATAAACAAAAAGCAAATGAAAAACAGGAGAAGAAATGACTAAAGGAAAGAATTAAGGGGCTTAGTGCAATAGCTTTATTATTCTCTGAAAGCTCCTTTAGTATTAATAAGAGAAGAGATTAAAGGTATTTCTTTCAACTATCAAATTTAAGAAATATTTCCTCCTACTATATTTCATTCCAAATCTAATTTCCCCAAACATTAAATCAGAACTAGGGGAGAATTTCATATACGACAAAAACCGGGAGGAAGTCTGGAATAGGCATCGAATAGCAGCATCTTGAATAAGGCATCGTGGTGTCTGAGCAGATTTTTGTTTTCTTGCTTATTTGCATTTTAATATCAAAGAGACTTTGAATTCTGAAAATAAAGGCAGTATGTTCCACCTATGTTGAACTCCTTCCTTTTCCAGGTTGTATCAAATCTCCCACTGAAGTCAGGAAAAAAACCTGCCACTGAAGGTGTAGAATCAAAATCACTGACCCTGTCACAGCAGGACTAAATCTGTCTTTAAAATCTTGGGCTGCAGCTGGTCTTTCACACCTATTTCCCAAGAGATTTATTTGCTCACCAGCACAGACACAGAAGGATACACAGGTGACTCCTCAGAACCCTCTCAGTACCCCAGTATCTCCTGCAGAAGCTGCATTTTGAGCTTCATTAGGAAAACCTGGCAGGACGAGGCAGGAATATTGGCCAAACACTCATTACCACCACGTGGGAAATTCTGACACAGAGAAGTGTTTTCATCAAGTTGAACAAAAAGAAAAGGAACACTTGCAAGATAAACAGTGGGGAAAGTATTTTTCTGTTTCAAAATATAGCTATCATCTAAACATTTGTGAAGGAAATGGAGGCACTGAAAACCCAAACACAGTCTCTGGCATTCTCAGGATTCCCAGCACCTTACAGTGGGGGTGCTGCCAAGGCCAGGACATGGCCAACTGCCCCAAATCCTGCTAAATAAATTTAGGCTAGGGCAATGACACAGATGTACAACACTAATCTTCAACTTGTGCCTTTCAAAATAATGTTTTTCATCACCAGTTTCCTTATTTGCATTTTCACCTCCCTGGCCCAGAGATGCAGCAGGAAGTCCAGAGTGCTGGAGCACACAACAATTTGACCCTTACCCATTTTCTGGGATGGCTCCTCTCCTTATGGAGAATCATTTTTTGAAGCCAAACTCCTTTGAAGCAATAGAAAGCATATCCATGACTGAGACGCACAGGCCAGTCAATAAAATTAATGGTTTATATATTAAAACAAATTAAATGCCAGAGTCCCATGCTCATCACGTGAACATGCTCAAATTCATTAATAGGAATGGGTCGATTCCCCGAAGCACATGCTGGGATAATAGAACAAATGCATTTGTACTGACAGCCATTGGCAAATGGCTAATCAATCCCTCAGTGCTGCTTAATTAGTGACTGCAGGAGACCCTTTTAATTGGCATCTGATACTTGATTTGAACAGACAAATAAAGTGCCACTCAGCCCTTTATTGCCAGTCAACTATTTTTTTTTTTCTATTAACTCCACTGTAGCTCCTGAAGAGCATTCCTGAAGACCAGACCAATCTACCAGCTCCCTGTCACAGACTAGCCTGACACCTTGAAGTATTTTATCATGATTTCAGTGCTGATGTTGCATTGAAACACTGCATATGCTCTGCTGGTCGCTCAATATGGTTTATATTAATACAAGTTGTAGACTGTCACTGTTCAGAGAGTCGGTAGTTACAAGGAATGCATTGGTTACATTATAACTGGAATAATTTATTATTGAGCAAGCAAGTTCAACAAGCACTATAAAAATCAATTTATAATTTTTATGCACTTCATCTGGGCTGAAAAATGGTTTTGTTCTCCACTATTTTCTGACTAGACCTCTTCGACGGAAAAAGGTGGAATAAAGCTCTTAAAATTGCAGTTTGGTCAGCAATGCGCTCTGGAAATCGAGATTAAAGATGACAGTTTTCAGATGCATAAGTTATGCTTACTTTGTTTTATGGACCTGAGGCCACCGTGGTGCCAGGCATTCCATCGGCAAAGAAAATCATCCAAAGGCTGAAGCAAGGAACATGTTTGGCAGAGTCAGCTGAAAACACGGGTGACTTGCATTAGCTGGAAAGCTGTTCCACTTGTGTTTACTCCTTCAAATCACTGATTCACAGAATGTAAGCCGCTGGTTATTAAAAGTTTCGAGAGCGACGGCAGTTTTGGAGGAATTAAACAAGGAGTACCTAAAATCTTCAGCGGCTGTGCCTGCATTGCCATGCAAGACACAAAGCACACACCTTCCCAGTACCACAAATCCAATTAATGCAGTCCTGGGAGGACTCAGTGCTCTAGTTCTGATGAAGATTTAAAGGCAATGACAGATTGTAGGAGTTAGCTGGGACTAGCACCCTTAAAGACCTTGCTAATAGCGGCGAGATTGACTTAGCAGGCGTCCAGCTGGTCAAGTTAAAGCGAGAGTTCATCATCCCTATGGACAGGAGTGTCTGATTTGTGTTGTATCACCAGGTCAGTGGAAGGAGGAAGGCACAGACATCTGGCAAGAGCCCATTCCAGCAAAGGTGACTCAGAGGATGACACCGGGACGTCAGCCTCAGAAGGGGATGCCACCATCACACACCTCTGAGCCGTTTGGGGATAATAAATCCCTGTCACCCAACTGCCCTGCTCAAAACCAGACCCAGCTGCTCCGTTCTGGGGTGCTGCTTGTGCTGTGCTGCATCTACAAAATTAACAGTGACACCTGCCAGGATGCAAGTTTTCTGTCACCACCACTTACCACAATGCTTCACATCACACACACGTTTAATAAAAGTTATCCTCAGCAATGATTAACTTTGATGAAGTGCTCCCCTGTTCACAATCATCACTTTGCCTTGTGATTTATCACTAAACCAGTTAATCATATTGCAATCACCTTCTAATACTTCAGTCTGAATTGTTGTGCGGTTTAGAAATATGTGTACTCTGACGCTATCCCATTAATTTTTAGAATATTCAACCTCTTGGAATCAAACATCCTACAAGGCTGTTGCAGCAGCATCCAACGGTGGAGAAGGGTGAGGAACATGGTGCAAATCCAGTCACACACGTGGCACGTCCTGCTGGACAGAACCCACTGCCTTCTGCACTGTGCAAGGCCACAGCCCCCTGTTTGACACGTGGCTGCTTCAGGCAGAGGGAAAGGGCATGAGAAGACACTGTCTGAAAGAACAAGCAGCTCCACAAAATAAACCCCCTATTTTGCAGTTAAAGGCAGGAGTGCACGTGCTGGAGGAGCTTTGAGCCCAGAAGCTGGTGGCAGATAATGTGCTCACCCAAAAGTTCAGGTTTTGCGGGGTCATTTATCACCTGTGACTGTGGCTTGCACTAAGGAAAGTTCAAACTGTGTAAAACATCAGCACTACTTTCTCTCTGCACAGGAGGATGACTCCTCTCAGGGAGTTTCAACATTTTCAATATCCTGCCTATCAAATTATTTAACACAAACACAAAGGCATATTTCAGAGATGCTTAAAACAGTAATCCACAAAAGACAGAGAGGAAGATTCCAATTTGAATAAGCCAAGCATGTTCCTCCCCCTTCCTGCTATCCATAGGTTTCCTCAAATATACCATGCCTGTAGACTTCAATCTGGGAAGAAATACAGCTTCTTATGGAAAGGGGAAGGAAGGGATTATGACTATGATTTAGACAATTTTCATTTCCTTGTTCACCACCAAAGACGACCACAAATTTTTTGTCTTAGAGCACTTAACAGAGGACAGGAGATGGGCAATAGCAGCAGCAAATAGGAAACGAGAATTTCAAGGATGCTGAACAGAAAAGCAAACAGAACTTGAGGTAAACAATACATCTTTTAGAAGAAAGGAGGTGATATAAGGTTTTGGAGAAAAACAAGCACAACCGTATATATCTTTATTTTCAAGTGGAAATTTCTGCTTCCTATTCCAGCTCAGAAGCCGAACTTTTGTTGCTGAAAGCAGAAAAGTTATGGTTTGGAAGGGTTGCTGCCTTGCCCAGGGAAATTACAGTTTGGCTGCTCTGTGTTTTCACTTCCTTCTGAGGACCAGGACCCAGGGGGACACAAACATTAATGACACCTCCATTTCTCCTCATGTACAACCAAGAGGACAAAGTTATTCTTAAACGAGTCACCCAGCTCAGGAGCTCCTGCCATAAGAGAGATGAGAAAAATGAGTTCACTAAATGGAAATGCCTACAAAATACTACCAGAGCTATCCTGCAAAGAGCAGTGATTAGTCAGGTCTCTTTAACTCACAGAACGAGACATCTCTGCTGAAAGGCATCCAGCCATGCTGGAGCAGCACAGGTCTCCCTGCAGCTCTCAGCTCCATGCTTTCATCAGCTCCATCCAGTGCAAAGGGAATCTGTGTCCATCCCACAGGGTGTCTCTGGCTCTGACAGGTACAAGCCTTCCACCAGAGGCCTCACCACCAGAGACACATCTGCCAGCTCCAGCCACCTTGCAGAGGGCACAGTTAGAGTAGGGTGTTATTTAATGAATCTCACTCCCAAACTTCATCCCTGTGTGCATCCCTTCCAAACCAGCCAAAGGGTTGTCTGTACAGCCACACCACTGAGATGGCAATGGAGCAACGACACGATCAACACCTGCAGGAAGGCTTGAGCAGCCTGAAAAAGTAATTACTCCAAAACCGGGCTCTGAACTGTACAAATTTCATCCCCATCAGATCAGAGAAAGAACTGCTTTCAGATTTGTTGGCAAAGTAATTTCCTCAGCTCAGCTTTCCCCCAGCAGCACACTGCTGAGACTCCACAGCTCCTGAGGGAACGGCTGCAGTGCTGCTGGAGATGCAGCTCCAGGATGCACAGCCACGTGCCACAGCTTTATTCCGGCTGGCACAGGCTGGGAGCTGTGAAGCTCCAACAGGGCGCTGGATTCCACCCGGAGCCACGGATACTCAGCACCTTGGAGATGGGACTACCACGAGGGCCCTCGAGATCGGAGCTGTTCGGAGCAGAGCCAGCTGCAGGGGCGCTGCATCTCTTCCATCTCACCTCCAAATGCCACATCAAACACGGCAGAGCCACGGCAGAGCAGCACTGCTCCGACACTGAGGCGTTTCAGCTTTGAAATGCACTTTGCCCTGACAGCTTCAGACAGGGAAGGCGGCGGGGAGGGGGGGGAATGATGCTGCATACAAAGTGGGATTTGTCTTGGGGTCTATGCAATTTAAAGTCATGCATACTTACACTGCCTGGCCTTTGTAGTTACCCTTTCCAAGGGCTTTTCGAATGGCTCCAAGACACGTTTACGGGAAGAAAAATAGCCCCGGATCTGCACTCTCCAAGATATTTTATCATGAATAGATTAGAAAATTACCAAGGGAGGGTCAGAAATCATTCCCTAAGTAGTCTCAGAGGTAATGAAATAAAACCCATTGAAAGACAAATAGGAACATGAAGGCCTGAATATTACTATTTCTGCTTTAATCATATTCCTGAGAGACCTAAATCCACTAATGCTAATTAGCAATAAACAATAATAGCACTTACATGGACCTATTCAACTCTGAGGTGTTATAGGCACTCATTTATGAGTGCATAGGACATCAAAGAGATAGGTAATATTCTTCAGTATCACCAATATTGGCTAAAATTGGAATTTCTGTTCCAGAAGAAATGCTCTTGGGAGTGTAGTTTCTGTTCCAAGCTGCAATAATTCTTCTAAAAACTTAATTTCATGGGCATTTTTAAACACACTTTGCTTCATTTTAATTGGAAAATCATGAAAATAATTGATGCCAATATCAGGTCCGTTCCACAACTTTGCAGCTCTAAAAGCTGATCTTTCGCAAATATTCCAACTCCATTTTTCTTTCAAAAATCTAGTTTCACCTAACTAACACACTGCAAAGCTGAATTCTGACAAAGCTGATTCCTCTAGAAGAGAAACGCGCTGGTCAGAAAGGAAGTGCTGAGGCAGGAAGGACCAGGCACAGCTACTCGTGAAAACCTCATTTTCCAAATAAAACGCAGCCAGATATTATTCAGACACTATTATACTACCAAAACTTGAAAACTCATGAATTAACTCAACTTCATGAATTAACAAGCGTGGAAAAAGCCTCCACAGACAGCAGAGCAATTGATAACTGCCAAACTGTTGACTTTCAGCCACCCAGCCGAGCTAAAGAGCACTTCCATGTAACCCCCAGCACAGGGAATTCCTTTTCTCCAAGCCCAGTGTATGATTGGTTTGCAGTGATTAGCAGTGGGAACCATTCACTTCTGCGAGGCCAACTCAAAAGTTATTAAACACACACACACACAAATTAGCCTGTCTTAATTATGTCTTCATCAAATGCAATCACAGTGGCTCGAGCTTCCAGCTCAGCACCTCGTGCATCAAAGGAAATGCAACCCCTCAGGCAAAATGTTCACCAGGCTGAACAACCCAGAGCGGTGGGAAACCAGTGTCACATGAAAAATTAAGAGCCTTGGTGCTTCTAAAAGCATTCCAGCAGTGGGGGGAAAGCAATCCAAATGCATTAGCAGAGGAGGGTATCCACACCTCCCCCCAGCCCTTCTTTTAAGCTGTAAAAGCAAACGCCGCGTGAGCAAAGCAGATAAAGCTTGAATGGATGAGATTAATTAGAAAACAAAACAGTAAATGGGAGAAAAGCTGATGTGCTTTTCTTTTTTTCCCCCTGCAATTTTTACTTCAGTAAGTGGCCACTTATAAAACCCAAACAAAACACTCAAAAAACCCTGCCATAGGGTGACATCTCCTTGTCTTTCTCTGAGTAATGAACCTATTTTCTTCTTCCTTGAAGATAAGACAACTTTTGACTATGAGAAATATAGGAGAAAGTTTTCTATTATACGTATAGGTCAGCTGGAGTATAGAGGCAGAAAATTGCAATACAGCAGTGATACAAAGTTGTGGAAGATAAGTTTTCCAGCAGCACTGCTATGCTCTCAGATTCCAGAATTTCAAGGGCAGCTTCTGGAATTGCCAAAAGATAAGACAAGCCTCTGATTGGAGTTCATTGATTTCACAGGTAAAGGAAGGAATGGATCACAGGGGTGGGGGAGAAAGGGGAATAGAGAAAGAAAA
Source organism: Ptilonorhynchus violaceus (assembly GCA_013397565.1). Lineage (NCBI taxonomy): Eukaryota > Metazoa > Chordata > Aves > Passeriformes > Ptilonorhynchidae > Ptilonorhynchus > Ptilonorhynchus violaceus. The sequence continues at coordinate 1,965,064 of VZRJ01003858.1, forward strand.
AAAAATGCAACTAAAACTTTTCTGTTCCAGTGCAGAGGTAAGTGAGGATGGAGAGGGAGAAGCCTGGCCAGGAGGCACCAAGGGCTGTTTGTTCAAACTAGTTAGCACTGAGCCTGAAACTTCAGATCTTGGAGCTTCTTGTTCCCCCGAAGCCAATGGATACAGAGCAAATTTCCAACATTGTGCCCATGATCTTGGCCCTGCCAGGAGAATTTGAAAACAACGTGTCAAATCATTAGGCTGCTTAAGCAACAGATGAGTCAAGGATTTTATAACACAGAAAGCAAGAGTGGGTGACACCAAGCCAGAACAAGAGATGGCTGATTAGCTGTGAGCTGAGAGGCCGTGCCACAGCATCTCTGTAGCACAAACATCATTCCAGTGTGACAGGGTGATGTGACAGATGGGGAAGAATTCTTCAACAGTAGCAAAGAAAGGAAGAAAATTAAATTCCCTGTCACTCAGCTGTAAGTGGCCTAATGAAGTGACAAGCAGATTTCCCAAAGTAAAAGAAAGGCATGCCACTGTCTGAATAAAGACCTTTAGAGTGGGACGTGAAAGAAGCTTGGGAGCACAAATGGCGAACTGGAATAAACACCTTTTCTAGCAAAAAAAAACCACTAAACTTTTTCTAGTAAAAAATATTTCCTTCCCCAGGCACCAGAAGTCTGTGCCTCAGCCCCAGGGCAGGACACTGGCAGAGAGGGTTCAGCAAAGGTCATCCCACAGCCACGCCTGGGCTGGATGGTTCAGCTCTGCTGGAGTGTCCGGGGGAAGGAACACCCCTTCCCCCAGGACAGAGCAAAACTCCAGCTATAAATGCTCTCTCATCTTGAATCAAGCTTCTCTCTCACCAATGGAGAGATTGTTTTCTGGTGGGGAAACTTCCACAGAAGCTCTCCAAATTACTCCCTGCGTTAGGGCAATTAGTGGACAAGTCCAGGGCTGACAGCACTGGATCTCTTCCAGAGTCCGCCAGTCGAGCAAATCCAGCCTTCTACACTTAATTAAACTGCAAGTAAAGTGCTAATAGTTTGTTTCATCACCAGGGTGCCCTACCAGCCCAGAGTTTTGCTTCCAAATGACCCAGCCAGAAACCACAGGCATTCAAGTGGTCTGTTGTTAGGAGTATTTATCACCAGCCAGGTATTTCAGGCACCAGCGCTCAGAAGCCTGCACGATGAGGAAAATGAAACCTATAGCAACCTGTCAGGGCCTGGGGAGAGGTCTTCAAAGCAGGACTGACCCCAGACTGCTGGAATCACCACCCTGCCCCAACAGGCTCACCTGGGTCCTTCCCTGGCCAGCACCTCCACCTGCACACACAGCAGAGGATGTTCTTCACAACATCCTCCACGCTCAGGGCTCACTCACCTCTTGCTCTTTTTGAGGGGTATCATGTGCTTGACCTCTCCATCTCCTTGACATGCTATTCATCCCTCACCTCTCCCCTGATGAAAATCAGGAAGTTCTCATTCAAATATATAATATACATTACATCATGTGGAGTGTGTAGCTAATTAGAAAATGTTAATTTACATGTTTGCAACATGCTTTTTTTCCCCAAGAGACTTCATCTGAGCCCTGTTTCTGAGTATATTTACTGGCTATTTTCACACAGAGGTGGTTCCAAACCCAGAAACTCCCTGTGGAAGCTTCATTTCCTCCAGTTTATCTTATTTCCCTTTCACTCAGGTACGCATCTGAATCGGCTCAGGAAGCTGCACATGATTCTGGGAAGAGGCACCAAGGTCAAAATGAATTCCCCAAGCTACCTTAACACTGTAAGGGTGTCTTTTCATTCGTTATCTTCCTGGAACTAGTCACAGGTCAGCATGCCCTGTGTAAATGAAAACAAAGAGTTTGGTTTCATTTTTCATTCATTTTAATTCAGAGTCTCTACTCTGGTCAGGTTACAGTATGGTTTGAGATAAGCCACAAACACTCCAAATTTATTTACAGTGACAGATATTTCCAATGTTGATAGCTCTCAGAGGTACTTTGCATAGCAATTGCCCTTTTGTTAAAAAAAAAAAAAAGGCAAAACTAACAAAGGAAGAAGTATCACTTTGGGCCACTTTTGATGCAGTGAATTACACAAGACTGAATTCAGCTGGAACACATCCCATAAGGATGCATTAATTCCACACACTTCAAGTCTAGCAATGTTGAACAGATTTATCAGGGATAGACAATTCAGAATGTAAGAGTGATTTAAGACGGTGCAAAGGGGCCATGCTGAGCCTCTCCTTAACTGCCCAATTTTTTTCAGCTGAGCTATCAGCGACAGTGGCATATTTCATTACTGTGGAAACCCTCCTTGGAAATAGCATTAAAGGAGAATGCCCATTCCCATGCCTCTGTTAAAGAATCTGTTACAAGATTCTTCATAGCAAAAGAGGATTTCATGTACTAGAATTCTTTTTTCTGGAGTTTCCCCAGAAATTAAGAGATATTTTTTACATTTTTGAGGCTGAGCAGGGATTACCAACAAAAGCCTCGGCACTATTTCCACAAAGTTAATGATTTACTTGATCTTCCTTCTGTGCACAGGTAACACCCAGAAGGCTGAAGGCCTCCAGCACATCCAGAAACCTTCAGAAAAATCTGTTTTCTCATCTACCCTGATAGCTCCAGGGCAACCCTGTTAACAGGGCTAAATGACTGTGAGGCATTTTAACCCCAAGCCCTCGCACGTGGGCACTTTGATCCTGCCCATCATCGGGGTATTGTTTACATCCAACCTTAGCATTTGCCCTTTCTCAGAGCTGAGATAGGTTAGAGGGGATTGAATTGGCTTCCTGTTCACAGCATTTATCGACCCGGGGAGGTCATGATGATAGACTGCAAGCCCACGAGGTCTGTGCACTCCAGCTCTGATTTCCATAAGGTTATAGATTTTGTGATTACAGCTGCTCTGTACAGGTGCATTTAGCTAACAATTGCCACGAGGCACCCGACCCAGGCCAGCTGAGAGCAGAGCCCCCGAGAAATCTCGGTATGGTGTCTGCTGCTGAGCACTTTGCCTCTGGAGAAACACAGAGCATTTGCCCACATGTTACAGAGATGAGGTAATTCCATGCTGGAGACCTACAGCTCCAGCTACACGGCTTCATCCAGCACCAACACATGTAAACAGACAGTAAATAGTGGCACAACACTATTCTGAGCACAGACTGTAGCTAGGTCAGTGTCCAGGACTGTCTTTAACATTTCTACCTCTGTTAGCCAGGTTAAAATAAAACCACGCCAGACATTGTGTCCACTCTCCTCTCCACACGATGGCTCATGAATACAGAACTGGCTTGTATTTCAAGACAAAGGATGGGCTTGAATGCCTCAAGCTGTATTTTTCTTTCTCTTATAATGAGATCCCTGGGTCTAGCAAGAGGTACCAGCCCCAGCTAACGCTGTGCCCACATTTTCTCCCATTGTTGCTTAGACAGATAAATGTCCGTCCCCAGAAAGGTTAAGGCACTGACAGGATGAGATACTGGCGTATACCATGGCTGCTTGTCACAGCATTTTAACTTGTGTCTTACATGGTATTTTTATTTGCTTGTAAAAAACATTATAAAACTAGATTGAGTTTTCCCAGGAAAAAAATAAAACCATCACAGAGACCAAAGTATTGCTGTGGAGCGTTTTTCCTGGGCTGAGAGGAAATTTTAAGGTTCCCGATCACAAGACTTTTTAAAAACCATCAAGTATCCTCAGAGGAAAGACACAAATCTTCACTTTTATTTGCTAACTTGATTGGTGCTTTATTTTTCTTTCAAGATTCTGCTGAGCCTGCTTGGCTCATGGCCAAGGGATGCATTTTGCCTCTCTGTTTGTGTCAAGTTAGGAATGACCATATTCAAGTTGATGGGGAACAGCCTGGTAGAGAAACAGACTATTAAATGAACCCATTTCCTTAGCAACAATTCCTTTTCTCGGGTGCATCTAAAAGCCTGGGTTTTCAGTACCACTCCACGCTGACACAAACTTTCTGCCTCTTGACCTTAATCAGATCTGAGCTGTGTCAAGGCTCAGTGTCAAATTCAGACGGAGTAAATTGCTCTGAACCTCGCCTTTCTCACAGGCTGCCCTGAAGCTGACAACCTTTCCCATCGCAGCAGATCGCCACCCAGAGGAACCTGTGGCATTTAAATGTGGATGCACCGTGCCCCAAAGAGCACCCGGACATTTCCAGCACCGTATTTTTTATGCAATCAATGACATCCTTAATTAAGGCCGAGTGAAATCTTAATCCTGGATGTGCCTGTTTTTTTAAAAAGAGACCATTATCTCTGAGCAGACAGTGTATCTGATCAGGGCACAAAAGTTTCTGTGCTTAACATAAAACCTTTGGTAGGAATGAAGACAGTATTTCCCCTGCTCCTAGAGCAACTAATTAGTGCTCAGAGCTGTGTTCAAACATCTGCCCCTAATGCAGCAGGCACCAACAACTGCTTCACACTGAACTTCTCCTAAACCCAAGATCTGTAATGTCTGTTTCTATAACTTATCAGAGCCAAAGATAAATCCCTTCTCAGAAGGTAAAAAAAAATTGCCGAAACGCAAAGGGATTTAATTAAGAAACAACTCCTCATTTATCAGTATTGCTCTGAACATGTGAAACCACACAGGGAGTTCTTAGTAGAGTCTCAGGAATGAGAGGACCTGCCTTTGACAGGTTTGTGGTTGCTCTGTTCTCATCACAGGGGAGCAGGAGCTGCTCTGAGCAACACCACCCAGCCAGGCACAGTGGGGAAAGCCAGGAGGAACCTTTTGTGATCCAGCGTGTTTTCTAAGAGAATTCACATGCTTGTTTTTTTGAGTTAAACCTTCTGTGGATCAGATTGGGGTCTGAGGCTTACACACATTTGTCTTGAGAGCCTGAGGTGCTGTAAATCCATTTACACAAGCCTGATCGACTGTTAATTACTGCAGTCTAAACAATTGGGAATAGAATGTTCCAGATCCACAGTCACCCTCCTCACATTTGCCAGGCAATACCTGGCCCAGCAGCGCCAGCCTAACAGGAGATCATATTTTTTGTCGTTTCAGAGAGATTGCTCACAAACTCAGACTTGCATACAAATGGTTGCAGTACAAGCCACAGAAGGAGGACAATGAACAGCGGTGCCACAACGCTGCAAACCTTCCATTTGCATCCATTTTGCCACCGTGAAACAGGTGTTCTGCTGGGCTTCCCCACTGGATGTGCAACTCACTAATTACCGGATTTGTCTCAGGACTACTGGCACTAATTAACACTGCAGTCTAATTAATCAGAAATTTAAATTCCACTGAAAAGCTTTTAGGCAGCTATTTCTGCTAGGCACAATGGAGGACATGTTTTATTGTTTGGTTTGGCTTTTTTGACAGTTTATTTTGCTTTGAACTAGTAGCAAGACTAATAGTCTCAATATGAGCAGAATTGATCACTTTCTATTAAAAACCTTTTTGTCTTTATGTGTTTTTTCAAATTAACATTGTTCTTACCAAACTCAAACACATACCCTTACCTTGCCTTTTATTTTATTTTGAAAACACAGTAGTTTTCTCATATGACATTAATCAATGTGTTATCTGTTGCTTGCCATACATCCTTCCATCTCTGGCCTACAAACAGGCTGGGCTTAACCAAGGAGTCATCCTGCCACTGATTTTAAAGACTGAAATATTTTCAATTCCCCCAGTGCCAGAACTAAACTCATCCTGCCCACAAACCCACACGAGACTCAAATCACAACTGTATTCTCCAGCTGAGATCATATCTAAATTCCTGCAGGGACATGCATTTTTTTTCACTATGCTGAAAGTGTTTCAAGGACAGACATGATGTTTGACCTGGCCTCAAGCTTTATTTTTATCAATGCAATGATTTTTTTGGTAGATGTGAATGAATATGAGTACTGGTTGCTTTAATTAAAAAAAAAGAACTAAACAGTGACATGCATAAGAGATGATAAATGCTACCTGCTTTAAATAATCCTCCTTCCACACTCCTCTACATCTCTGTGCAGGTTTATCATAATCCTTAGCCCTACAATCTATTATTAAGGTGCTTCATTAGCTATTTGTACTTTGCACTACTTAAATAATTCAAATGCAACATTACACGAGCCTACGCTACAGAGGCTTACAGCAGACATGGCTTTAAGGAATTCCAGCAATTCCTTAAATTGGTCACACAGCATCTCACCAGTCCAAGACAACCCCTCGGTCCCCATCCAGCAGGACCTCAGGGCTTTGGGAATGCCCAACCCGATTTTCTGGAACAGCAGGAGCAGGAGGTCATGCATTCAGTGGCTAATTTTGAGAAACACATCCAGACCAGCTAAAATCCAGGTAAGCTCCCAGGTAAAAGGCAGCAAAAGAAATCCTCCCTGGCAGGTCTGGTTCACTGAATGATTTATCAGCTGAGGCAAGGGGAGATACAGGTGCTGAAATATCACACCTCATGTGGGGTGGAGAGAGGAGCACAGGCCCAGGGCTTAATCCTGACACTCTTCATGAGTCAAAATAAACAAAAGTTACCCATTGTCTTGCTGGCTTTCACATGGGGTAACATGGCCAGTCCTGACTGGCTGTGCACTTCGGAAAACTTTCACTGGCTTCAGAGATGAAAATCTAAACACATCTGAACAAGCAAAAACGTGTGGAAAGGGAGCTCTCTGTGTGAACCCCGAGGTACAAAGAGCAAAGCTCACTGTGCTTGTGCCCCCCCTCACCTGCACTGAGAAATGCCAACCCCAGAGAAGCTGCAGCAGCCAAACACCAGCAGCTCCCTCACCACTCACCCAGATGCTTTTACATTTGTACAAAAATAATGGAATGCAGGCCTTGTACCCCTCTGAAAACCAAGGCATGCTTTCAACCTCCCGTTGCACATCCATGCATCGCTGCATTTGTTTTCCAGGGCTTCTGTATGGAAGGAAGAGGGGCTTTGCAATCATCCTGCTGATTATACCTGCAGCTGGTGAGAATTAGGGACAGCCAGATGGTGTCTCACCAATTGTTCTGCAGCTGGCCACAACCAAGGCAGCTGGGGGAGACAAATGCTCCCACCACACTCATCACAGGGAACAGCACAAAACAAAGAAATAGAGCTCCATTGAGCAGAACTCCAAACTTATTATTTGAATTTAAAAAATAGAGGATTGAGGAAAAATGTTTTGTGTAATTGCCAGAGGAGAAAAAAGGAAAAAGGGGGAAAAAAATAAAATATCACCAACCTAGAAGTTCAGTTGCATTATCAAAGCAGTGCAGCAAAACCTAAACTGATGTGGCTGATTCCCAAGTCATGGAGGGGAGGGATGTCCTTTGGCTGCAGCTGTGCCAGGCACGAGCGTTCCTTGTGACACTGCACTTACATCTGCAAGCTGGATTTCCTCCTGTCCACTGCCTACACCACGGAGAACAGATGCAGCTCTGAGGCTCACAAGCTGAACTGCCCATTTCTGAGCCAACACAAATGTGCTGGCTGACAAAGAGAAACCTTCATCATCACAAGCAGTGGGATGGTGCCACGGGCTGCAATGGAACTCTGCTCTACTGAAGTGCCTCCCTAAAAACCCAGGCCTTGGATTTCGTTTTACCTGACACACATAGACCTGTCTTTGTGGCAGACACCACATGCTCCAGTTAGCCATCCTCCTAGCTGAACTAGCCAAACAAGGGATCTAAAGCTTTCAATACTGCTCAAGCGCCAGCTGACTGTAAGACGGGAACTGTCATTTTGATGATTTCACAGATGATTTGGAAAGGCGATTCCTTAAAAGGTCACTGGTTTGTCTCTCTACACCTTTAGCTTCATTGCATCCAAGGGCTCTTCGGTTGCTGAATCCATTCCCAGAGCACTTTCCATTACATCTCTCCAGCCAGTCATGCCTTTTACCCTTGCAACCCTAAGCTGATACTCCCATTGCCCTGGATAAATTGTGCTTTCAGGCTCTGATTTCTTTTTCCAGAGCTGTGATGGCAGCAAGTACTCTAAAATGTCCACAACAGTCATGGACATCTTGTTATTCCCGTTCCCCCTCACTTGAGCAGGTTCTCTTAAACTGCTCATGAACACTCAGGAGCATTTACACACCTGCTGAACCTTCGCTGTGTCAAATAATTGGTTAGGATCCATCATAAACAGGGAAAAAAACCCTCAAACATAATTCCAGTCTATGGCAGACTCAAAGTCACTGACATTCTTCCAGCATGACACTGAATGACACCCCTTGTCTCTGACAGAAATTGCAAAAAATTGCAAATGAAGCTGAAATGCTCATTTTCTTGAGACGGAAAACCAGAGCAATCTCCTGAGACGCGGTGACAAACTATCACAGTTCTTCCATCACTCCACATAATCAGGCATTTGTTCTCTTCTGACAGTCCATCTTTTCAATGTGCTCATAGTTTCTGGTTTTGTTTCTTTTTTTTTTTCAGCCAAGTACTACTCAGCACTGCTCCAGAGCTTCTGCATTTCATCCCGGAGGCTTCACCGTGTAAATGATGAGGAAAGGGATTCCCATGCATGCAGATCAGGCACCCTGCAGAGCCAACATGGGACTGAGCAGGTCACGATGGCCAGAGCCTGTGAAGCTTCACAGATCAGCTGCTCAAGCAGGGGCCATCCCATTGCTTGTGATCCGATCCCGGAAAGAGGGAACACGCACAGCTTATTTGGGAAAGGCAAATGTGTTCATCGACACTTCGGCTGCACAAGAGGCTTTTCAGTCCACAGCTTGAAGAATATTACCTCCCAATTCAGTTGAGCTTGACATTTAAATCAGAGGTCCTGGTATGCAAGTACCTAATAAGAGCAGTACTGTGACATTGGACAGTACGTGAGGTGGAAAATTTTCTACCAACAGCAGAAAAATTATTAGATCCCCTTTGCTTGTCTCTGCTGTCAGGCACAACTTCTTTGAAGACAGGTTTCTCCAGTACAGAGAACAACAGAGGGCCATACATTAGTTTCCATTTATTTAAGAAGCTCAAATTTAGAATGTGCTGAGTGTTTTCAGTGAATGAATATCAAGGGTATAATCATGTGGGCTTTAGCTAGATGACGAAGAAGAGAAATAGGTCAAACTTTTGTGCCTTAAGAGTATCATAATGATTACTTTTGTTTAATTAACATTGCTGGACTGTACATCTGTGTAATGAATTTGCAAGGGCAAAAAAATAACATCTCATGAACTTTTCCCTCTAAGCTTGCCATACCTGAATGTAGATAACAGTAATGATCAAGAAGGAAAAATGGAGATATAGATAAGTTTCATGCAAGGAACCTAACACAGTGCAAATTCATGCCTTTCTACAGAGGATGATTCACTCATTAGATCTAGAAACATTTTCAGACACTGAAGCAGAATCACATACCCGTGTGGGCATGGGGTAACTGGGACACTAACGTGATGGATAGCTGGAAATGTTAAGATGCTATATTAAGAACATAAACTTATGACCAGAGCTGAAAACAGTTCCAAATTTTTCCAAAAATTTAATGACGACATTTTGGCTGCTTTGATTGATTTTCCTGTAAAAGCAATGTTTGGTAAGCTGAAGGGGGAACAAACGTCTTTCCTGAGCAGCTCCCTTAGGACTGGAGTACAGTGCCCATTCTCCTTCTCCCTAAGGGGATCCCCAGGGCAGCCAGCATGTCTGTGTGAGGCTGACAGCTGAGCCACATGCTTGCAGGCTTTAACAGCCCTCAGGGTACCCTGGAGAGGCAGGGACACGTATATTGTGTACACATGGAAAGATTTTCCTTTTAAATTGAGGTAGGTAGATAGAGAAACACAATAAGCAAATAAATAAAACACCAGAAAAGAAACCCAGACTAAATTGGTGCTGGGACTGCAGGGCTGCTGCCCTGGGCTCTGCTTGCAGCACACCACCTCCCCTGGGTGCTCTCAGCCCACGCTCTATCGTGCCACATCAACCAGCTCCACACGGGCCAGCTCCTCATCTGGTACAAGCTGGCACAGCTCCAACGGCTTAATCAGAATTTTGCTAATTAGCAGCAGCACACGGCTGATGGCTTTCTGCCTGAGATGATGTGAACGTTTTTCCTGCCTGCTGGCCTGTAAAAGCTTTTGCTAGCATGGGATGATCTTTTCTGGTGTGGCAGAAACACGGTCGTGCGCTGCATTTGCATTTCTGGAGAGGACTTCGGCCGTTCCTTGGTGCCCCAAGGAGACAGACCCGAGCAGGCTGAGGTCCTGTGAGACCCAGAGATGTCACCCAGGACACTGTGAGCACACAGGTCAGCTGGAAGAGCTCATTTCTGAGACACTGCCAGAGGAAAGGAGCTCTGCTCGTCATCAGTGAGGAGCTGTGCTGAGCCAAGCAGTGCCCCCATCCCGGTGCAAAGCCAGCATATGTGCACAGCAATTAACAGCCACCGTTTAACTCTGCAGAGTGAACGAGCAGGGACAGAGCTGGGGGACGGGAGTGCCGAGAAACGAAGCAGCAGCTCTAAGGAGGGACATGGGACAGCAGTTCCCCATCGCTCTGTGAGGGGTCTGTGCTCACACACAGGCACGCATGACCCTCCTGCCACCCCAGCAGTATTTACTGTCAATATTTGTGACAAGAAGCACCTCTGTAGTGCAACAGGGATGGAATCCAACTGCACCACACACAGACACTGCCTCCAAAAGCACAACACACAAGCACACCACGGTGACAGATGAAGCCTTTGTTAGTGAGGCAGGGACAGGTTAAATGACGTGACCAGGGTTACACTCACGGCCAAAGGATGCTGAGAATCTGTTACAGTCCCCTTTACCTCCTTCACTGGTAAGCTCAAAATGCATTCCCAGATGGACACAGACAATAAAAACAGAGTCAACACTGCCAGGAAGCCTAGGTTTAACTGGAGTCACTCAGACCTGCAGAGCTAATGACAGAATGTAGAAAAGCTCATCAATTTTACTGAGTGAACGTTTCATTGGATATAAAGAAGATGGACAATAATGGGCACGAAATTAACAGAATAAAGGCGGTACAGGATCATATAAAATTATTGCATGATTTCTGTCCAATAAAAGACAGAATGGTACAGGCACTGCCACTAATTAACTAAAGGTGTTTGATTACATCATCTTACTCAGACAGACTCAAGGCTGTAGTTGCAGCTACACTGGTGTTAAGAATTGAGGCAGTGGAAAAGGCAGCACAGTTCTTTTAGCTGACCTGACAGTACAGTGCTCCCACTCTCATCTTCAGCTATTTCTTTCAGTGCTGCCAAACGTTAAACAGACCCTAGAAGCAAAGAGCTCAGCAGTTAATGTGGTACAATTTACAGTAGGGGCTTCACCTATGTAAAACACAGCTCTTTGTCACCAGCCTCAGCTGCACGGATTCCATACCGAAGACTCAGAGGCTGCTCTGACTCCCAAAGTTATAACTCAGCAGAAGAGCCCGAGCCACAAGCATATTTTATTATGAGAGGCTGCAGGCTTATTTATTTATCCAGCTTGTGCACCAGGCAGGGGCTAAAAAGAGGATGCAACCTTTCCCCCAGGCTCACACACACCGGCAGTCGTGTGTGTGAACTGCTCCCTCCCAGGGAGGCAACAGAGCCTCCTCCTGAGGAGCACAACCCAGCACTGCAGGAAGCCAGGGCCAGCCGAGGAAGGGTGCTGTGGGAATCCAGGATACCACCACGATTCTCAGCCTTTTCCAAACTCCTCTCTTTGGCGTTCAACTGAGAACCAGCAGCAATCCAGAATTACATTTAACAGCTTGATAAGGCTGTCAGAAAGACGCCCTGAGCCAACAGGATATTAATCTCCCCATTTTGGAGCAAGCACAAAGTGTGAGAGCAAACGTGACCTAAAGGGTATGTAAATGATGGGGTTTTGCATTTGCTTTATGGGGAATCCCCTCAGAGCCCTTCATCCAGACAGAAGCCAGCAGGGACAACAGGAGGCACAAAGGCACCTGTTAGGTACAGTTGCACATGTACCTGACCTGCAGTGTTCAGGCACTGCATTGGATGCTGAGCTTTGTGCCAGGGACCACTCCAATCCACACTGATTTTCATTGTCCCCAAGGGGCCACTCTGGAATCCAGGAGTGACCGATGTGCAAGGGAATCAGCACAGGGAAGCACTGGGAGCTGCAGGTAGCTGGACACACCTTAGGATTCCCTTATAGGGAATTTCTACAATCACACAGGCTGGTTTGATGACAGCTCTGCAGGACAAACTGTGCTGAAGGAAGGCAGTGGAGCAACTGGTGGAGTTGCATCAGGACCCTGCAGGGGTTATGAAGGGGCTGGGAAGGAGAGATTGCCTTTTAGAGATCAGGCCATGCTCTGGCTGCTTCCCCAACAACAGTGAGCTGTCCCTTGGTGCACAGTCAATCCCAATCATTAGCAGGCATCATGACAACGTGACTCTGGCAAGGAGAAGGCTGCCAATTAACGTGTCTGCACAGCAGCCCTTTCACCTCGCTAGGGCGTTCTGCTGCTGGAGTTAACTGTCCATTTGCAGCTTCCAAATGGAAGTTGTCAGCTGTGTAAATACTGCTGGTCCCACGGGAGTTGAGCTTCCAACCCTTGTTCCAAGCAGCAGAGGGGATGGGAAATCTGACAAACTCAATTCTTTGTAGGCTCCCTCTGAAGTGTTTCTGCAATGATAGTCCGGAGCGTCCTTCCAGGCTGTGCATTTTCCTTCCTTCCTGCATCTGCAGGCAGCACATGGCTCAGCAGCTGTGTCCCCACATTCCTTCCAGTGCCAGCTCCTGGCACCAGGAAATGCCAGCTCCTGGAAATGCACTTCTTTGAACTCCACTACAACTGGGGCAAAATTTGATGTGACACACAAAAATCTGAGTGATTATTTTTTTTGGTCTGGTTGCCGTCTAAACCTCATGAGCTGCAAGATCACCTGGGGGCTCTAAAATTACTTGCGTACAGGTGAGAAAAAGGTTCATTTATTTCCTGGCACCTTCTCCTGGAGAGTTGGGTAGCATCTGTGAGAGGCAGCGATTTCATTTTGATCAGCGAGAAAGCTTTGCTGAGCACATAGGGAACAAACCCAAAAGCACTGCGAGCGTAACTGCTGGGTTTGCTGACACCCAACAGCCCGACACGGCACAGGAGAGCAGGAACTGCCTCCCAGCCAGGCACGTCCATGTATTTACATGAGACACAGCCCAGAAGGACTCACACTCTGCAGCCCAACTGCCACAGACATTTTAAGACCACAAGGACAGGCCCAATCTCTAGAAGAATGAAGGCACCATTATCACAGAGGACTTTGGCCTGTTCTAGTCAGGTTGGTGCTACCCTTGTGTCAATTTATGCCAGCTGTCATTGACCCAGCACTTCCCCTCCTGTCAGGGATACAGCCATGGATGGGCTGTAACTTCCATACCGAGCACTGGCTTCCACTCAAAACAGACACACTGGTAACAGCCCAACACATGAGATCAGGCTGGTGTTGAGGCTCTAAATGTCATCCTACCAATGCTTCCCCCTTGGGCTATCCACTTTCTCAGGTTTTCTGGTTCATTCATTTTTCATCTAAAAATTATTGCTTGTACTTCCTTTGAAAAAGCCACTTGATGCAGTAGTTTTTCTATCTTCTCCCATCTCTGTTTCATAGTTTCAGCTCACATGCTATTTCTAACTTGCTGCTCCCACACAGCTTCAGCTCCATCCACCTTCCCTAGAATTTTACATTTCAAATCATGTCCTCTCTTAATCTCCTGTCTTCTAATGAATTCAAGCCTAATTTTCTTAACCTCTCCACACAGCTCTAAACCATCAAGACCTTTTATCCTATGAGTTACTTTCTCCTGCACCTCTTCTAATTCTTCAATATGCTTTCTGTAATAAGAACAAACTGCTAGAAGTAAATGCTTCTTTTCTAGCAAGCAGAAAGAGATTAAAAAGAAAAATGCTAATAGCAGCCCCATTTCCTCTCTGTGAGGACAGACAGACACCTGCTTGCAGCCTGAGAAGACCCCAAAGTATCAGTGCTGCAGCAGGGGCAAAATGGGAGCAGCTGGTCTGTAAAGGATTCTTTCTGCCTCCTCATTTATTCACACTGCATCTGCTTCGTGCCCAGGTAATAGAACAGTAAAAATCTGATGCCCACTTCAATAAATATTTCACTTAAAGGACTCAGCATTATTGCACAGTGCAGGTACCTCACGGGCTGGGACAGAGCAAGTTCCTTTCAACAGTTTCACCAATTCACCTCTATCTTGACCTAGAGAGATGGGGTCAATCATTTCGTCCTGTGAGCATGTCTATCAGCCTCCTCATCAGTACAACACCTCTGCAAATTCACAAGAGAGATCAACCTAAAGACAGGAAAGATCAGCATCTTTACATCCTGGATGTCACCTGTAGAGTGGTCTAAAGGTTTATTCATCCCTAAAATAACTGCCCTGAGCAAAGCCCCTGGAGTGTCCCAGAGCAGTTACTGCATCAATGGATGACAAACAAAGCAGCTCACAGGAACTTCTGCCAGACTTTGTCAGGCATCTTCAACCTACCAAGTGAGAAGAACACGAAGCAGACAGAGCTTTTCCCTGCTCGTCTTCATGAACCCAGGGGGAACACACTGCAGAGACACCCTGCCAGCTGCCAGCCCAGTCTGCCTGTTAGTCCTCACAGCAGGAGAAGCAGCAGTGTCTCCGGATTAGAAACGCCTCTAACCTCGAGACACGAGTCTGATGCAAATCTCTGAATTGCTCTGACTCTTCTGAATCACCAAAGCACTCAAGTTCAGTTCCTAATTCCCCATCTAACTCATAACTTGTAAAACCCAAAAAGCAGACACACAATGCTGAATGGTAACCAAACCTGGAATTCAAATCTGGATTGGAGCTTTGCCACTTCTGCTAGAAAGGCTTAGAGTGTTTAGAAGCTCCATGAAAAAACATTTGCAGTAACAGTAATCCATGTTGCTAAGATATTTTTTATTATCATATGACGATATGAAAAACAAAACACCCCCAGTAACGATGTTAAGCCATTAGAAGGGTTTTTTTTCCCTTTTCATCCTTGTTTCCAAGGTGTAGACAGAATAAAGACAGTGCCCCAGCTGGAGGAGCTGCTTTCAAGCCCACCCTCCTCCTGCTCATTAGCCCAGCAAGCCAGAGTGAGCAGACTGCTGAGGCCAATAGGAGAATTAACCCTCAAAATACAGCCCCTGCTGGAACATTTTGGTTCGAATTAATTTTTTTTTTTTAATTTCACCCACCCTTTTAAAAACCTTAGTGTTTCTTCTGCTGAGAAACCAGCACTCCCAGCTGCACTGTCAGCAGCTTCCTTTGGTGAAGTACATTGCATGGTAGAACACAGGGACATGAAATGAAACATTAGGGGTTCCTCCCAGAATAATTGAGCCCATTACATTTCATGAGATTTCTACATTTCATTTAGCCTGATTGTGTGTCTTTTCCCGAGGTTGTTGAGTGAAAAAACAAATGTACCTTTAACAGAGCTGCAAAAATTAGTCTCTTCTTATTAAATCACACTTAAATTACAGCAATGACACAAGTTATTGCAGAGTTATCATGAGTCACTCTGTAATTAGGAACAGAGCATGATTTCTGACAGTTTCAGCTATGACACTGGGAGAAATTCTTGCTGTGAAGTGATGAGCAGTTGCCTGTTATGCTCTAACACTTTGCAGCCAGACCCCAATTACGCTCCTGCCAGGAGTGTCTGCTCCAACTGCACCAAGCAGAGCCTCACTTGCAGAGGCTCTCACTGTGCTATGAAGATGGGCCCAGTTAAAAACTTCGTGGTGTGAGGAAGCAGGGCCTGAATGGAACAGGCAGATGCTGTCACTGACACAGTGAAGAGAGCAGCGAGCAGCACTTACCACAAACCCTGTTTGCAGAGTCAGCCAGAGACCTCAACACGAAGCAACACGATCCCACTGCCAGCCCCATCCCTCTCACAGCCCCTGATGGGCCAGGACGAGCTGCATGTGATGTCTCTGTCACTTGGCCCTTTGGGAAAAATGAGGAAAGCAGCAGCACAGATTTGAAGTCTGAGCAAGAACTTCAGCAGCAAGTCACTGGCCACAGGCAACCAGAGACCTGGTGAAGCTACAGCCGTAGAGGAAGGGAGAACTGCAGCCTGGGAGGTGATGAATGTGAAACAGAAAAACACCTTGAGAGCGAGAGGTGAAACACTGGCTAAGTAGGAAGCAGATGCTGTGACACCTTTAGAGGCAGGATAAGGGAGTAGAACAAAAAAAAAAGCCAAAATATTCTTTTCACTAAAGGACTGAGTCTCTGAGTCTCTCTAAAGGCTTCTCTGGACTTTCTTCCAGAGAAGGATCAGAAATTCCCTGAAGCACCTACACATTGAGAAGGGTTTGGGTGAACACAATTGCTTCATGTTAAAGAAGAGCAATAATGCATTGCCCAAGAATTTCCCTTCACAGACCTCGACTGTCAGGCTGCAATCATTAGTGTATAAACATGGAGAAAAACAGAAATATTTGATCAATTTAACCAGGCAAACTTCTCTCAGGAAAAGTACCAGGAGCACCTAGTGTCTGCTCAGGAGTGTTCTAAAATCGCTTCAGAACCTCCTGAAGCCTTCTGCCTACAGCTTCTCCCAGGTAAGAGAGTAACTGCAGATAAGAGGCCTGGCTCAGCGTGGGGTGCTCGCAGCCCCTGGGAGATTTAATGCTGCATTTCAGTACCAGCCCACAAAGCATTCCGTGAAACTTCCTCCTTAAGCTGCTTCGTGATAAATCAGTGCTAAACTGTAATTGCAATTTGCTTTTCAAGAACACCCGTTTCTCAGAAGTCTATAACAGTTCAAGCCGAACATCAGCGAAGCCAAATTTTGCGCTTCAGCCCCTTTGTTTTTTTGGATTTGAACTATCGCCGATTGCCTTCCTTATGCACCTCTGACATTTATGAGATCTATAGCCAATGTGTTGTGTGCCTTTTGGCAGGAGCACAGCATCATTCACACTACAGATACCACTTTCTGTAATAACTCAGTGAGGGGAAGGAGTAAGTAAGGCAGCCCGGCCTATCTGCAAAGAAAAATAATGTATTTTCCTCTTCTGTGCTACAAAAAAAGTGTGGTTTTTTCCACTCGCATCTAAAAAGGGAGCTTTGGGAGACAAAGGTTTCATTTTAAGCTCCACACTCTCTGAGGGTTTGGAAAACAATCTCAGAGGCATGAAGGGGAGAAAAAGAATTAAAAAATTATAGTTAGCTCTTTCTGTCCAACTCTGTCATTTGCTATCACAGCCAGACACACCTGCCCTGCGTTCCTGGGATCACAGCTCATTAGCCTGGGGTTCGCTCGTGCCTGGGGTAATCAGTGCTCTGCAGAGAGCCCACGGAGAGCACAGCACAGATTGCCATTTGGAGGAGGGAGGCATTTGGAAGCCTGTTTCCCAAACAGATGTGAACAGTTTTTCCCAAGGCTCTCAACACAATGATGTCCTTGGCATTTCCTTTCCCACCAAACAGATGCCCCCAGGAACAGCCTCTCTGCAAAGCAGGCCTGGCCACATACAGCCTGACCTGCCAACAGGGTCTCGGAGATTCCCTGCTGGAAATACGGAGCCATCTGCCCTCGGGAGCAGTTTCACAAACAGCCACATCCTGATCCCGCCGTGCCAGAGCAAATCTCTGGGACAGACATCTGGGCCACTTACCCAGCGTGAAAACAAGGAGTGCTCTCCTGGTGGAAAACTGCAGCTCGCAAAAGATAAGTGCAGCTACACGGGTAGCTGAAAAATGAGAGCCGGATGGCAGAGTCCCATTTTAGAAAAGACTCTCCGGGGAACGTTTTAGTGGGAAAACCATATGCCCTCCTTTCATGTCCAATTCCTGCCACTCTCAGGTGTTGGAAAAGGGACTTGTGCAGGTTGGCACAAGGTACAACTCTTGCACCAATAATGCGGTGCGTTAGAAAGGTACGTATTGCACGTAGGGACAAAAAGTGACACTGAGGAAAAACAGGATGGGTAATTGGATTGAGATGGCATTGGGAGAGAACAGTTAATCAACACGCCAGACAGTCAACACAAGGTACATTCACCACTCTAATTACTGTATTCTTTGGCAGTGGCAATTTTCTTACTTTGGATGACAGAACTCACTTTTGGCAGGGTCACCTTCCAGTTCTACTGTACTTAGAGATCTGTTCTGTGAACTTCTTGTTTCCAGAATACAAACCGTATGTTTCATCCTTTTCAGTCCAGTATTTCCCTTTTCCATTTGTGCCTTAACAAACTTAGTAGGACAAGAGCCTACTGATGCTTTAAGCTTATTCTCAGTGCACACCCAGTTAGCCCTTTTATTTAAATATGTATTCTTCATTTTCAAAGTTTAATTGTAAGAACTTTGCAGCAATAACAGTATGCAAAGTGCATGTATCCAAAGAAAATGCACTGCTGCTATGCTGCAAATAAATCATCATCAACCCAGTCAGCTGTTTCAAGAAAAACTTGGTTTCTATCTTCATTAGCTCCACTATCTGCTTATAAAAAGAACAAACAAATGAATTCTACTTTAAAAAAAGGAGGGGGAGGGGAGAGATTCCTCTTTTGGCACTGTCTTTCTCGCTAGAGAAATAAATGTTGCAGAGTTGATCCACGCCATGATGAGTATTTTAATGTAATGGGCATCCTCTAGGCTGTACTGCAGACCATTTCTAGGATGTTAAAAGCTAAATTTCATAGTAAGATAGCAGAAGCAGGGAGATCACAGTGGAGTTCCAGATCCGTTTAGGTTTTGTCTACCACAATGGAGCATCATTTTTCACTTCTGCTCAATATTTGCCATCCATTAAATCTGCTTAGGAGGTTAGTCCAGCAGCTCACACACACTCCATCTGGTTTCACAGAATGCTGCATCCCTTGGTGACTGGTAAAGCCAAGGAAATCAAACAGTGAATAGACTGTGTGGCTTCAGACAGTGCAGAAACACGTGTAATGCTAAGTTACATCCATTTAAATCTACCCTCTGCAAGACAATGTAAAATGGGAGCGAGTGGTTTATGATGCAAGAATTGAAATGATGTATTTGCAGCTCCCCTGTAACAACCCAGAGACACTTTTACCTTTACTGAGGAATTCTAATCCCCTCATGTACCAATCTCAGGGCATCTCATTGAGAATTCTGTCACAGCATTTGGCCCCGTGTTCAGCAAGCCTGCATAAACCAAGCAGGAGGGAGCACGCTGCCAAGGGGGTAATGAGCAGGCCATCCTGTATTTTAATTATGGAGAGGAGAACAAGGTACTGTGAGAGGTGATGGCAGACTGCATTGATGGTTCCTTTGATGGAAGCCTGTCTTGGTGAATGGAGTGTCTTTCAGCACAGTGAAAATAATGAGCTCCCTAGTGTAGGCTCAGCTATTTTTAAGAAACCATTTTCTTTCTGCTCCACAGTTCTCAGCCAAGCTACACCAATCCTTTCAAACACGGCTCAGGGTAAAAAGAGAATAGCTGCTTATACAAGGCAGTCCAGCCTATCATTATGGAGAACAAAACAAACTGTGCCAAGCAGCACTTAACTCTCTGATTTAGAAATCCCACAATTTGATCAATGAGGCCCTTTATCGCCATGGGCGGCACAGGTCTCACACACACAGGATTCAGCCCCACACCAGCCTCATTAACCCTCAGGTTCCCCCAACACTTTCCCCTGAACGCTGAGCCCCTGCCATGGCCCCGACTCCACCAGGGCACCATCAGCTCAGGCTTCAAGCTTTAGATTTTTCTACTGGTTTCCCAAATCCTGTCGCCACAGCTCAGCTCTCAGCCGCGGTTCCAGCCTTTCCTAAAATTTATTTAGGACTTCCTTTCTCTCCAGGGACCATCAGACCCTTCTGGCTCCGATTCCTTTAGAAATACTTTACTAGGCAGCTCTTAATAGGTACTGTTTCACCCCAGCCTGTCTAAAACCATGGGGACACACCAAGAATTTCATACGACACACAGCACCATGTATCCACATTTCCCACAAATGCCAGGTTAAGGAGATATAACCTCTGGCTACTTTTAGCTAGGAGGGTTGAGTACTTGTTATCCTAAAAATCAGATTTCTCCATGGACAGGGCCAATGTAACCCAGAGCAAAGGTTGTACACTGGGGGAAACAAACCAACACCAGTGCCAGGGCCAGTGCTTCTTGCAAGTGGCAGAATTATAAGCAGACAGGAGCAGAAACGATTAAGCACTGAAATGAATACTGACCAGGATAAAACAAGCTAAGAAAATGAGCATCACATTCTAATTACGAGAAGGAAATAACTTTTGGTAACAGCATAGCCTTAATTAACCCCTACAAAGAAAAGACAGTGGTAAAAAAAAAACAAAAGTAAAAATCAGAAATCAGAAATTAAGTAATATTTTGCTGGAGAGATTAAGTGGGTTTGCCCCTTTCCTCCCTTTCCACACCCTTAAATATAATATACTCCCTAAAATTATTCCAAACCTAATTCTCCTCTTGAATTCCTCTTCTGAATGAATCAGCATTGTGGAAGTAACTTCAAAAGCAGGAGAAGTACAAACCTGATGCTGAAACTTAGATGGGGAGGGGGTAAAAGAAAAGGTCTTCTCTCCTATCATTAATCTTTCATGAGCAATCTCTGATTCCTGCAAATTTATTCACTATTTGAAAGTATTCCTCACACAGTCAGCATGAATAATTTCCAGACTTTGGGCAGTTCACTAAAATGTCCATTTTAGCAGATGCAATTCAAGATGGGCACTTTAGTAGCCCATTTCTGCCTCTGCTTCGCCACCGGAAATGTTCCAGCAGGGATATAAGGAATGACAAGGAGAGAGGCAGGGCACATCCAGCACAAGCTGCTGCATTTCAGGAAATGGGGAATATTGTTCAGGGGAACCGGACACAAAGATGAATTTGCTCTACCCTGCAAGCATCCTCGAATGTCATAAGCAAATTATTCATGAGCATAATTGAGAGGGATGTGGTGGATTCAGCTGCATCTTTCAGTCAGGGCTGGAACCCTCTGTCAAAAGCCTGGCCTCGGTACGTGAATGACTGAGCAGAGCTCATTAGCCCGAGTTATAATAAAAGGTAAGATTAGATTATGAAGTTCTTAATTAACTATAAATCTCTCTCACAATCCTCTGCTTCTAAAGTACACAAAGCCCAGAAAGAGATGGCCAAATAGCAGAGTAATCCTTTAATGCTGACAGCCATGCTTGGACAACCAGAGTGCACCTGCAGGACAGCAGCTCTGCAGCCTCCTGGGAGATTAATTCCAGGGAAAACCTGGGTGCAGAGCAGCAGTTCTCCCCTGCACAGCTGCTCCAGTCCAGAAACCAGGAGGACGTAAAATTTACCAGAATAAACCCATGAGTCAAGACTTGACTCATATTCCCCATGAGTCAAAACTTGCTCATATTTCAAAAAAAGAAAGGAGGAGACAGTGTACCAGGCTGCCTTCAGCTGCCACTCACCAAAGATGGATGCACTCATTTATTTCAGGGAAAACCTCCTATAGCCCCTGCCCTCTGCCTGTTATCCCATAGATCACAACTTTGTAATTACAACTTGGACTGAATTTTAACCAAATCAGCCTGAGGAATCACTCACTGAAAATAATTAAAATTTGGAGAAAGTACTAAATAACCATAACAGAGGGGGTTTGGTTGCCTCAGCTTCATGTGCTGGTTTTCACAATTACTGTAACTTTGAGAGGAACATTGCCAAGCCAGTGCTGTGGAATAATCCAGCAGCATTTTGGCACAAGGCTTTCCCAATATTGGAGAGATCACTAGAATCTCTTTGCTGGTCAATACTTGATCCAACCCCAGTTTGGATGGGAAGAAATTGGCATTGTGCTGACAAATTCTATGAGGACACACTACATAACATGCCCTGTATATCTTATAAATACCTCTTCTTGCTTGCTTTGTGCAGGATGAGAATTTTGTTCACAAGGGAGACCAAAGCCCATGTGCACACCCAGCATTTACCTGATTCTTTTCACTCAAATTTCACTCGAGCCACTCAAATTTACTGCATTTTAATCCCCACCGTGGGCAGAATGGGATTCACCTCCAGCACAAGCACAACTCCAGCCCGTCAGAGAAGCACCACAGGATGCTGAGCGCCACGGACAGCTGGAGTGTCCATCCCTGTCATTCCCGACACTGGGAATGCCGGCGCTGGCAGCCTCTGGCAGCTGGGGAATAACAACAGCCCAGCGCTGCGGGGAGGCAGCCTGACAAATCAGCCTGGGCTGCCTCAGATTGGACCAGACTGACTCTCTCCTATCCCGAGGACAACATCAGAAATGTGAGCTGTACATTCCGAAATGGAATTGGAAGTAAATATGAAATGGGTTCCCAGGGGCCTGAGGAGTGTATGCACTCGGGCTTAGCACTTCTTTCCAGCTGTCACTTAGGCAGTGGCTGGCGCTGAGTGCAGATAAAAGTTGTTTCTTCAGTATCCAAAGACTCCTTGATTGCTGTTGGGAAGCCTGATCCAGGCTGTGAGGAGGATGGAGAGGCAGAGCGGGGAAAACAGAGGAGTGCCTCACTCCCTGCATGTATTGTTTTAATTTATTTGTTTACCACTATCCAAACCCACTGTAATTAGCAATAAATTTAAATTAGTTTTCTCCAAGTCTAGTCTGTTTTGCCCATGATGGTAACTGCCATTTGTCTCAATCACAGGATTTTCTATCTTATTTTCTCCCCACCACCGTACTGGTGAGGGGGAGTGAGGGAACAGCCGAGCAGGCAGCTGGCAGCCAGCCGAGGGTCAACCCACCACCAGAATAGATCAAAATCCACTGCTCCTTCTCATGTGTTGCAGATAAGGGGATTTAGATGATGAAGGCTTTCTAAAACTGGGGAAAATAAGGGAGACAGCAGCAAAGTGCACAGGAGAAATTTCCATCTTGAGATGTCAAGATGTTTTACCAAGATCAAAAAGCACATTATACCTGTTTCTGTGGGGATCCACAGGGCAAAAATAGGAACAAAAGAACAGCATCCTTGGGCCCACCCAGTTATGTTTGCAACATATGTGGGTCTATTGCTACTGATACACATGAGGACCATGAACGATAGAAGCTAAGACATCTGGTATCTCCTTGACAGACTTCCAGGAGAAAAACACAGTTCTAATATCTAGTTTTGAGTTAGGCTTCCCTGGCATCCAGCTGTCAGGAAGCACGGTCAAAACACACTGGTGTGGAATGAATTTGTCCACAGTTCAGTCTTCAGGGTCATTTCCAAACCTCTCCTTTGTCAGAGCAAACCAGTTCTGTAAGTTTTGCAAAGCTTCAGCACTACGGAATGGAAAGCTGAACGAAGAAGAAAAATGAAAACCAAAATATAAACCATATTAAAGAGGGAAAACAGTGCTTTGTGAAATAGAAGAGGTTTTTATGTTAGAAAATGGTTTGAGGTGAAGAGGTACGTTAATCTTACGTAGGATGCACAAGTAATGGAGGAACCAAAGCTCCTGCTGCTCAGTGGGAACAGCAGAGGGACAACAGTGTTATTACCTGAGATATGTTCATTTTAGGTCCTGACAAGTGAAGCTTAATGTTCCATAGGACACGAAAACAAACGAAGGAAGAGCTACACTAAGGTCCAGCAACAAAGCGAGCATGGAAGGAGCACAAACATTGCTGGGCTACAGAAAAAGTGGAAGTTCAGAGTAACAAAATGTGGTTGGCACAGCTGGTGCTCAGTAAATTGACTGGCATCACTGACATCCACTGCATTGTCACTTTCGGCAATCTAAATGAAGAATCTGATGAAATCAGATTGGGATCCTGAGCACTGAAGAGCTGCACACAGTGAAAGGGACAGCCAGGTAATGAGGCACAGGAAAGGCTTTCCTGTCAATAGGAAAGCCTCCCTTTAAGGAATGCACTGCCTGGCTGTGCCTGGGGATGTGCTGGGTTTGCTGGGCAGGATCCCATCCCTACTTTGATTTCTCCAGCCCTTGGCTGGGCTAAGACATAACCCCATGAGAGACCTGCAGTCCGCACAAGGCTTCAAAGCACAGCCCCCACCCCCTGGCTCTGCAGGAATGAGGTGTTTCTGCTCAGGGTGATCAGGACTCCAGAAATGTTTTCTTCCATTTTTCAAAAGGAAAATTCTGCTTTTTAACTGCGGTGTTTTCAGTCTGCTCTGTGGAGAGGAACGGCTGCACTCAGACCTTTGCCTTTCTCTAGCCAAGGATTCCTATCACCCAGAGCTGCAGCATCAAGGAAGCCATGGAAAGCTTTTGAAAGGTAATACCGCACTTTTAGAGCCTTGAAACATGCTGAGAAGGAAGCAGGTCACCTTTGCTACATCTATCACCAGTGAGAGCTGTGTTCCCTGGAAGGGAGGCAGTTCTGTGGGCAATCACAGACTCCTCTGTCTGTGCATCTATTCCTAGAACAGCTACAGTGCAGATGCCAGAATGACATTGCTCTGGAGCAGCCACCATGTTATAGAATTTGCTTTGTTGGTGGGAAACCAAGCCCATGCTAGGTGCATGCAATTTAGCTTGAAGGCTTTTCTGCTGTCTCTGCTGGCCCCTCCATGCTGTTCTGTATCACCACATAGCAGCAACTGCTGGCACTGTTTGTTCCTATTGCTGCAGGAGCTTCAGAGCAAAAGGGAGCTGAGCCCATTAACTTGACTCTTTTCTTACTTAGACCAGTCTGATCCTGGCTCCCACTACACCTGTGGCATCATTCCCTTCAAGCTCAAATCTGCAGGTGTAATTCCTATGGAGCTTTATCAATAGCTATTAAATTCCTCCTATGAGTTTCTAAGCCTTCCATTGACTTCTAAGGCAACAGGATTCATCACTACTTCTCTCCTTAATGTGAAAAGAAATATTGCTTCTGTCGCTTTGCAAATGCTTCAGCTGTCCCCAGCTCCACGCCTTCCCTCCTCCTGAGCTGAATCCTTTAGAAGCTGTTGATTGTGACCACAGATCTCCTGGCACACAGCCAAATTTCTTTACCGCATTAAAGTCTGTCCAGCTGCCAACCCCCCTTTCCACGTACACATAAATAAATGAGCTGCTGAGAGCATTTCCAGCCTGGTATCACCGTATTGGGTGTTCCACGCAGGGAAAACTGGAGCAGCTACAGCTCACACTCCTTTATTTAATATGTATCAACGCCAACCAGTATCTAATGGACGTCATGATTGAACACTGACAGGCATATTTCTCCAGCCTAGTTCTCCTTTGGCAATAATGCCTGACCAAGATTGATGACACTAATACCAAAGCAGGCAGTTTGTTTGTTTCTCCTACAGGCTTCATTTTTCAAATAGTCTCAGATTCCCCTTCCCGCTCTCTCCCAAAGAAAAAGGGACTGGAAAATTGTGATGATCACTGAGGTACCTGTACAAGTGCACCGCTGTTTCCTCAGGGCAGCAAACCACAAAGGTCAGATCCACTAAGGCGCTAACCTGGTTTATTCTGGCATAATTCACGTGGTTTTATATCAGTGTAAAGCTGGTCTGTCACAGTGACACACGCAGCTCCCCGGGTAAGGGCTCGGTCACCGGGGTGGAACGGAACCTGAGCGGGTCTGATCGGATCACGACAGGCACATTTCACACACGCTTATCAAGGGCCCGCACAAGATCCCAGGCAGTGCTCAGGACTGAGAGTGTCAGCAGCACAAACAAAAGGAACAAAAGACACTCCACAAGCAAAGCCGTGGTTTTTCTTCTTACACCGTCTCGAGGAATCGGCGGCAGATGCCAAGGACATCAGAACAGCAAGGAAACATTGATGTGCAAAGCTGAGCTAGGAGCCATTTTACAGCAGGGAGCAAGGCCACAGCCTGTGTGACTCAAAAACACGACAGTTAAAGTTGGTCTTGCCTAAGGACAATCCACTGGGAGGCAAAGTGCACTGCTGTATGCTACAGATGACAATTACCTAGAAAGAGAGCAGAGGAAATGGAAGAAAGCCCTAAAACAGGAACTCAAAGGTATATTCTGCTCTCTAAGGAGAAACCCAGACATATTGCATTTGTAGGTCAACTCTGTGTTTTTATCAAGAACGCTTTGGACTTAGCCTACTGCGTAGTTCTGTTGTTCTATCACTTGAATTTTTAAATGCTTTTTACAAAGGAGTCACCTGTGGTTTAGGGTACATTAAAAAAATTAAGATGCAGGTTTGGCTCCTTACTGGCACAACAAACCCATTCAAGGGAGACACTCAAGGGCTGGACACAGGAATGGATCTGCAGGAACTGCTTTTATATCCCACTGGTAACAACAGAGTCACTGTGATCAACACTCAGAAACCAGCTGCCCCTTTCTCTGCCCCAGTCAAGAGGCAATACGGAGAAAGGCAGATTTTCTTCCAATCCATCAGCAGAAACAGCCTCCCTTTAAAATTTCCTGAATCCCAGTTCCATGAGATCTTAGAAAGCAGCAGCACTTGTACTTCACAGCAAAAGAGAAAAAGCAATTGTAGAGATGAGTCCCCAAAGGGATCTTTGCTCATCCTTAGCCTGGAGAACCTCTCACTACTCTATTACACTGCTCCTAATTTGAAGCAACGTGTGTTATATAGGAAAGGTTAAACAGGACTGATCAGCAGTAGAAAGGGCATTTTACACCGAATTAGGTAAGGCTGAACAGGAGCCAGCAGCTGTGTTATACCACAGATCTCTAACACAGTGACCCCATACTCTCCTCACAAATCCTGTCCTGAATGAAGCATCACCACACTCTCACCCACCTGAAAAAGCTCACAAAGTATTACTGCAGATGCATCTTCAAATACAGACCCATTTAAGTCTGAAGAGACAAGACAGATTTCATTCATTCTTGATGACCTTGAGCCATGATTCTCAGCCATGCATCCCCAACAGCATCACCAACACTCTTCATTCAACCCTCTGATTCTGCCCCCTTTCTTTGTCTCAGTTTCCCCTCCTGTTCCACCAATAATTGCTGAAAAGTCCTTGAATAGCCCACAAGCCTGTAATCAAAAACTACAGATTAGGCAAAGGTGATTTTAAAAAGTCTGGATTGAGTGCAAGGACATTTGGTAAATGTCAATTAGAAAACACAAGAGCTGCAAAAAAAAATCCCAGACTTTTATTGCTCTGAAGCACCTTTTGCTCTCTGTAATACCCAAATCTAACTCATCTGCTTCTCACTTGATTGGGAGCTTTTTGTCAGAGCAGAGGTGCCTTTGAGCAAAGGTAGATCAGGGAGGAACAAAGTCTTACTGGAAAAGAATCTGAGAGAGGTTAAATGCTTGGAAAAGGGGACAGCAAATTGGAAGAAGAACCATTAAAATACAAATACACAGAGTGCCTTATGCAGACACTGGAAATAAAACCAAAGCAAGCTCTCACTGTGTTGCTTTGCCAGGGTGCTCCAGTGAACAGCTGCAGAAACATGATGGACATTCTCATGTGACCTCCACAGACACACAGGCACATGTGCATTCTTACATAATCACATTCATGCATGGATGAAATCTGAATTTTAAGGTCTGAAACCAAACTAGCAACTATATTAAAAACCAGGCTAAAACACTTTTATAACTGTGAATTTAAATATCAGATCAAAAGCCTCTTGTCCCAGAATCCATTGCATTTGCACCTCAGAGATCACTTGTCTCTGTAAGCTTCTGGTTTTATTTTTCAGCTTGGGACTTAAAAAAAAAGAAGTCTTTTCTTTCACATTGTGATAAAAGAGTCACAAAACACCACAGCTTCTAGAGAGTTTTGTATACCATGAACTTGAACTAATTGTTAATAATTCATGCATATAACATGTGACAAGGGCAGAAAAGAGACTAACCACTTTAATAAGCTTATTTTTAACTTATAACCTGGATCAGGCAAAATTTTGCCTGGTTGTGCTCCTTCTCCAGGTGCCTCTAGCAAAACATTACTGCCTATGCTGTAAATAGCCCAGTGCTGTAAGAACACAGATAATCAGCACCTACAGCATTTGATAAAAATGTAACAGAACGAGAACACAGAGACTCACGAGTCACTGAGGAGAGTGACTTGGATGATGTCCTGCAGTGCTCTGGTCAAAAGCAAGTGCATGAAAAGAGACTGAAGAACTGACTTCTGTCAGCTCAGGTAGGAGTGAGGAACTAAAAGGACCCCAGAGCAGCACAACACTTTCAGGGAGCAAACTGCACCAAATCCCTCACAACTCTGTTATAACAGAGGTTCAAATTACCATACACACAATAAAGGGTAAAGAGACTCTAGGAAACATAGGTCAAGGGACATCATGCAAGTAGGTGGTAGTTATTGGTTTAAACCACAACCTAAAATCACTTGAACCCACACTTTCCTTAAAAAATAAATATATATTAGAGACCTCCAAACTCTGCTCAATACACTAAAATTATCAAGTAATTGCCTTATATCTTATAAATGTCACTGAAGGTTCTTGAAGATATAACTCTCTTAAAATAAGACTTTTTCCCCTCAAAAAGCTGTTTCATATTTAAAATCATTTGCAAAGTATGGGGGATACAACATAAATTCCAGGATCCTAGCTCTCCAGGCCCTGAGAGATGCCTCTCTGTCAGCCTCTCACTTGCTAAAATAAACTCTGATATATTCTAATCCCTCTCCAAGCTGGTTCAGCAGACTTGCCCTCTGCACACCGGGGCAGGTGGTGCATGTCACTGGGAACTGTAACTCATGGAATAACTGGTTTTCTTGAGGCCCTTGGACGCTGTGTTACTATTCTTGGGATATTTTCTACAAGCCCTTGCTAAATGATCCATATCCTCTACTGCAGCTGAACAACAATCGATTTTTCTGTTCTTTCTAAGCACTGTCCCGTTGCCAGCGTATATTTCTCATTTAAGTTCCTGGAGCATTTTGTCGCCTCTCCAGCTTAATCTTGCCTTTCCATAAACCCACTTTACGAGCCTCCCCATCTGTTTGTGAGGGGTGTGTGCCTGTTCTGCGTGTGCCTCTCTCTCCAGCCATTACCCAGACAGGTGTATGTGTGCTGGCTGCACAGCAGGTACGTGCAGCCTGTCAGGAGCTGCAGTAATGATGCTGGAAAATGAGATTCTGAATCTGCTTCACTGCTGATCCTGCTCCCTGTTTAATACCTGTGACCATGAGGAATCATGCTGGACACCCGGGCTTCTCCTTACTGAATCACAGCCTCAACACAGCATCCCTCCCTGGTGCTACACACATTGTTTTGAGATTACAAGCTCTTTGTGTGCATTAGGACTCAATTTCTGATGCACTCCTATTGTGGATTTTATGCTGATAGTAAAGCAGATTGTCAGCATCACATTCCTTTTCATCTGTTTGCCAAAAACAAGCAATATTGAAGTATTGAGTGAGGAGTCACTGCACTGCCCAACCCTCCTGCTTCATATCAGCACCTTGGGGAGCTGCATCTGACACAATTAAATAAAGGTCAGTCCTAACTGGGTTTGGCCCTGAATAAAATGGATCCTCTACCTCTTTGAAAAGAAAAATATTTAATCAGTGTACATAACACTAACAGAGTCTCATACTGACATGTCCCTGATGTCAGGGTTTGACACCAGCCCTACCACACCCTGCTGTGCAGGTGTGGCCAGCAGCTCAGTAGCTACAGAAAGCCTCAGGAGCAAGATCTGGCTGCAAGGGTGGCTTTGTTACTGCAAAAAGCACAGGATGCAAAACCACAGCTTATTTTAAGGCTCTTGGGATGGCTCTGGGGACTTGGGTTAGCTAAAGACAGCAGCAGCCAGGGATCTTCTGCTGGAACCACTGGTCCCACAGGCAGTGCTTTCTGCCTGTAGCCCATCACCAACACATTATGTCCTCACAGCACTGTGCTTGTCACGTTTCTGGCTGGGGTTTAAAAGCTCCTGTTTCACAGAAGCATCACACATGAGCACCCCAACACCACATAGCAGGATGCAGGATTGATTCCCAGCTGATTCATCTCACATGCATGCCAAGGGTTAAAACACATCATCACATTTCGTGTCTTTTCCTGCCCTTTGGTGGTTTTTCATAACAGAGGATGTGTTTCCCTTCTTAGGCCCTCAGCTGGGAATTTCACCTCACTAAGCTTCTGCTGTTGCAGGGACCTATGACCTCCAGCATGCCTCCAGGTCCTCCTGCTCTTTTCTTACAGCACACCATAGCTGTAGCTTGTGATTTTTACTTCAAGACTTAAAGTTGTGCAAGGAAGTATTTTGTGCTTTATCACCGTGGGAAGCCATGGAGGATGGACTCTTTCAGACACTGCATTTACCCCCACCCCTCATCTCTTTCCAAACTTGTCTTTCCAGAAGTTGAAAGACTCTCACAGCTGGAGTAAAGAGCTGAAAAGAAAAAAATCCATTTCCTCTGTTAGTTTGCAGACCTGCCTGTTTTTCTAGGAGGTGAGCATTCCTCTCCCTGCAGATGAAACACCAGGACAACCAGCAAATACAATTTAATCATCAGGGAAATGCACATAACAGCTCAAAAGCACCCGTGTACCTGGAGGAGGGGTCAGTTGCCCACTTCACCAGTCTCAGCAGAGCGAGGGTAAAGGGTCAGGGAATGTGCTTTCCTACAAGTACCTGTAGAAAGGTACTCCTGGAAGTACTGAAACCAGATCATCAAATACAGCACAGGGTTCAAGTCCTTGACACCCTATTTAAGTTCAAGTATTCCATGCTTCAAAACAAAGAACTTACCCACCCCAGAAAGGGCAAGATCCAGTCCGTGCCTGGCATTCAAGGCAGGCGTCCTTGAGCGAGCATTTCTGGACCCACCTATGCTCATATTTTATTTTTTAAGTCAACACTTACAGAAAAGTAGAGAAAAAACTTGCAGCCCAAGTGTCTTTCCTTTGCTACAATATAGATTTTCCAGAGACTTTCTGCTGTGGCTACAGCCCATGTGCCAGGCCAGCAGCCAGGCCTCGTGTCCCCAGGAGATGGGGATGACAGAGACGGGCAAGCATCTCACTCACATGGCTCAGACTGTAAAAGCCAGGCTGTAAATAGGAAAGTGAGGGAAGGCCATCAAACTGAAAGGTTTGTTTTGCTGTTGTGGTGTTGTGGTTTTTTTTCCCCCTAACAAATTAAATAAAAAGTCTAAAGACTACAGCTTGCATAATTTAACATGCCTGTAAACATGGAACATGCATAATTGATGTTAAACAACATGCTAATCACCTCATAATGTGAATAGAGGGGCACCTACCCTCAGTTTATGTATAAGTAACAAGATGGAAGCCTGCTGAGCTCTGTATAATAGGTCCCCCCTCCCTTACATTTGTGTCTCAGCATGATGGTAAACCACAGCTTAGGCAGGAAACCTAATGTATTATTTATGCCAAGCTTTGAAGTGAAATGCTTTCCTCTGTGTTATATAAATATATATATTAGTCCTTCAAGCACAGTGATTGATTCTGTCAGGTCACTGGGAGAATGCACTCCCTGCTGCCATGGAGAGGGGATGGCCACGCAGGGAACACCAGCAGGGTGAGGCGCTGCTCCCTCCGTGCAGAGCAACGCAGCCCTGAACCTCTTCCCATTCCTGTAGCTGCTTTGGGAGCTTCAGAGATGTCCCAAGAGTTGTACAAATGCTGCCAACAGCAGGGAGCCCTGCAAGAGATGCCCGCAGAGATGTCCTGTGATCTTTTACCTCTGCCAGCTTTACAACATTACTGAGCCCACCGGGAAGCAAAGGGCCCTGCTGCAGCCACAACACAGCAGGGGTCACAGGGAAGCCGGAAAGCCACGAGCAGCAGGATGCTGAGAGCAGGGACAGAGCTCCTGATGACTTCAGAAAGAATATGAATGAGCTTAGAAGCAAATTTAACAAGAATTTTATCACCTTTTCACACAAAGGTGCAGAGGGGGACTGAGTTGAGCTTGGAGGTATTGAGTACAACACAGCAATGAATCCACAAGTCCCTTCCATCCGGCTAACACGATACACACGACTTTTGCCTTGTCAGAGCTCTGGCTTTAATTAAAATCAATCTTAAATAATTTATATGGCATTTCATTAGACGCACGCTGAGTTAGACCAGGGCACTATCAGTACAAATTGATGTATCCAGTGTGTGAGCTGAGAGGCTGAGGTCACAACAGTGCATTTTGGTTTCTCCTTTTTGGAATCTGTTGTTTAAAGACAGAACACCAAATAATTTTTAACCTTGCTTTGGGCAGACCAGCTCTCTCCCATGCAATATGTTAGCCAGATAATTAAAAGACTACAGATAGCCACAAACAGATGCAAGGCATTTTGTTTTAGTGCCAGAGCTGTTTCACCAGTGGCAATTTAGAAATTTGACATGAGTTCCAGCATGCCCAAATTGTGCTCTCAGCTGAACAAGAGGTAAATATTTAATGCTGGAGGGAACAAATGAAATTAAAAAAAAGAAAAGGAGAGAAACAAAAGGTTGTATGGAATAAGAGATGTGAGTATAAGCCCTAAGGGAGGCAGCCAACATTGCCAGACCAGCTGTACTGAAAAAATAAGTGGCTTTTCCATCTCTGAAGGTATCAGCATCCCCTTAGGGTGATGGCCATACTGCTGGAAAAGTCAATTGTGCCAACTCTAACCCTAGGCTCATTCCCACTCATATATATTGGGGTGAATCCCCTTTACCTTGGCTCACTCGGACTTCAGCATCTTAAGACATTAAATATTGTGTTTTTACTAATTTTGAGTCATTTTGGTGCAGGTGGATTCCAAAGGGGAATCCCAGGAGGAGCAGGGGCAGCAGCACAGCAAAGCCCTTCTATTTATCAGTCAGTGAAGGAAACAGAGAGTGCACACGTGAGAGAAAGATGGATGGCAGAGAGGGGGATTGGTGCGGGAATTACATCACTGGGAATGAGATCCATCTCGGAGCCCCACGGAGCAGAGTTTGTGTACGAGCCCGGGCTGTGATCCCGGCTCAGTCCCTCCGGCTGGCGCCGAGGGAAGCCCTGCCAGCACATCCCCTGCGAGCACCAGGCTGCTCCAGCTCCCACGTCATCATTCCACGTTAATCAGCGAGTTATCCAGCCTGGTGGTGGGGGTGTCACGCAGAGGAAACACCAAGCTATGGAATTCAGCACTCTCTTCCTGATTAACTCTAATGACTGAAAAAACTAAAGTCTCTTGAGCAAGCCCTGCCAAATTTCTGCAGTGTCTGCAAAGACTCACTTACACACAGATTGCTTTGCAGCCCTCTTACAACTTGCTGATGCCTTATTGTGGCTGTAAATCGAATTAGCACATCCAGAGCCCTGCACCACTGCCAGGGGATTTAGAGACCTCAAGATCCACGGGAATGTTTTTTCTGGACTATTGTTTTTCCTGCAACAGTTGAGGCATCCTGACCATAACCACACTGATGCTGATGAGGGGAGATACAACACTGGACATTCTGCTACAAAGTGCTGAGAGCCTTTAGGAGATTGTTCCCACAGATACAGTAACAAGTGGCCAAGAAAGAGAAAGAAAAAAGAAAAAAAAAACCACCAAAACCCAAATCCTTGTTGCTGCAATGAGTTGCTGACAAGCAATAATAAACAGGGGGTACCTGGTCTCATATTTGCCCATCAAATGAGATGATGGATGGAGGGCCAGCATGAGGACAAAATATGCACTAAACATCTTTATATGCAGGGAACATTGCATATTATTCCAAACAAGTTTGAACCATGCAAACACCTGGTATAATTACTAACAATGAACTCAGCAAAGGCATCCAAAATATATTCTCAGCACTGGTGTCACAACTTTGTTAGCCTCATTTCTCTTAAGTGATGCAGGTTTAACATCCCAAATCAAACAATGAATGAACTGAAAGCAAGCACCCCCATTTAATGTTTGCTGTGAGAATTGCCTCTCATTTCAGAGGGGAAAATAAAAACAAAGCAAGAAACGTAAGGAGGGTGATGATTTTTGCTCTTCCTTCAGCAGAGCCTGCCCGGAGATGACCCCCTGGAAGAGCAGGATGCCGGCACACAGAGCGAGTCTGTGGGACAGCACCGTCACCTAGCGGGCATCCGACAGAGCTCTGCCACAGCTCCGCTTTGCAACACACACAGTGCCCTCATCGGGCACCTCATCCTGGGAAACTGAGCTCAGAGTCCCCCACACGAGAGAGGCACTGGGCTCCCTCATCCCCTGCATCACCACCCAGGTCAGGGAATGGTTCCCTCCGGGCTCCCAGGCTATCACTGGTCGGATTTTCAGG
The DNA here is from genome assembly GCA_013397565.1 of Ptilonorhynchus violaceus. Classification (NCBI taxonomy): domain Eukaryota; kingdom Metazoa; phylum Chordata; class Aves; order Passeriformes; family Ptilonorhynchidae; genus Ptilonorhynchus; species Ptilonorhynchus violaceus. The sequence continues at coordinate 1,999,215 of VZRJ01003858.1, forward strand.
GATAGAGTTGCCCCTGCCACACCCTCATCTGCTGAGTCTCAGATATTTCCTTCTGGCAATCAATAGAAAGACTCCTTTCGAATGAGGGTGAAGAGTTCAGGCAGGAGAATCACTGACACACACGTACCTGCAGGGTTTTGTCCAATTAAAGCTGCCAGCCGCAGAGATGAGCAGTCAGTACTACTGCCCTCTGCAAAATAAACCTCCCTAATAAAGCCAGAGCAAGGAACTTTTAGTGACACCAATCCATCACTAAATTCTCTTTGGGGAGAAAACAGTAAAACCACCAAAGGTTGCAACTATTCCTGAATCACAGTGTTTAGGTCTGAACCCAGATCTCGCTCCGTGTGTTCATCACTAAGTCCATCAGTTTCTCTCCAACACTTACTCCTCCAACTCAATTGTCTTGTCTTCTTCCACTTTCCCTCCCTCTAGGCTATTAAGCTTTGGACATTTCTTGCAGAGGATGCTTAGCAGTGGAGCTGCCTCCTGTCTTAGCTGAAGGAAGCCTTAGCAAAGTAATGAATTTTTACTGTAGTTTTATATTTTGTCCTTCTTTTCTAATCCCTCTCAGTGGCATTCAGAGCCTGGATGAGGACAGAGCTGGGACTGGGAGAGTCACATGGAAGTTAACATTTGCTGTCAAATCATCTGCCTAGTTCTGAGTTGTGGGGTTTTTCTTCCACATTCCCATTCATGTCATTGTTCCAGCAGTCCCTCTTTCCTTTCGGTTTTATATCCACAGCAAAATTCCCCTTTATCACACAGTTTGCCCCTCCTCCAGAGATATTAACCCACTTCATTTGCTGCCTGCTGGGTAGAAAGACAAAAGGGCTCCACTTGTGTCAATTTAAACTCTCTCTTAATAAAAAGAACCAGAGCATTTATGCAGCAACCATTTACCTCATTATGTGGCGTTATAGCCAGGTATGTGCTCCGAGTGCAAAGCAAGCAGCTAAAATCCATTCTCTTTCTTTCTCTAGGAGAGGGAGTGCAATCAATTCCTAATGAGACGCCAAAGTCTCCATTCCCAGCAGAGGACAGAGCTATATTTACAGGTGGGACAGCACAAGGAAAGGTGGAGCCTTAATTCCAAAGCAGACATGCACAACACAAATTAAACAGCCAAGATTAACTGTGTCACATTGGGATCACCACGTTTGCTGTGATGAATGTATTATACAATCCTCATCAGATCCTGGGGGAGTTAGAGATGCAGGAAGGTCAGGCACACTGTCATTGTTCTCAGAGTATTCAATTCTCCACTGTACACAGAGAGGACCAGAACACTCTCAAACATCATCCTGAGCTGCTTGTACAAACACCTCCTCCTGAGGGTCACAGGTACTTCTAAAACACCTCCAGGTCTGAATGAGCCAGATCTGTCAGCTGCTCGTCTCACTGCCAGAGGAGCCTGTGTGTCAGACAGAGAGAAACTTCCCCTTTCTCTTGAAGCAGGAAGATACCATCACAAATGCCAATCCCTGCTCTATCCATCCTCTGATTTCTACCTTTTGCCAAATAATTTACTCTCATTACTTAAAATTATGCACTGATGCCTTTAAAAACATGCCTTACCTGAAGTTTCACCTTTCTTAGTTTAAATCACTGAATGAACTCGGAGCAGGCTGGCTGGGAACCTGCAGAATAGGCATTTTTCTACTCTTTCCACTGTGTAAGAGCTCTTCTGTCTCCTACTGCTCTCATCAGATAAATCTGGTGCTGGAAATCCCATGGCATTGCCTTTACTTTCACCTTGACTTAAAGAAGCTAAAGCAAGTACAAGTATTAGCCCAGTTTTGTGGTACAGAAGCATTTATTTAGCCACAGAGCAAAAAGTGTTTGTTTCTAAGCTTTTTTCAGCTTTACTGAAACTAATCTGAAGTTATGATCCCCGAAACCAGCAACAACAAAACAAACCTGAAGAACAAGCATTCAGCTTGCAGTATTTCTTTAAATGGGTAGGTGGCAGTGATTGAAAACCAGGAGTTGCATCTCTAGCATAAGAACAGTGAAGGAAAACCCTGACTATGCTTTAAATTATTCTCACACAAGATTATCCCAGAAGTCTCACTTGATGCCACTAGATGTCATTCTTGGACTTTCAGTTGAAACAATTGTTTGGGTTGGTTTTTTTCCTCTAGCTGCTATGCCAGTTGCCACAAAGAATGAAGACCTTGCCATGATTTTACATCTTAATTTAATATGATAGTTCCACAAGAATATACTTGGTTTAATATTTATGGGAGAAGACACATGCCAAATTCCTCCAGTATGAGACAGGAACTGGTCTGCTCAGTATATGATCTTCCTAAAAGGAACACAGGCTTCAAGAACTTCTTGTTTAAATATTGATCTTATACTCAGCATTGTTTAATCCCTCTAGAAACATTAGGGGAAAGCAGTGCCTTATTGTGGGCAGGTTCTATTTATTTGCAGGGGGATTTTTGGTCATCTTCTATTTGCCAGAGCTAGAGGTGTAAATGAAATTACGTTTCTGGAGGTCTTTTTATTTAAGGAAACTCTGATGACAATGTGCACCACTAACCACATTGTCAAATCCTTAAAATTCCTACTTGTGAAAAGGGAACGACATGAGGGGTGGAACCGAGAGGCATTAAGCAGCAGGGTAAAAGAGGAGCAGGAGGGAACACAGCACAGCAAGCAAATCAGGGAATTTGAGAAAAAACTTTTCAGATTTCCAGCACCAGGACTCCTCAGGAAAGACACCCACACATGGCCACAGTGAACACCACGACAGAACTGGGGTGTACTCAGAAACAAAAAGTGTTCTGGTATCCCATCCAGACCACGATGCTGTAAAAGCTCCAAACAGCATTGTTCCAAGTCCAGGGCTACAGACAGCCCTGTAACACACAGGGGCTTGTATTTTTTCTGTGAAGGTTACTTAGATGCTTGAGTAAATCCATCTGACCCTTTTTCAAGGTTGATTAATCAAAACACTGTGTAAACATTCCCTCGCTAGCAGCAAGCGCGCTTAGCCGGGGAGCGCCGTGCCCTCGGAGCTGATCCCGGCTGGGAAAGGTCACTGCTCCACAAGGCACAGCCTCCCCTGGGCCCGGGCAGCAGCTCTGGCACCACCAGATCCCGGTAAAGCACAGGGTTCAGTCCTGGCAGGATGAACCCCTCACCTTGCAATTCACCTGCATTCAGCTCGTTCAGGGAGGGGGCACAGAGCTGCCCTCAGTGCCAGCTGCCCCAGCCGGGGGCTGCTCCTCCGGGTCCCTTTCTGCAGCCAGGCAGGAGTTCACCGAGCACAGCCCTCCCTGTGTCATTGAAGGGAGAGCAGTGATCAACATGCCAAAACCAGGTTGTCTTCCTGCCACTGACGTGCGGAGGGAGGAGGGTTCCCACTGCCAGAGGGTGCCTGGTGACAGCAAAGAGAGCAGATGTGCTCCAGTCACCTGAAACCCATCACGTTTGTGCTGGCCATCACAACACCCCTCTCCTGCTCCACTTCCCACAGTGTCTCTAGTGTTTCAGCACGTGGAAGTGATGATCTAAAGACCAATACTCTCACTAAGAAAGGAAAAAATACTGAAAACATAAAAATTCTAATCTAGTCAGGAAATAGAAAAAAAAAGAGCAACTCACACAAGCAAAGCAACCTGATTGCAAAAGACACACAAGAGAAAGCTGAGCACGATCCTCACACAGGGAAACAATCGCAGGGCAATAAACAGATCTAAAAATGCAATTTGTTTGGAAAAAGGGTGGGTTTTCTACTGAAGAAAAGCCATGTGTAACATTGAAGTTGAAATAATCCATCCAGTACCCGTGAAAGATCCCACTCTAGCACTTATTCTCCCGAGGCACATTCAGAAGTGAGCAACTCTCATGCAGGGATTATTTCCTTTATTGCAAGCTACAGCCATCAGCCATGGAGAGCCTGGTGGCCACTGACCAGCAGCACCACACAAAGGTTCAAGATGCAACTGAACAGAGATATTTCTCTGAACATGAAGTCACTGAACGTAAAAGCAGCACTTCCCGTAGCTGAAGAAGCTGCAGCCATCCTTGTGATGGACACGGAGCTATAATTACAGCTCAGCAGCTGCTTGCTCTCAATCTTGACTCAGTCTTCTTTATCATATGAAGCTGCTTCCCAGATAAGCAATCAACTTGACAAACAACCCAGATGTTCTCGTCCTCTCCTGCACTGTAGCAGCTACATAAACTGTGAAGCTCTTCAGCTTCAGCATTCCTCCTCCTGACCAAGAAATAGGACACCTGCAGTTGGAATTTGGGACACAGCATCACGTACCTCTCTCGGAGGCTGCCGGTACGTCCCAGTTCTGTTTCGGTGCTGTGAATACAAGGGGCAGAGCAGCCTCACTGCCTGATTAAAGCAGCCTTGATTTATGCAGACAGCAGACCAGAGCTACAACAAATAGATTTGTAACAACACAACACAACCGTGTTACAAGGGGTAGCTGGGGATGAGCTCAGGACAGGTGTTTTGCAGAATTTATAATCCACATCTGTACAGTGAAGCAGCAGGCGGCTCATTGAAAATGGCAAGGCTGGGGAGAGTCTGAACAGTCCTCCTTTCCCTTTTTAATTTTCTTAAAATACATGAAGGCTTGGGAGGGGGGGAACCCAGCCAGCATTTGCACTGAGCCAGTGGTCCCACTGTACTTCTAACATGCTTAACATAGGGGAAAACATCTTAAGGGAGTGAGTGGTAATGGGCCATGAAGCATATGGCAGTGTTGTGGCATCTCAAGAGCCATATGCACAGCCCTACAAACTGTCGGGATGTGATACACTACAGATAATATCCATGATAAATTATTCACTTAACCAAAAATTGTACATCAACCCTCAACAGCTGGTAAAAGCTGGATCCTTGCCCAGTACATTAAGGAAGTTTGCTTCCTCAAAGCTCTACTGTTCTTTAGGGGATTTGAATTATGCATGTTACCAGGAAAGCTAATGCTGTACATATGCATTCAAAGTTATTATTAACCTCATCAGGCAGAGAAGGAGTAGAGCAGGCAGCTGTTTTTCCAGCTCATGTGCTTAGGATGCAGTGATGTTTTTAAGGACTCGCTGAGAGCAAGGATATAGGAGGGTTTATTTTTCCCTTAGAGTAGCTTGACAGTAGCCAGTACAGCCTGAAGGGTCTCTTTAGGGTGGTCACTGACAGAGCCGAGCCTCCTCTTCAATAATTTTATACTAGAACAACTAAAAAGTAACATTTCTTGGTGAGCTACGTTACAGCTGTACTGTGCCTTCCATTTAAGGATCTTAAAATGCTTTTCCACTTTCAAAAACTTCTCCTTGTCCCCATCCCAAATTCATGGGAGAAGCCTAGCTTTCCATTGGGAAGACTTTGATTTTCTCTACACAGCTTTGGGCTGCATCTTCAAATAGTGCCTGCAGGACTGACATTCCCCTCTCGATCCCAAACAGCAGGAGCAGAGCTGTGGCACGAACTGCAGATGGAGGGCCTGGGGCAGTAAAGGTAGCACCATCATCTCCTGCTTGGCATACACATGCTCTTGGCAGTCATTTTTTTGTAGCACCCCCAGTCTTTCATTTCTCTCCCTTTCAAATGTTCTGGTCTGCCAAGAGATTCCAAGCCAGGCTATCCGGAGAAATGGCCAGCTGGTGCTACAGCACAGAGCACCACCAGCTAGAAATGGGTTTGGATAACAGTTTGGGGGCAGTTTAGATCCCTTGGCCAAATTAGAATGGGGAGGCAGACCAGACACGCTGCTGGGACCTGCAATAAGATTTTTGCAGCATTAACTGAGCTATTCTAGCAGCTGCTAGATAGAGCAATAATCTTTGAACGTGACTTCTTGGTCTCTTCTTCCAGAAAGACGAGCTAATTAAAAAGGGGTTACAGAGAGATTATGTGGACCAAGGGGAGATTTCTGAAAGGCATAAAGAGTGGCTCAGCAGCCAGATCTCCCCGAAAGTCAATGTAAATTAGGCAACTAACTCCCACTTGTCCTTTGAAAAGCTCTGCTTGCAGATTTTAAAGCTTGTCCTCTGGTTTAAAATATATAAATAAACCTCAGTTTCTTCTAGCAAGACTATGCATCACCTAAGACAAATTTCTGATCCTTTAGAGGCTCAGTGCACACACACCATACAGCAATTTTTGGCAGTTCTATTCTGTTCTCAAATCCCTCAAATGATCAATTGTTTAAACACAGCCCATCGACCCTGGGTCTGTGTTTAGCCAAAGGTATTTGGTAAATAAGGCCAGCACAGCCCTGGTGCTGTGCTGCACACACTGCTCACTGCCCTTGGCTGTGGAGACACAACCATGACATCCAGAGACACAAAAGGAAGGAAAAGGTGCTGAAGTGAGAACAAGGCTCTGCTCACTCTGCTCCCCAGACAGCTCCAGCAGCCCGTGCTGACGGCAGCTCCTTGCTGCAGGCTCTTCTCCTGGGCACCCCGGGAGGAACCAGCCAGCCCCTGCCAGAGCCAACATCTCAGCTTGAATGTCAGTGTCATTTACACAGCAAATGTCACTTACAGCTCACAGCAGAAGGAGCTTGTCGGTGTAATTCACCGAGAAGCGGCAACAGCAGCTCAGCAGCTCTTTCCCCGTATACATACATAAAAATATATTTATCTAAAACTGGATTTAGACTGCGGAAGGTTTTCTAGTGATAACATCAGAGTGGCAAGTTTGATTTTACAGCACCAAAATCAACATGGTACACTCATGTACCACAACCCTGACAGGTTCTAGACCCGGTTTGTAAAGATGCAGGCAGTTCACACCCAGCATTGGCTCAGGCTCTGGCAGCTCTGCTCAGACAAGGGGCCAGCTCTGCCAGTAGCTCTCAGACTGGATAGACTTGTCCATAACTGGACTGAGAATTGTTAGCACATTCTATACTAATCGCTGACAGTTCAACACAAGTGACAGCCAGTCAGTGCTAGCCTGGATTTTCGCTGGGAGTTGGAAACAGGACAGCTTCTCTCTGGCAGATTTCTGCTGCCTCAGCCAAGTGTCAGGGCTGTACCTCGGTATCTTAAATCAGCTGACACCCTGATGCCACCCCAGCAAACACAGTCAATCTTCTTGCAGGGATTCAGACACTTACACCAGTGCTTCTGATAAGGGGAGGGGAGAGGAGGGAAGCCCAGCAGACAGATCCCATCTTCCCAGCCCACAGAGGAGCTGCAGAGAGCACTGCCACAGCCCATTTCCCCTCCAGGCTGAGCGAAGGGAGGCTGGCACTGTGCCTGGGGAAGCCATTTCAGATGCTCACGGGGCTGCCTCTGACCACAGAGCAGGAGATAAACGTATTTACAGCATTTCATACCGACAGAATCTGGCAGTTGTAATTACCTCATCTCTAAATCGTGTGCTGTTTTTTAGGATATGCCCTTTTGCTCTCAAACTCCTTCATGCAAGTTACCTGGGACTGCAGAGCAAGCACAAGGGCAGGCTTGGGAAGCAAATATAGGATTGTTCATCATCAGACACTGGGGTTTGGTGAGCACACGTCCATCTAGTTACTCTAACACAGCCCACATGCCTGACATGTGCAAACAAAACATCCACCTGCTGAATGGAATTACCTACGGTGATGGGCAATATATTTTTATAATGTAAAACACAGATTGGAGTCTTCATTTCCTCCTTCCCTGACAGAATGCAGCTGCACAGAATAGAGACATAACACGGGAGCCTCGTGAATCCACAGCTAAGCTGCGGGAGACCAGGAGCAAATAAATATTTCACAAAGTGTTAGCACAAGACACGACAGCATAAATAAGTGTGAGGATAATGGCCACGAATGCAATTTGGCTCAAGTCATCTGTGCCTTCAGAAATAGAAAGATGATTTATTTCAAGCCTGAGCGACCTGAGAGGGAAGCAGCGGGGGTTTTCCTGCGTTATTTATTTATTTTTGATCATTATCTTTGACCTTTATGCAGGCAGCAAAGGGAGCAGGAGTGGTGGGTCACTGGTACAATATGTAGGTTAGCACTGGAGATATTTCTCAGCGGTCTGAGAGATACATGAAGTTAGTTGAGATGATCAGAGCAGTCCCCAAAGCCCCCTTTGCTGGAAGCTGTTAACTGCGTGCCTGTGCTGCGAGCCCACGCTGCGGCCACAGCTGATGAAAGCTTTTGTATTTAATAGCTCTCCACGGACATTTCTTCCTTCCATTCATCCAATTGCTTTTTGAGACACAAAACCTCAACACCCTTCAACCCCTGTGGCAGTGTCAGCGCACTGCATGAGGAAGGATGTCCCTTTTGATTCGGGTCTGCCATCTGAGCCCATCATTTGATGCCCCTCAAGTCACACCCGAAAAGAGTAAATGCATGGTGATTCCCTGTTCAGTTTTCTTGTTTCACTCAGGATTTTACAGCCCTTGGTGATACCCTCTGAAGTTCTCTCTTTCCTAGAAGAATCCTGGCCCTTTTCTAGGTCTATGGAGCCCTACTTGAGTCAGAGCAGGTCCCTACACACAGCAGCAAATGTCCCACGGATTCAAACAGCAGTAAAACAAGGCTGGGTGTGTCACAGACTAAAATGAACCAAACTGATGGAGGAACAAACAACACTCCCAGCAAAAACTTGCTGAAACAGTGCCCTAGATCTGACTTGCTCCAAGATCCAACCTCAGGTCAGAGGGCTTGGCAATTACAGCAGAGAAAAAGCACCTTGGAAGTATTCTTTACCTCAGGGCTTTCCCCCAGTTTTTTATATTGCCTCAGTTCATACAAAATTAGGCAACATAAAAGCAATGATGAATGACAGTTCTAAAACCTTCGTCAAGTATTAGCACTGGAAAATAGTAATAAAACAAACATGAAACTCTAAAATTAACGAAATTTAAATTAGCACAGACTTTGACCTGCAAAACACTATAGGGTCAGCTCATGCAGCTGAGCGTTTCGGGTTGTTATTCCCAGATAAGCATGCTGGGATTTCCAGTTACACACACAGACTCCCAGGCATCACAAGGACCGGCATGTGTTACATACAGCTGCAGGCTGAGTTTTCCACTGACTATTTGGAGCCTGGTGGTGCTTTCAGGCTCCATCAGCCCTTCCCAGCCGCAGAGGAGCCGCTCCCCTTTTCCACTGAAGTAGCTGGGATTTACCCACTCGGATTTCACGCTGCAGGAGGCGAGACGGGGCTGGCGAGCTGCCACCCTGTGTCACACGGGGCTGGTGGCACCGAGCCCGGGGCAGAGCTGCTGCTCTCCAGCTGCGGCAGATAAGAGCACGGTGGGGGAAATGGGAAAAGCCACGTCATGCTTTGGGTAGGAAGGAACACAAGGGCCGTGCACAGGGAGGGGTTTCCATTCAGCCAGCTGGAAGAACAGTGGCACGTCAGTCGACACAGCCACCTTATCCCTGGCCTTGGTTCCCAGCACAGGCTGGAGCCTGCTCTTGGAGGATGGCCCCACTGGGGAATGCTGTACTTGGCACGGCAGCTGCCCTGGCAGCTTCTTTGAGATGCTCTCTAACGTTAGAGTGGCAGGCAGATTTGAGGAAGAAGTGCGCAGATAATGATTTCCTCCCCCAAAATCCCTGCTGGGCTTGGCAATCCTGCAGCAAACGCCTCAGCCAGAGCCAACCAGAGGCCAGCCCTTCTTCCGTCTTCCTGCTCCGAGCGACTGGCAACAACACATCCAAACCCTAAACCACCCCTGGCTGAGAAAAGGCAAAAAGGAACAGCACCAGTAACTGCACTCCTGGGAGTGTTTTGAGAGCGCAGCTCTCGGCCTGCACTGCTGTCCCACACGGACACAGGGCAGCAGCGGGCAGCCGACCGTCTGCAGAAGGGCTGGAATGCCCTTTAACAGCAACCCAGGGGCCACACAGCCGCAGCGTGCCCACAGATGGATCCATGCATGCCCAGGAGCTCTGGCAGCACATGGCAGGGCCATGCAAACACCCTCTGGATCATCGGGACTGCAGCCAGGAGGCAATGCCACCCCTTTGGCATTCTGCCATCCCAGGGGAAGCCAGACCCGAATGCAACATCTCCAGGTAGGGAAGGAAATGCACTGTTGACATAAAGCAGGAGGCTTTCCCTGCCATTCCTCAACCTCCTTTGGTGAGTACAACCAGCAGCTGCCTCCAGGCCCGATCCCCAGCAGCTGTAAACCTAAAAAATCAGCCCAGCCTTGCTGATTTCCGTGGCCTGAAGCCGACACGCCTCAGCGGAGGAGCAGAGCCGCGGCATTCCAGCGGCAGCCTAATTGAATCCAACCCATCAGACTGTGGGCTGGATGCAGCAACACAACAAACAGCCCTTTACTGCCGAGGGAGCGGAGCTGGGCCAAGGCTGGACGCTCCTGACAATCCTGCCCTGCAGCCGCCACGGAGGCTGGCTTCGGCTCGGGAATCCGAGAGCACGGCCAGGGTGGGAGATGTGGCTCAGGAAAAAGGATGGCCACATTCTCAGCTGGTATAACCTGGCCTGGCTCCACCGACTTCTGCGGAGCAACAGCTCTGTGGGCCAGCTGACAATGTCATCAAATTGCCCTGCTCTGGCCGGAGAGAAGGCACACGGCTCCAACCACAGGGTGCAGCCACACTGATCAGGGCCGTGGACACACACGTAGGGAAAAGGAAACTCTGTCCACAAGAAAGTGTCAAATCTTTAGTGAGAATGCTGTCTGATTGTCTGATTCAGCTATATGAAAAAGATGCTATAAAAAACTCATACTTGCCAAGGATTGTACTTTAAGCACTTCCCCTACATCTCTGCCCGTGCCCCCTTCCCCAAAACAAATCTTATCTCCTGTACACGTGTCCTACTTGCAAATGCTCACACAGCAATGCCATAAAGAGACCGCAATTACACCCAGATAAGCTTCAAGCACAGAAAGAGCTCCACCCAGGGTAGTGTAACATCCAAGGCTAATTAGCCTAAAAACCAGACTTTTGTGGAAGTTTAGCTACTCTGCTTTTAGTGTTCAATCCAGACGATTAAAAACTGCCTGGAATTCCCCATGGCAATCTGTGCTTTATAGCCATGTCCCTAGCCCCCTTCAGGAAGATGCACAGAAAGTTACCTTTGCCCTAAGAGTGGTCAACATTCTATAGTCTGGTGGGCTTGAGGCTGCCTCACTTGCAACTTACAGCAAAGTGGTAAAGCTCCCTTCCAACTTACAGCACTCTACAATTTCTTTATAAAGAAATTCAATCCATTGCAGTTAAACAGAACGTAACTGGAGTAAGACTAAGAGTCTTTTTAAATGGTAGAACCTACCAATCTGGTTAACAAGATAACTAAAAAAAAAAACCCACACAAAAAAAATCTGTTAGATCAAATAACATTCAATATCCAAAATTAGCTGCATTACAAATATGGTTTTATCCAGTGTCATGATTTATTGGTCTCCTCCCCTCGAGAGCTTCTATTGACCTCAGATTCACCTCAATGAATCTTGATTTTTGAATGAAAACAGCAGTCAATAATATTTACTTCCTATTGACTTCATCCTCAACAGCACAAGGAAAAGGCTGAACTATTCGTGACCTCCCTGTCTCAGTCCTAATCACAGTGCTGAGATCCAAGGCACCATCCCTGCAGGTCAGAGAGAGAAGTAACACCCAGCAGCGACCCCACCACGAGGTGACGGACAACTCACACATCCCACAAGTTTATTTATGCAGAGGCGATGGATTTCCTGAAATCTCATGACCAGTTCTGTGTGACAAGAACTTTAGTTTAAAAAAAATTACCCTGCTCCCTGCTAGTCATGTCTGTTCAATCTATCATCAGGGAGCAGCAGCTTTACACCACGATATGAAGACTTGCCATGAGCATCTGGCAGTCAAATTTGCACAGCAGGAGTGATTCAATTGCCTTCCAAGGTTACTGCTGCTGTTTGCTGACACCTTTCCTGATGATCCAGTGATTTTAAATGGAAAAGCTTCCATTTGCTACTCCTCACCCCCTCGTCCTTCCATCATTGGTTTGGCAGGCAGGTGTCTTCCAGACGGCCAAAGTCACAGGTTGGCTCAGCTGTAACTGTCAGTGGGAAGCTAAAACTCTTCCCCTCACACCTAATGAACACACAGAAAGGGCTTTTCCAGAGCCAAGGTTGTTCTCTGTCTGTAGCATTATCTGCAAACAGACTTGTTAGCCCTGACTCCCATGTGATGGATCCTAAGGAATGCATCAGGTCTCTTGGAAACCCAACCCTTGTATTTATCAATTTCCTTATCCACTAGTCATGATTTGATTCTTAACTTTATTCGACTCCCTCCTTCAAATTTAGCTTGTTCTTTCCCTGGCAAACCCAACCATTGCACTGATGATGAGTTTTCTGTTCAGCACCCTCCCACATTCCCATAGCAGAGGCCACCTGTCCTGCCCTGGCATTTCAAGCAAGAGCTTGGTAAGGTAAGTCCAGCCACATTCTCCACCCACCTCCCAAATCAAGGCTCCTGTTCTCAGCCTCCCCAGCTCTGCTGCCACTTCACAAACCAGAGTTCCCAGACCTCAGCGTGTCTTTGCTCAGGATGCCTCTAAACCCCCTGCTTGGGTTTCCTCTTCTGACTCCTCTGCCTCCGTAGAACTTTGTGTCTAGACACGTCATTAGTCTTCCTTTACAACAACACACACTAAACTCAGCTTTCATCCCTCATTCTTGGTGCCACGGGTGGCAGGCAGAGCAAATGTCACTGCCAGGGAATGTGGGCAAGTCCCATGTGTCCAGCAAAGCCACTTGTGACAGCAGAAGCCAACCTGCATCCAGCAGGCACCAGCTAAAACAGGCCAATTGCCTACAATCTTTTTTTCCCTTGGTACACTCAGGCTCAGGGAAGCAGTTCCAGGTTACCCCTCATTAGGCAGATGTTCTTTAAATGATTTATGCTTCTATCAAGCTCGATATCCCCACAGAAGATTGTTAGTGAAAAGCTCTGTGTAATCATTTATAGTGGGATTTATGATGTTTAACTTAGTAACTCTCTGCAGGCCCTCTAACAGGATGGAGGTGGGCTGTGGGCAGTAAAAGGTCACTCCCAAAGGAAGCCAAACACGATGCTGAGAGGAAGCTGGAACAGGGCTCTGAAGGGCTTTGTTCACATTAGAGGGGAAGCAGCACAGACTTTAATCATCCCTGCCAAAGGCATGCACATGTGAGGAACAGAGGAACCAGGCAAGACTTTGCCTCAGATTTTCAAGGTTGGTGGTAAATGTGGTTATTGGCTTAATCTTGCCCTCATTTCTTCCTCTCTTTATTTTATTTAAGTTGCCTCAATTACAGTCCTGTATTAAGCAAGCAGCCAGTCATGCAAATGTTTTTGTTTGGTTGGGTTTTTTTTAATGTTGTTAATTTATTTTTCGGCCAAAAACCACAACCAAGCTAAAAAATCCCCACCAAATTGTGGGATAAATAGTGAGTGACTAATTACACCAGACTTTGGTCCCCTCTTGCAGCACTAGCACACTCAGAGGTGGGAAGAGCTGTTAAAATCATTTCAAGGACATCTGCAAACCACCAGGACATTCTGGAATTAAATTTCAGGTTTTAGTCATCTTCGTACTTCCCTGTTTCTTCCAGAACTGGGAGGAATAGTGCTAGAATACACCCAAAAGAAAACACAAGGAAAGCTGGATAACTCCAGAAGCAGGAATTACTGACAGGCTCCTGGGAACATCCCGAACTTTTCTGCTTTGCAGTGCAGCCCCCTCAGTGCTCGGATAATTCAGCTGTTTGGATTTTACCTACCCAGGCTAACCTGAACCAGCTGGAAGTGCCTGCTCACAGTTATTATCCTGGGGCATTCCAACCATCCTTTCTCCACATGTCTGCCCTAATGTCTCCCCAGCCAGACCTAACACAGTTCTGACCCTGATGGGCATGGACAGCCTTGGGACATGTCCTAAAGAAAAGTGCATTACAGTTCATCTGAGCAAAGAGCATTATCCCAAAGTACCCTGGGGAAGGAACAATCACCCTGGCTTTCTCCCCCCCAGCATACCCACAGAGGTTCTGCTGAGCTCAGTCACCTGCTCTCTGTCTCAGTTTCTCCAAGAAGTGGTTTTGTTTAAAGGTGTGTTTCCAGAGCACTCTGTGAATGCTCCTGGGGTAGCAGCTCTCACAGAAGTTCACAGATCTCTTACTGGTTTCATGCAAAGCAGCCAAGAGACCCGGACCTGGCAGTTCATCGCTCAGCAAGGGACGCTTTCCACCCGAGAGAGGTGCAGGCAGAACAGCCTGGACAGCCCCACAGTGCTGGGAGGGAGCGGCAGAGCAGCAGCAGCAGCTCAAACCCTGCCCAGCACCTTCCCTCAGCACACCCAGCACGGGCTCTGCCATGAGGGCAGCTCATGAACAGCACTAAAACTGCAAACGTGGCTTTTCCACGGACTCTGCAGACACCCTGAGAAAAGCCTCGCTGCTTCCTTCCCACCCACTTGTCCCCCAGGCCAGCTCTGCTGGAAAATCCCATCCTCCCTCCCACACAGCACGGAGGAGGGTTCTGACAGTTCCTGGAAGAAAACGTTTTAACCACACACTTGCACCTGCAGCGCCCGGCCCTGCGTGCCACAGAATCCGGAATTAAGCAGCACAGCTCTTGTAAAAATGAGTTACAGCAAAAGCTCCTTCATCTCAGTCATCACAAGGGCTATATCCCACTCCTGTTTTGGTACCAGATGGCTCAAGGTCTATTTTTCAACAAGTGCTGTCTGCTACACTTGCAGCAAGTCCTTTGAGTTACAAGCCAAATCTCTTCCCTTAATATCTTTTTCATCCTTTACCCCCTCCCCTCTCTGAGCTCACAAGTACATCTTTTCTTAAGAAAAAGAAAAAAAATCTATTATTCTTCAAAAGCCCAGTTGTGTCCTTCATTTGCTGAAGTAGTCAAAGAATATTATGGGTCATTTTGTCACCATGGAAACCACAAATAGACCTTCAGGGTTTTGGAGAGGTGATATTATTTTGGAGAGGCCGTGCAGGGCTCTCTGACAGAAAATAATAGGGATGGCAAATCAAGGAGACCTTTTATACAGACTGTGTGAAATGCAAAGGGTATCAAACATCATTTCTCTGCCACCGAAGACTACTCCAGGCAGCAGTTTAATATGGTATCCTCTGACAGCTGAGCCCAAATGGAAAATTAATGAGGCAGCATGATATATGAGTCTTTTTAAATCTCATAACCAGCCTCCTTTATAGAATAAAAATGGCCAAATCAGTTTAATATTAGTGGAGAGGTTCTCTGTGTGTCTTTCTTCTGAGCCTTGTCAGTGCAGTGCTGAAGAGACAGCTTTGGTTTATTGACTGTGTAAGTCTCGCTGTTTTCAAGTTTGGGACTGTCTAAATCAAAATAATTCCTAGCTTTATTGGTTTATCAAAATACAGTAAAGATACGAAAGCCTAAGGAGCACCTGGGATCTCAGAGGGGCCACGTGCTGCCACCCAGGACCTGCAGCCCAAGGGGAGCTCTGGCTGAGCCAGGACAGCAGCCCCTTCTCTGCCTCCTGCCAGCAGGGCTTTCCCAATCCCACCCACCGGAATGCCAGCATTCATCATTGCTGTCATGAAAAGAGGGACTCCCCCACAGTGACAGCGCTGGCTGCTGTGACAAAACCTCAGTGCAGCCCGGGAGAATGCCCTGAACCGAACGTGACCCAACCCAGGCTCAGCCCACGTCCACGAAGGTGTCTCCTCTCTGAGATATCAGTGTGGAGAAGAGCCAACCTCCTCCATCTAAAGCACAAACCCTTGGAATGGCTACATGATGTCTGCCCCTGCTGCTCCATCTTCCAAGGAGTCCTTCATGCTATGGAATAACTCCCTTCTCCACCAGTATTTCCAGTACTCCCAGCCCTCAGGCCCTCCCTGCACTGCGGGTCTGACACCTCTTAAATCTCTTTTGTTAAGAGCCAAACCAAACCATCCAGAATCAGGTACAGCTGAAAAGCTCAGCCCAGCACCAGCCTATCAGAATCCTTTGAGTGTTGCATTTGATAAAATCTGCTTTTTTGCAAGCAAAACTCTTTACTGCATAAATAACTAAACCCATGGGATTCCCAGGCCAGAAGACCTTTTCTCTAAGCATTCTGGCAACCATATTCTTACAACAGCTAAAGATCTACAGAGGTGAGAGCAGAAGCAATTGCAAACCAAGTTTACACAAAAAGAAGTCGTATCCTACCTGGTGGTGGATGAATCCTAAACCTACAGGGTATCCTGACACTTCCAAGGTTGCTGCTACTCTGAATTAGGGCAAAACCTCAAAACCTCAAGTCATTCTGCAGAACAGAAATTTCAAAACACTTCTGTTTAGAAACAAGCAGCCACTTCACTGAAGCACTGAAAAAACAGCTCAAACAAAAACAAAGGAGTCAAAACAAACACTCCTTTCCAAACTTTTCTGTCAAAACATCTTTGAAATAAACACCTTCACGCAAAACATTTCAACTGCAGACAAGAAAAGAGTCTCCTTTAGAAAACCGCTTTATAAAAGACACTAATTCTGCTGACTTCCCCCCCAGAACAGTTAGAGGCAGATCCATGACATATAATCACCCACTGTGGTTCAGAAGTTGTGCCTTCCCCGTCACCCCTCAGCTGGAACAGTATAATTACCTGGGCTCCTTCAGCATCCAGGCCCTCAGTAAATACAGTGCTCAAAAAAAACTAAAAACTGGAACTTCAGAACATTCAAGCAGAGGGATCAGCAGAAGTTAGACAAAACAACACTTTGCTAAACTTAAACACTCAAGAATTAAAAAAAAAAAGAGCGTTCAACACACAGCAACAGAAGGGAATTGCTGTAGACTTCATTTTAGTTTCCTGCCTTGGTAAGACAACTCCAATCCCTCTGAACTACCACCCTGGCTATGGTTCCAAACACACTGCTGGCACTTGGCCTCTCATATGCCAACTTACCCAGCTCTGGTCATGCTGAGCATCTCTAGCAAGGGACCACACTCCGAGCAGGCTGAGAGAAGCAGGAGGAACTTCAAGTGACAGCCCTTCACTCCACTCAACTCCAACATGAATGTCGAGCTCTTTTCCTGATTCCTACCCCAATAAAATCCATAAGCAGAGGGCCCAGCTAAGCAGGGCAGCAGCACCAAACAGGAGGGAGAGGCAGGAACCCCTAATGAGCTGCTGGGCCAGTGGAAGAGGAATTGGCTGAAGCTGTGTGAAAAGGGGTGGGGAGTGGAGCAAGCCTCAGTGGTTTCAAAGATGCCCAGGTTGGTATGTTTAAGAAGGATGATGAGGGGGAAACGGGGATATGAAATTTAAAAAATAACTTTGCATGATTGCTCTCATTCCCCAGCCCTTTCTAAACAGTGAATTCTTTACCTTCCAACAATGCTAAAAGCTTGTCTTAAAACTAGTAGTATTTGATGCACAACAGATGACCCAGCTCCTTCATCCCTTCGTGGAACCTCCTCCACTGTGCCAGGCAGAGCTGATTTCCACCTTCACAAATGCGATTTTCAGTCAGCATTAAGACCATGGGTGCTGTAAGGTTTCCAAAGTGGATGTGGAATTGGAAATACACAACAGTGTAGCAGAGAGAAATGTTAGTGTGGAAGTAGGACTGCAGCTACATTAACATTCCAGGTATCAGAAACATTGGGATGCTTGGGAGATGAACTCCTGTGCCTTTCCTGTGAGTTCAATGAAGATCCTGATCTGTTTCATTTCTCTAATGAACACCATGACAGTATCAATAAATTTATTGGCCTAATAACATCTCCGTTCCTGTTCCATCAAGACTTCACTCAGGGGGTGGAAAGACAAGAAGGTCATTTAGTATTTCACGTGAAAATAAAAAGTTCATTGCCCAAAGCAACAGTAAATGTGAAAAAAGGTGTGCTTGTTTCCTTTATCATCTGCTGCTGTGTTGGTTTTGCCCAAGCTGTAAAGGGCAGTGCTGTTCCAAGTCCTGCCCTCTGCACCAGGGGCTGCTCTGCAGTGGCTGCAGACAGGCTCAGCCAAGATTTTGCCTGCTTCAGCCATCCCCACCCAAGCAGCACCATGTCCCTGGAGCTGGACTCTGACTGGCATGAAATAGTGCCCAGCGTGAGCAGGAATACAGCAGCCCAGTGTTTAAGTTCTTCCTCCACTAAGTACTTGGAGACCTTTTCTTCCCCAGGCTCCCTAAATGCTTTATAAACATTTATAAACAGGCAGAGTGAAAAATCAATGCAGAGATACTGTGGGGAGGAAGAGATAGCAAGGAAAGGAAAGACAAACTCAATGAAAAATGAAATAGTGCCCATATATTTGCTGCCATCAGCCTTGCTGTTCCAGGGCTTTTTTCCTCACTCCTCCCTATTCCAGACCCCACTGCAGCCTTGTTCTGCTGCCTGCATTGCTCAGGTGAATTCAGAGACCTTTTTTAAATTAGTAAATTCAATAACTCAACCATACAAGCTCAGAACCTCTGCCCAACCCAGACGAGAAATGGCCTTGCCCTGACTTAAGCTGCCGGGAACTTCCCTTTTCCCTTCACCAGGATCAGCAGCAGACCCTGAAAGAGGAACATTTGCTGGGAACACGCTGGGTGCACCTTGCCCAGGTGCTGTGTTTTACGTGGCCTAATGCAAACACTGTTATCTGCCTTGCTCTGGCAGACTGCTAATAACAAGTTTATACAGTTCATCTTAAACAAATATTGGGAAAGTCAGTCCTTACAAGGCCTGCTGAATTGCAGAGACGTCTGTGCAATTGCAGTGGGTGACACAGTGCTGAGCTGTACAAAGGAAGGGGTCAATGCCAGCCAGGCTATTTCTCAGAGCAGATTGCGTGGAGGTCTCGTTTAACACTGCCAGCTCTGAACATGTGCACTGTGTAAAGCACAGCTTTTATGGTTCTATCACAGGTCCCTAATTTGGCTCCAGGAGCCATCTGCTGATTTAATAAGGGATCTGGATTGTTAGGATGGTTTGGGGTTTTTTTTTTTTCATTCATTTAAACACCTAAAGCTCAGGCATTTGATAGAGAAATGTATTGCAATAAGTTAATCCTCTGTGCAGTAAAAAAAAGGGGGAAATAAATGTGTTCAGCTTTGTTTAATTTTGTCTCCTAAGCAACGAACATATTGGATATTGTTGGTACCAAACCTTAAGTGTGTGAAAGTCATTAAATCAGCCCTTCCAAGACTGCTGCAACCATATTATTAGGAAATTTTAGATGAATTACACTGTCAAGACTGTTAAGTATCACCTTGTGCTTTTATCAGCCACTAATTAAGACGGAAACAGAATGTTAATGCCCATCTTAGTTTGGCTAAACAAACAGAGATAATACACACAATGCTACCTATATTTAGATAACAGGCCCAACACCCACTGTACACACATTCTTCCTCTGTTTTCCCATGCAGATCTTCGTGATCATTAAAAGCCTCCTTGTTGCTGCTATAAGGAACCTTGAAAGAGCATTTCACCTCCTGAGCACCATGGGGCTGGGGACATTTCCATTTGTCTTCCAAGGTAACAAGACTCTGCTTGGAGATGAGCACAGTGAGAGGTGCAGGTCCAGCCGCTCCGTCTCCCCACGCAGATGATTTGGTGTGGATTTGGTAAAAAAACCCGAGCTGACACAAACCAGCACTGGAACAAGTTTGAACAGGAGTTCCAGAGCAAACCAAGGATTGCACAGGATCGCTCCAACAGCCCAGGCTTTACAAACACCAGGGATAACCCCTATAAGGTGCTCCCCAAACCCATCCTCCATTCCTCTCTCTGCTCCAAGGGCTTTCCAGCAGCAGGACAAAGTGAAGGCTTCATCTGATGCAAAATTAATGCAGTGCCACTGAAACCAGCCCACCCTCACCAGGGCTCCAATTCAATCACATCCCCTCATTTATAAAGAGTCTTGAACAAACAATTTATGTAAAGGTCTGAGATTTCTCATTTCAAGGGCTGTGAATCCCACAGGCAATTCAGAGAGCACAGAAACCGGTCAGAGGTAATTACCTTTAACTGGGTTGCACCTCAGATCTCTGAGGAATTCAGGGCAAAGAATGAGCCGGCAGCTGAGCACTTCCCCAAGGCATTTTGGACAAAATCAAGGGCAGTTTCAGTAGTCACGTGTAGAAGCAAGATTATGAATGGCCACTGGACATTACAATTTACCTCACCACCAGAATCTCTCCAAGATTTACCAAAGGGTAAACAGGCAGTTTATTCATGCAGTTGTTTGCAGGTCAAACACATTTATCTGTGTTACTTCCTTGATTCAAGGTAATGGGTAGGAGCACAAATAAGCAAACAAAGCCCCACAGAAAAACCTGGAGACCCAGACCTAAAATGTTTTTGCTACAGCGGTAAAGATGGGAGAGAAAACAATTTACCAACCAATTTACCAAAAAACTATGGTACATCTGCTACTTGCATAAAGGAAAATGCTTCGAAAATGGGTTTCCAGATTTCTCATTTGTGGCGAGCTAGGAGCACACATGGATTTAATATCAAGGGTAAAATTTTTAATTAGACAAGAAAAATTTTTCATAATTTGAGTTCATAATATCTTGTGATCCAATGTGATTCCTTCTCATTCTTAGCCCATGGTTCAGACAGAGGGACCTGAAGCATTTCTGAAGCCCAGGGGGGAAGAGGATCCATCTTGCCCATCATCTGACACATCCCAGTTCAAGGAATGAAAGCAAGCCTTTTCATGCTCACTCAAATTGGAATGCTTCTAACTAAGAAAATCTGAATTTTTCAATGGATGTGACTGGGAAGACAGGACTTCCCTGACTGTCCTGTCCTAATGACAAATGGATACAGTAGAAAATTAGCGTGTGACTGAAGGATAAAAGAAGCCCAAAGTAATTGTGCTTATCCCTACACTGCAATGGAAAGCATATGCCTGAAATGTCCCTCAGGCGATGGCACAACTTTGCTCGGGATGTTGTAGCTGTGGCTACAACAACTTCCCAGCAGCTGCTCCACAAGTGGCTGGGAGGTGGGAGAGGTGAGCTCTGGGAGATGGGTAAAGCAGAGCAGACACCTACAGCCAGTCCCACTGGTGAGCATCCCTGTTAGAGCCCTCTCTGCTCTTGAAGCATGTCCAGTTTTCAGGGAAGGCTGGTTCTCCACATGCTGGAAGCAGAAGACCATCAGCATGTTGAGCTGAGAGAACACAGCCTCTCCCACTGCGGTCAGCTGGGGCAGCCACAGCCTTAATAATTGTTAATTATCCCATAAGCCATCATTTAGTGGAGCCAGTGGACCAGCAGCACATCCCTGACACACTGAATATGCCTGGAATCTGGAAGCCAAAGACTTATTGCTGTTTCTCTGCCTGATGGGAAAAGTTACCCCCTCAGTGCTCAGAGGGACACAGCTTTGAGACAAACCCGTGCAGAAAATCCTAGAGTGCTTTACGTTGTGGTGGTGTGGATTGCAAAGAACATGAACCGGACCTGACCCCAAGAAAAAAAAAGTTGGGTGCAGGGGCAAGATAACAACAGGGCTGCGATTCCTGCAACTAGCAGATGGCAAGAAGAAAGCCAGGAAGAGGTGGGAAACGAGAGGGGAATCAAGCCTTATCCTGGGAGCTGTGTCTGTAGGTGCGCAGGGACAGAGCAGAGGCAGCCTGATGCAGAACCTGGCACCGCGCTCTGGCACTCTGGTTGACCCCTCGGAGGAGATAACCGAGGAGCCGCTCCGTTTCTGCTCCCTTCAAACACGCGTTCCGTCTGCTCCAGCTGCTTGGCTCCCGCGCCGCCTCCCGCTGCCAAGCCACACGTATTTGGCTGGGGTACAAAGCTGGCTCGGCCTTCAAACAAACCGCGGCTGTGCCGGCGTTACGGAACGGGAGCTCCCGGGTGATTCCGCCGCGGAGGCCTCGGGGCCGCCGTCCCGGCTGGGCCGCGGGGCTGGACGCGAGCGGGAGCAGCGGGCGGCTGGAGGCAGCGGCCTGCCGGGGCAAAAATCCCCCGCTGTCCGCATCTGCTGCTTATCCCTCCGCCTGGCGTGGTCTGTGGCAAACCGAGAGCGAGCGGTGCTCGGGCAATCCGCGTGTCAAACGTGAGAGCCCGCTGGAGTTTGGGTCCGCTCGAATTCACAGCGGGGTTTTAAGGATAATGCTGCCCCAGCCTATGGTGGGTAAGGCTAAGTCCAAGGTTTTTTGATGAGTTTTGCAGGCGCTCTGCTAAATCGTTCACTCAGTTTACTTGTGTCATCCTGCAAGGCCAGGATTAGCAGCCAGGCTGAGCAGAGGGATGGGAAGGAGGCCTGTCCTGTTCTACCATTGAAGTTAGGAAATCCTAAGCACAGGACTGGGGTATTTGCATTGTGCTCATGGTTGCTCTCCCTTTCCTGGTAGGATCACACTTTAAACACTGATAGACAACACCTCCCTTCTGCTTGGAATGTGAAATTTGCTGTGAGCACCAGCCAGCTGCAAGAACCCATCAAGGCTTGGGCTCACAAGGAAAACCAGTCCCTCCTGGAATCCCAGCACCACCATTCCCTGTTCTCTCCTTGTGCACAACTCACCCCAGGACATAGCCAAGATGGGAGATGAGAATCTTGTGGGGTCTGACTGCAGGAGCACGACCGAGGAAGGATACATCAGGAGAGCAGCAGCAGAACAGGATCAGGTCAGAAGTACTTGCCAGAAGCCAGCAGTGATCTTGCTTTCATCTGCTGACAGAAACTCTGGCAACTGTGTATAATCTGCCTGATTTTCTCTAGTCCAAATAGTCTTTAAAATAGAATTAGTTTAGCTTTTACGGGAGTTGGCACTAGAGAACAGAAAGCTGACTAGACAAAACAGTGGCCATGGAGGAAGACTCCTCACCCTCATTCTTCCTGTCTCTCCAGCACAGCAGAACCAGAAAAATAAACATATCCATCAGAGCATTCCCCTGAAGATGGGAAATGCAAGAAGGGAGGGAGAGAGGGAAAGAGTAAGAGACTTTGGTCTATTTTTAAACACTCGAGAATGGCTCCAGAACTACTGAGAATGGCATTGAAAGCACTCAGATAGAAAAAAATCATCCAAGTACACATCCAAACTCCGACTGACTCCACCACGGGCTTTGCCCTCGACCAGACCAGGCAGGGATGTTTTCCTTCCCCCTCCATGGGGATCATGTCCCCAGCCAGGCACAACCGAGGAAGAAGCTGAGACCTGAGAGGAGGCTGCTGCACTGCCCAGCCTGCTTTCTACCTCACCTCTGTGCCCCACACAGCAACACAGCTCCTGTGTTTGCCCCAGCTGCTGTCCCCTTCTCCTTCCTTTTGCCTCCAAGCCCTAGGGACATTGGCATTCCTGCTGCAGATTCCCAGCAAACTGCAGGGCAGAGCGAAAGAGGGGGAAGAGGTGTGTGACCAGGAGAAACCCTGAAAGGATGGACTCCCACTGCTCTGAACTACAGAGGATGTGCTTGCTGGGAGCCAAGGGCAAAAGCCTAAGTGCTGTCAAAGGATTCAGCATTTTCACTGATTTCTCTAAACTCCCAACATTATCACAACAGTCTGGCAAAATTTAGGAGAAGCTTATTTAAGATGTGAGAGTAGGCTTTTCCAATCATATTCTGGGATTTATGCAGGGTTGGGAGCTAAAAATTACAACTGAGTTATGGATTTCATCAAAGAATGTTCTATTGAAATGAAAAATTAAATAACTATCCAGATGCTAACACAAAACAGGTGTTAGGCTTTAAACATGAGAGCATTTACTGGTTTAGCCACATTAATATTATGGTTAAGACATACTGTACTGATTACAGCTTTAATTTAATAAAAGTCAGTGGTGCAGAGCATCATATCCTTTATTTACACATGGCATCCTTCCTCTGCAGAAGAAGGAAACCAAAAAAAAACAAAGGGACTTTCACCAAGTGAAATTCAACTCAGATTAAAGAAAGCTCTGCAAAATTTAGTGTTTTAACAACATGATGTGCAGCTGAACTAATGGCAAGACTACATTGGGAGGGGTTTAATTTCAATAAATACCAAGGTTCTGATTTGGTAATCCTGCACTGCCCCTTCCCCACCAGAGCTGACTGCTCATTTTGCCTTTTTCCTCACACAATTATTGTACAGTTTAGTTTGGAAGGACTTTGGGACCTTCTGGTCTTGCCCAAAGCAATGCTGACTTCAGTGACAGGCTGACTTGCTTGGGACAAGGTTTCTTTACCAGGACAAACTGCTCAGCTCAGGGGCTCCCATCCACTGGGAGTGACTGTCAGCACCTGCATTCCCCTTCTCCATTCATCTTTTCCCCTCTGTTTCAGGAAGAATAGGGCAAGAATTGTGTTCAAAGAAAAACCCAGTGCTTGTGGAACACTTAGGTCGCTTAGGTCAAGAGGAAAAGGCAAAGACTATAAAATAAAACAAAAAGGAAATTTTTTCTGCAAAATTAGGGGAAAAGGTGTCATGAAATCCTGATGCAGTGGATTTAAAATAAAAAAAAAAAGTCTCAAGAATTCTTAGAAGCTCTGGCAAACCTTAAAACAAAATAGAGGAAGAAACCAAGAACACAAAAATAACTTTGAGAAGAAAAGCAGCCAAGTACTGCCAAGATGTGAGTTTAACCCACAGTACCTTTCTCAGCGTGTAATGAGCCCCCAAACACAGCTGCCCTTGGAGCAGGCCCTGGATCCCCCTGGATCCCTCCACAGATCACCATAAAGGAGCAGAGCTGCCTCCAGAGCAGCTCGGCAGGGTCAGTCCCTCTGGGAAAGGGGGGAAGCTTGATGGCCATTCCTAACAGCCCCTGGAAAGTGGTGTTTGCACAGACCATGAGAACAATAGCAATAACATTCTATTGTCTCCGGGTTTTAGAGCCACTAAGACTAATGAGTTCATTTATAGCCCTGATGGAAGTAATTAAATCTGAAAATCAAAGCACAACATTCTTGTTTAGTGCTCTTTGAAACCAATATTCTAATGGAATGCTATCAGCAGCTAATTGAAGCACTAATCTTGCCCAGGGTTGGGCCCATTGCCCAGATGGCTCATACATCATTTTCTAGTCTGGCAAGCAACATATTGCACTGGCTGGCTAAAGCTGTGATTAGATATAGCTATAGGATACAATGGAAGCCTAAGAATTTTTCCAATCAATATTTTGATAAAATTGGCATTTAATGTCAATCAGCCAATAAACTTCTTGCTGAAGTACAAGGACCCATCCTTGGCTTTGTAAATGAAAAATGTGCCGCCTTACGCAAATAGAAGTTTCTACCAACTGGGTAGTGACAGCAACACAGAAACATCAGCAAGATAAATGCCCAGTGAGTGCTCTGAGGACAACAGGGAAGCTAAAGAGCTTAATCCTCCTCCTATAGTTGAATCACTTAACAAATAAAAGTCACAATTTTCTGCCTGTAGCACGTCCTTTCTGCGGGTTTTTGCATACTGCGTGCTCCGTCAGAGGGAGGAGGGCAGGAGGTGCAGCCCTGTGTGAGGTGCAGCTGACAGGGCACCTGGGCACTTGTGCAGACAGGAGGGTTCCCCTCACTTAGTGGGCTTGGGGTGCAATGTTCTGCTGCTCTCAGAACTGGGAGTTAAAACTATCCAGAACCGTGTTACCAAATTTGATATCCAAGCAACATGACTGCTATGATTTCAGATCAGCACATCAAATTATAAGCTATGTTTCCCTGGCAGTCATCAATTCCTTTTTTAAATTTAGTAATAGGACAGTTGCTGGCATTTGTTTCAGTTATTCAGCAGCTTAGGCTTCTATTATCCCCTTTCCCTACATTTTTCTCTTTCCAGCTCTGTGGTGTTTGTCAGGCAGACCCTCCCCTGGTGTCAGCCAGCACAACTCTGGGGCTGTCAGAGGAGCAGTGCCAGCTCAGGCCAGCCTGGAATGGGCTCCTGAGCGCTGGGCCACTGGGGAGCAGGGAGGCAATGAAGCAAGATAACTGCAGGAACATCCTTAAGGAGTCCAGTGATCTGTGTCTGCACTCTGAAAACGCTGCTTGAACTCCAGCCTTGAGCTGTGAATTAAGGACTATTCTCAGCACATGTTTTTTTCCTGTCAAGCACTGCATGAGCCCTGCAGTCTGTGGGCAGCACGGATGCTGTTCTGCTGTTCTGCTTCTGTACTTGAGCTGGCTGCTCACACAAGCTTTTGAAACAGCGTAATTGTCCATGCCAGCACCGAGTCCTCTCTGGAAAGTATAAATAATCTCAAGAATACCCTAGTTTATTGACATTTTTCCTGCAAGCTGGTTAGATAGAGCATTTTGAAAATTACAATTTTTTTCAAATACCAAGTAAGATATGGCTTAATGCCAGTAAAGGTCCAAATGCAGCATTATCTAGGGATCTAGCAGGAGGCAGCATGATACAAAGCTCTGACTTGAGAAGACAGGAATCTGCCTTGAGGGGTGATAAAAGTGAGAGAACTAAACACCTCTGTCCATCTCTAACTTCTTTTTTAATATGTACATCAAATATTTGGTATTTCTAGCCCTTTACCCTTAATACACACTTTTTTGGTTTTACTTTGCAATCTAAGCCTAACACTTACTGTTAAGCAGTAGCATTTTCCCAGGGTGTCCAAGGTAAAAGGGTAATTATTCAAAACTCCCTCAAGGACAGGGAAAGAGAGAGGCAGCTTCCAAGGACTGCTCAGCCCATCTGAGATCTGAACTGCTGCTCTCTCTGCCTCCCTTTATCCCTCTACTGAGTCCAGGAGTAGCCTAGGAGAAGAGTTTCCCAACTTACACATCACTGATTATCTGTTCAGATTCCAGGTGAACTGGAAAACAGAGGTTAAATATGATTCCTGACCCTTAAAAACTCCAGAACAAGTAGGTGGAAGAGTGAAGGTGTGCTCATCCTGCTTCTTCTGGAGCCCTGCTAAGCAGGAACAGAGTAACACCCCAGGTGGGTTCAGGTTCCTGGAAACCCCTCTTCAAGAGGCATAAAAGCAACCCCATTCAAAATGGCTGGTTTACAGTCTGTTCCTTCCTACAGATTTAAGAGTGGTTGCAGATTCAACAGGTGCCCAACGTTGGCATCATTCCCCAGAAGCCTTCTGAAGATGTCAGAGATCCATCAGCTTTTAATGGCAAAGCATGTAATTGTTTCCACTCCATTCCAGAATGCTGTTACCAGGACACATTTCCTATCACTTCCTTGTTACCACCTCCATTTAAGTTCTTAATTAGGCAGAATCATTCCACCCATGCACAGAAAAAAAAACCCACAAACCCCACAGGCGATTTTTTTTAACCAATAATTAACAGGCTCAGCGAGCGATCCCTCAGTACAGCTCAACACAAAAAAATATTAAAGTGGCTCTTCAAATGTGCCCAGTGGGTCGAGCTGGCACATGGGGTGTGAGAGGTCCTGTGGCAGGAGCCAGGGCAGGAGCCAGGGCAGGAGTGAGCAGGGGAAGGGATGGGGCTGCCGAGGTGGGATGTTAAGTGATGTTCAGCAGCTCGGTGATAGCTGCTAAGAATAATGAACTTGACCTTGTCAAAGGCCGTCATTATTGATAATAACAAAGTTCAACAGCATTATTATAGGATTTTACAACTGCTAACCTTTATTGCTGGAGGGCTAATTGTGACCTTCCTTGTGTCTCCTTCACACCTAATTAGGTTTCTGTTGTAAAGAGATAAAAGAGTGTTTGTATCAGTGGGGCATCTTTTGCTGCAGCTGAATGAATTCATGAAAGGCTGAGATTGTTAAGTGAGAGAGAGAGAGAGAGAGGAGGAAATACAGAAAAAGGCAGGAGGCATTAATAGACTTTAGAATAAAATCCTGACAGATTCAAATTGATTCTGCTGCCTGAGAAAATTGAGTACGGAGGGAATTAGATTTATGCACTGTTAAATGTAACTGCCTGGCAGTATCCATACAGAAAGCTGTTAAAATGGTAATCTTTAGAGATGTATGAAAATTGTGTGTGAATAGACCAATGAACCATCACTCAGAGCATGTCTCTTCCAGCCGAATAACACAAGACAGTATTATTATTATTAATAATGTATTACAAACACTATGCATTATGTATGTAATTTAATCACAGTATCTAAATGTATAAACAACGGCACAGGCACTCAGTAACTTTTTTGTGCTTGTGGTTATATATGGTTATATATATTCAGATTTTTTCTCTTTGAGGACCCCCCAAGAACACGAGGATGCTGCTGGCAGCTGGTACAGCCTGTGACCAGCTGGGCCAGGGGCCCCTGCTCCCTGTTCTGGGTGTGAGGAGCTGTGGAGGGATGCTCATGATGGGTGTCCAGGGGTGCTGATCCTGCAGTCTGAATCCAGGGAAAGACAGCAGCAAATGGTCTGGAAAGGGGCTCATTCTGGACAGGGAGGCTGGGCCAATGTGGGCAGACAGCCCAAGTATCTCTGATGCGATTTTTTTGTTGTTGTTTTAACCTTCTCAGCTAAAAATACCTGGCTGGTGAACCTTCTGAAGGCTGGAAGCAAGAACCACAGAGCACACCAAGTCAGTGGGAGTTCTGAGGTACCATCAAGGAAGCTGGGAACAAGTTTCTAATAAACATATCCACGGCTCAGACTGAGGGGGAAAATCAAGCCAGAAATAACCTCTTGATTCCCACATTTGAATTCAGATCTGTGGTTCTTATGTCAAGATTATCCCTGGCATCAAAGCAACTGAGAGTGAGACAGCGTTATCACTGATGACAGGGACAATCACTGATTGATCTTTCACGATCTGATTTAGATTAGATGCTGTCATGGGCTCTTTTGATGACTCTAATGGTTGTAAGTTTGCTCTGCCCACATCTGGAAGTGCACTTGCCACAGTAATTGAGCTATTGCAGAGCAGAGTGAGCTGCTCTTTGGTTCTTGCTTCGTCCCATCAAGCAGAGGGGGCTGTGAAAAGCTGTAAATCCAGAAGCACTGCCAGGTGAGCCACACAGTTACTTCCTTTGGGCCTGTCTGGTGCCGAGTTTCACCTCCTCACGTACTTTCTTCTATTAAGAAAATGTTGTTTCTACACAGAACCTTATTTTGCTGAAGTTCTGCCAAGCAGCATCACCATTTCCCAGATCCAACCCAACAAACCATCAGCCAGTGCCCAGTGCGAGGCCCTGCCAAAGTGGACAGTGTAGGAGGGCTCTGTGTAAATTCATGTCTCATCCCTCAAGAACATGGATATAAGGAGCGGGATAGATGTAACAAAAATTAAAACACTAAACCTGCAGAGAAAAGCCATTCCTGCCCAGCTCCCACCCTAACCTGCAGCTGGAGTATGCCCTGAAGTAAGGCTGTTTACATCCTCCTCTGGGAGATAAGATACCTTATCTGCTGCATCTGGTTCCATTCCAGCAGCTCCAGAGTCAACACTCTCCATCAGGCTTCCTGAAGCTGCCAGGACAGAAACAGGGGTAGGCTATCCACCCTTGGCCAGATAAGAAGAGAACTTAATAAGCAAACAGAGAAAGAATTTCGTTTTCAAACATCTTGGAGGGAGCTACTAAATGCGTACTATAAACACAGAAAAGTATCAAAAACTCCTAATGGTTTCTTACATCAAAAGTATCCAAAATGCTTTCCTGGTATAAAAAGCTGATAAATATCTGTCTTTCAAGGGCTACAGACTTGACTAAAGATATATTTTCATGCATATTTGTGGAAAAACTTTCAGAAGAGTGCAGAAATTAGGGTCACAGGTACTCAGAATTACTGGGATTTTCTGCATAGGGATTTTTTCTCTCTTGCTATAGACAGATGTAAGGTGTTCTCCACAACTGTCCGGGGTACACCTCGGGGGAGCAGAGGCATCCTGAAAGAGGCACAGCTGGATGTAAACAGCCACACAGGGGAGCTTTTGGGTTTAGTGTTTCATTTTTGCTGAGCAGATGTTTTCTGGGCTTCACAGACTCCTGCTTTAATTTGCCTTGTTAATAACACAGAGCAGAAATCATGTTTAACAAAATAATTAACAAGCACTTAAAGTAATTTTTTTTTTGGTAGCAGGTTTTATTCTAGTGAATACTGTAGGCTGACTCTTGGAAGCGGAGGAAAGATTGGGGTATGGTTGAAGCACCTGCTCTGAGGCACTCCCAAGGCACAAAACCCCAGGCAGACACTTGGGCTGCCCACAAATATATGGGGAATAAACTCCCCTTCTCCCTCATTCCTCCTGGGTTTTGGGGTCAGGAATTACGCAGTGCTGCCTGCTCATGACTTCCACCTCACACTGACAGGAAAAGCAAGTGCTCTGGGAATGTACTAAAACTGCTTAAATAGGCATATGCAATAACATGTTGACAAAAACATATGAGGAGAATATTCCCGGGTATATTGCTCTGTGGAGATAAGTACGCTGGCAAAAGCAAGTGTTTTATTTACCAGGCCAGCTCATTTTCAGACCAGCTTTCTATAACAAAAGAGTTTAATAATAATGTTGAAGGCAAGAAAGATGCCTATAAATAGGACCAAGACCTGTCTGTGGAACTTTTTCATGAAACTTTAATGGCAAGAGAAATAGCCTTAATGTATCGCACTTGGCAAATTCTTTATTGCATTCCTGCCCGCGCTAACTTAATGTGAAAGTAAGCAGCAGAATCAAGAACAGATTTCTTTTATGTCTTCACAACTCCGTTTTCTTGAGGCTTCTCTACCTGAAAACCTGGTACTGGTCCTGTGTTACCCCTCCTGGTCCATGCTTGGATTTGGGGACTGTTTACCAACACTGGCAGTTATCTGCTGGCTCAGTTCCCATCCTCATCCAAGCACCTCTGCCTGCCCCCGGATCAGGGATAATTGGACACTCTAGTCAAGCAAAAGGCAATATTTTCTTCAGAGAAAGAAAGCACCAAGCAACCCAGCTCTGAGCTTCCTCCAGCAACCTTGACTCCCAGCACAGTGACCCACCGTGGCTCTGCCTCTGGATGAGGCTCCCAGAGGATGCAGCTGCCCTATAGGAGAGAAGACTCAAGCCCAAGCCATCCACTATTTCTCTATTTAGAAAAGCCTTGGACACACACAGGGAGTCTCAGAATGAACGACCCACTCATTCCCCTTCATCTGTTCAGGTGGCCCTTGCTGTATCTATTAACTAGCAAACCTCCAGCCTATCGAAAATGCAATATATCTTGCACGGCATTAAAGATTGTATCTCTGTGCCTCCACACACGCTGCTACGTGAAAAGGAAAGGGATTTCATTCTGGGCACTTCAGACGTTACAAATAGAACACTTGGCATTTCAGGCAAAAGATGGTTTTTACAAAGAAATGGTAGTTTCTGCAATTATTTTCCATTTTTATAATTTCCGTAATGTCTATTACTCATGGATTATCAAACATTAATGACAGGTATCTTTGTTTAAATGACTTATGACTAACACTTATTTTAAAAGTGGGATACTCCAGATTGCAAAGGCCTTTGTCTCTCCTTCCTCTTCAATCCCTCCCTCTTTAAATCTTTGCAGTGCCTGTAATAAAGGAGCAGCGTGCCTAGCCTGAAATTCCTCAGAAAGAATCCAGAGCTGCATTTCTTTGCCTGGCTGCTGTGCATGTTTATATGGACGTGTGAGAAAGATTGTAAATATCTCTACCTTTTAGTCGTTTGGCTTCCTAGAACCATACAGGAATATTCCTGGTTGGTGCCACTGCTCATCTGTCAGGCACCGTGGTGACTTTATGGGCTGTGTGTGTCTCTAATCCCACAGCTCTTGTCCTCCCAGAGGTTTTATTTTCCTTTATATGCACGCCTAAAGAAGGCACTGGAAAATGTCACATTTCCCAAAGTGCTTCTTCTACTCCACAGTCCCGTAAAAGACTGAAATTTGCAAAGGGAGCCTAAGGGAATTCAGCACCCAAATCCTACTGAGGGTTTGGGAGAGCAGTACTCTCAGCCTAAAGGAAGACTGGCCTTTTGATGAATTCCCAAATATTTCATAGCAGAGCCAATAATAATATCATGTTACTTAATAACTAGCAAGGGGAAGGGCTGGGCAGAGCATGTTTGCAGCTGGAATTTGAAAGGCACTGGAAAGCCCTTTGCAGAGGGGCTGTTCCAGGTAGGAGAAAAGGGTGTTTATGGTGTCTGGAGTTTGCATACAACAGAGGACTCGGGAAAAGGCCAGGGAGGGAATGTATATCCCCCTGCCTCACAGAGAAACAGCGAATGTAAATCCTGACGGTGACAGCTCAGATGAGAATTTCTCCTGCCTCTCCCTCATCCACGATCTTATTTCATGATCAGAATTACAGGCTGCCACTGCACCCACAGTGTTTAAAAACCAGCTCATGCTCCAAGGAAAATCACTTCTGCAGCAGGCACACACAGACAGATCTCGTGCAGCCGGAGCAGAGGCAAGCGATGGTGATGCTTTCCTTCATCCAGGAGATGCTGGAATCTCGTGGCCAGAGAAACAAACCCCGTGGCATCTTCCACAGCTTTTCCTCTCACAGACGATTTCGTTTCACAAGTGCAAAATCACACGGCAGCTTGGGTGACCTCGGTGTCTAAGGACTAAGCCACTGGTAGCTGTTTCCTTCTGCCAGAAAACAAAACAATCCAGCAACGCCGCCCATTTCAGCAACACAGTTTATGCCACAACTCGTCCTGTTTTGGAGAGACAGAGCAAAGCCTCACTTGCTACTCAAAGTCTGTCAGGCCCTGACCTTCCAACTCCATCACTTCTCAGGGTCATTCACTCCTCTGGGTATCTCCTCAGACAGGTTTGTAGCTCCCAGAGCATCCGTGTCCAGCCGGACACTCCGGCCGGCTCTGCCCGGCCTCCCTGGCCTGGCAGAAATGCCTGGCTGGGAATCATCAGCCGCTGCCCCACGCCAGAGCCCGGCCGTGTTTACCTCATCTGCAGACCAGGCACATCCACCCGGCCAGAAAAAAAGAAAATCACAGGCAATTTGTCAGAGCATTAGCTGATAATTCGGACAGAAATGTTAGATCTCGAGGCACGGCTGGGGGCGGCAGGGGAAGTGTTATTGACTCTGACAGATCCCTGACGACAGATCCACTCCCGCTCCCAGGGGCAAGGCTACATTTAGCTACACTTAAATTTTCATTGGAATTCCGGGGTAACGCAGCAAGTGGACAAGCAGGGAAAAAAAAGGGAGAGGTTGGTCGAGGAAGAGGGAGCTTGCATGGTTTGGCTTTTCATCCCACCCCTGTAACTCTGGCCTAATTATTTCCTTTAAAACTCATTGACTTCACCATGGTAATTATTACTCAAGCTTAGAAATAAATATCCCTTCTGCTCAAAGACAGCCATTCCTGCCTACTTGATGCTACTTAGTGGCTGTAATAGCTCAGAGTCCAGATTTAGACAACAGTGGATTCTTTTGAGTCTTGATGAAACGTTCCACAGCCATTTCCCACCACCTCTGGCTTCCCAGCCAGTTGCATCTATTCATTGTCTCTCAGGCAGAGATTTTAAGAACCTTCAGGTTATTTCTTTTTTTCTTCTTCTTCTGTGTATTCATAGCATCCAGCACAAAGCTGTCCTGAGCCTCCAACGACAGCTGTTAAGTAGTAAATAATAGCAATAATTGGAGCATTTCTAATTGGGCTGTAGTTTTGAAATTCGAGTGCCTAAGGAGGTGCATTATTGCTGAGCATGGCTCTGCCCCTAATTCACTCGAGTTGCCTTGAAAATGCCACACTTCCAGTCATAGTTTAAGCACCTAAAGAAATGTCTTCATTTTTGGAGGGGCTAAAAATGAATTTCAGTAGAGCTTGGGTCTGACATCTCTGAGCATCAGGACAACTCCTTTAAGTGTATATCCTCGATTAGATGGTTTTCTTCACATCTACATATGAAAAGATTGATCTGTTTCTGAAGGTGATGTTCATGTGTTTCATTTCACTTTACCCCATTTCCACACCTTTCAGCCCTAAGCCTCCTTTCTCTGAGCCATTTGGTATCCTCAGCTGTTCCTCAATGATTTACTTCAGCCTCCCCTGAAGTGTGTTGCTGTGAGTGGCAACGTGTGATCCCAGACAGAGCTGCTCGTACATCCAGAAATCCCCCTCTGTGGGGCGAGGGAGAAGCATCCTGCTAGGGCTTATTCAGCTCTGGGAGAAACCTTGTTTGATTGTGGGGTTTTTAACTGCACTTTCCTTTTGTGATTTATAAGTTCTGGGTTTACCAAACACCAATATCTTCATGGGGGGGGGGAGGGGCGGAGGCATATTTCAACTGATTTTTCATGCGAATTGAGCAAAATTCATACAATTTTTTTTTCCCAAGCACATGGTTTGGACCCCAGTCTGTCAAAACTGAGCCTCAGTATCACTAAAACATGCAAATTTTAGCATAAACTTGTGCTGCGCGGGGGTTCTGACAGCACTGAAAGCACATCCAACACTTCATTAGACTGTATTACCTTCCAGGCTGTACATTCCTTTCACTCCTGCCCAGGTATTTCCGCTTGGGAACGCTGTGCACGAATCCAGCTAAAAGCTGCTTGGCTCTTGGCAGGTGACCAGACCCAGCTGCTCTGGTGGCTCTTTGTGTGTTTAAAACGGCACAAAGGCCCTGCTGAAGCAGGCACAAGTGCTCCCAAAGCACCGTGTACCCGATGAATCAGGGCCACGACGAGCAAGAGGCAAACAGGAACCCATTTCATCCTGGACACGTGCAATAATTTAGAGAAGACCCTCTCCCATCCCAGCCAGCTCACGGGGTGCAGCTGTTGACTTTCAGCACGCTGAGGGGCGCAGACAATGAACAATCCAGCCCCGGTGGAGGTTAAACCAGTGCATCATTTGCCAGGGAGCTGTGAGCCATTAACCTTTCCACTGGCACTGGCGACGAGGAGCTGGAAGATAAACACGTTGGGGAGGAAACAAATTGGTTCATTCCAAGGCTATTAATGCGCCTGCCCTTGGAGGCCACATTTATGCTTTTGGAAAATTACACATTCATGCATAATGGAGTGAGATATAGCTCACCGATTGCCAACAGGGTGCAAAGCCCACAATAAAGATTTATAGCAGGTGCCTAATTCTCTAAACATTTGCAAATTAAGTATTTACAGGCGTAATGCTGGCTATTTTATTGCCAGTTTAAGTTACCATCATTTCAGCTTTTTATTCTACACTGAAACCGAGCTGAGCATTTAATATCCATGATGTGTAATTTATTCAAGTATAATTTGGTGATGTTACAGTGGGAATTAAGGCAGTACCCAGAGACCCTAATTATGGCACAACTACACATAAATGTAGGAAGAAATCTCCTGTCCTAAAGAACAGGTTCTTAGCTGACAAAAACGGATAAAGATTGTAATAGACACCGCAGAGTAGAGAAATGTTGTAAAGAGAGATGGAATGACTTGCCCAATGACACGTGAAAAGCTTCTTATAGATGGAAAAAATCCAGACCTCCTTCCCTACACACCTGGGGCATAAAAGTAGATTTTTCTACCTGCTCACAGAGGATGGGCAACTCTCCCAGCCCGAAGACTCTGGGCCTCAGCATTACTGAACACAGCCACAAAGCACACCCCAGCTACTGAAAGAACTTCCTTCCTTGGAGAGCTACCACAGCCTACCAGTGAGCTAATCTAAAGATTTTTAGGAAATAGTGAATAGACAGAGCATGCACATGAGGTGAAAGTACGGCTAAAAGAGAATACACCACCTAAATATTCCTACTGCAGCTCTTTCCCGTGGAACATTCAAGGAAAATGTGGGAATTCCCTCTGTGGTGAGTTCATAAGACAGATTTTGCACAGTAGCACAGGAGGCATTTCCCATGTGCTGTGCCATGTCCAGATCCATGGCTGTACCTGGAGGAGCATCAGCTCATCCCCAAGGAGGAGCTGTCAGTGCTCAATCCAAGCCCAGCTCGGTGTGTTTGACATTCCCCCTCTTCCACCACAGCTGCTGCAGCCTGGCTGGACCACGGGAATGGGTTTGTTTTGGAAGGTATCCAGTTCCCCCCACAGCTCCATCCACAGCCAAAGGAGAGCATGGATGGTTGATTGAGTTTCAGCCATGGAATGGCTTCAAAAGTCAGCATAAATGACCCTCAGAGGAGCACGGGATGAAGTGATTCACGTTGGTGTTGTCCTCGCAGGTGGAGGGAGCACATCTGTTTTCCTCAAAGGGAAGGAGCAGGATCTCTCTCCCTGCCCAAGTGGCTGGTGACATATTCAACCTGCCAGCCTGCTCCTCTGCATCCACTGGTCAGCCCTCCAGCTGGAAGAGAAATAATTTCCCTGCTTCGTCTCCTCATGTGTTGAGGAGCTAACAGTTTAGAAAGAGAGGAAGAGAGGAGATTACTCATTCATTAAAAATGTGGCTTCAAACCAGGCCTAAACTGTTATTCCAGGAGTCTCATAATGAAACACATAGAGGCCACTGGCAGCTTTTTCACTCTGCTGAGCAGCCCTGGAGCTCTGGGCTGTTGCCCTTCAGGAGATGCCTGTGTGCAATACACAAAATGCACACCCAGAGATCCTGTGTGAAGCCACTTCCTCAGGAACATGGGGAGGACCTCACCTGAGGTAAGAATTCCACCCACCCCGTCCCGTGCCAGCGCACACTGCCAGCAGTGTCCTGAGCAAATTAACTCGAGGGACACGACTCACACAAGCAGATCATGAGATATGAAACCTCCCGTGGCCTCATCACCTCTTAGACCAAATCAAAACTGAAACTGCCTTTGACATTGTCCAGACATGAGTGAAAGGAGCAGGCTGGTCTTTGCTGCACGTAAATACAGCTCCTGTGAAACAAGATACAAAAATCTGACACTTTGCCTGCCACGAGGCTTTTAAAGATGAAGATCAGCTGATCCAGATGAATTCATGCCATACCCTGGGAGCCACTAAACATATTAAGTATTTCTGGTCCGCTGGAAAGTGGATAAAATTACATCGTTATGGGAAAACTGTTAACGCACAGTGGTTCAAGAAAGAGGAGAGGAGAAAAAAGCAAATAGGACTGGAACAACTACTAAGTATTTAAGCTGTTTTCCAGCCAACATGTATTAAGAATGTATTTTCAAGTGTAGCAGGGGATGCTCTCAGTAACTGGTGAGTAAGCCCTGATGCCAAGTGCTGCATACATGTTTAGAACAATTGACACTTGTAGAGGTTAAAACAGAGATTCTTCATCCATAAGATGCTATTTTGGTCTCTTCCTAAGATGCTGAATGAAACACAGGTAGCTACAGTGACAGATCCAGAAGAGCTGTTAACACGAGAGCAGCATTCAAAAGCACCCATTTTCCTCTGAGAAGCTAAGTGGGGAAGCACACACAGGTCTGTAATTGTTTTCCTTAAACCAATAGTTCTGCCTTTCCACTCACTCTCATGAATTCTCCTCTCCTGGGAAAGCCAGAAATAGAAAGGCAGGTAGGATTTTCAACATTTGAGCTGAATTTGGTGACAAAGCAAACAGGTCAAGGCTGTGTGACTTTGAAAATCCCATCCATTATCTGGGGCTGAGGCAATGACGGGAAAAAAAGAGGTGAGATGGAAGACACAAAGTGCCATTCCACTCTTCTGAGATCAAAACATATCTCCATCCACTAGCAGAAAGCTTGTGGACTATTAACAGTCCTCTTTGACCTTTCCATATGATTCGATATATAGCATTTAATTCCCTCTCTTTTAATCACTGCTGATTTGAAACTGTTCTTATGGTACTTCTTTGGAGTGTCTGCTTTCCCTTCTAAAGGCATGATTCTCATCCTCCTGTTGCTTTACACATATGTAAGCCTGGGATGGTAAAGAGCTTGAGTGTTAACCACAGTGTGTTATAAAGACATAGAGTATGCTCTTATCTCCTCATATTTTTCCATTATTAATCCAGATTTTCATGCAACTTCTGTATGAATTTATGAAAACATCTCATTGAAGAACAACACATTGACCTGGGGGGAAAAAATGAAAATTAGAGGTGCTAAGCGAAATATGGGCTGTGCATCAAGAGAAGAGTTCTTACAGCTCATCCAGATCAGGTCTGATAAAAAGGAAGGCTCCATATCAGATCCACCACCCACTGGTGGTGGTGTTTATCCTTGTTTTCAAGACCTTTCATTCACCCTTGTGATGTCTGAGGATTTTCACAAAAGGAGAACACACTAAGGTCAAAGATTTGCTTGTCTCATTATTTCAAACCACTTTTACTTTGTTTTACTTTCAGGATGGATATAAGCCAAGCTATCCAGCAGTACCAACATTTTTGCATGTCTTCAGTTTTAAAAAGCCTTATTTGTCAGAGACAGGGTGCTTGACACTTGTGACACCCAGCCCTGACGAGAGATCCAGTTGAGCATCCCCTGAGCTGGGGGCTCCCTCTCTGATGGGCTTGCTGGCTTTATAATCATCAGAGAAAAGCATTTGCTGCCAAACTATGAAGAAACAAAATCAGGATTGGCTCCACCTTCCACTTACAATCACCTGAGACCCCGGCTTTGGCTGCTTGGTGTTTGCCCCAGACAGCACACTTCAGTTCAGGATAAGGGTGGTGTTTTTCAGTGCCATTTTTATTCTTTAGCTTAAAAGCAGCTGGAGGAGGCAGCAAAGTGCTGCTGTATGTTTCCTCTGGCAGGCACAGGCCACCAGCCCTGCCCCAGCTCATCCCAAATGGGGTGCAGTGATGGGCAGAACCCAAACACAGCCCCTCAGGACACAAGAGCCCTTCGGAGCGGGGAAAGGGGCTGCTGAGGAGCGGAACCTCCTCCTCTCCTCCGTGCACACCCCTTCCCCTCCAGCTGAAAAACCATGGGGGAAGTCTGGGAGAGCCTGAGCACGAACCAAACCAAGCCCCCAGCTCTGAAAGGCCCCGGGAGTGCTGGTGGGAGCAGGGACAGTTGTCAGCCCGAGCGCGGCTCCGGCGGCACAGCCACATCTCTTAATTATCGCCAGCCTGGCTCCACGAATGCTCACATTTTTTCACAGTTACTAAATAAGTTAATCACTTCATGAACAAGGAAATCTGCAGATGCCTTTGAGGCTTTGTTAACATAGTGCCTAAGCCAGCTTTACACTCTCTTCTAATCCTCTTTAAGACCATATGAGGCAGTGAAGTAGCCTATAATCAGTTTTTAAGGTTATAGACAATATCCCCACTCAAGCTGGTTGCCTAGAGCAACAGTGCAGGAACTGAATACTAGCAATGAGATTGGATTACTTGCCTTGTTTATTCATCCATATATATTTATCCTCTGCTCTGCCTACAGCAGAAGCAGGGATTTTTGTAGCCTGTGCCTTACACGTCTGCATGCGGAGCAGAATTTATGTAAAAAAATGCAGACAGGCTTCAAGAATTAATCTCCTTCCATTTCTGAGTCCTTCCTTTCCCTCTCCACCTCAATACCTGAAGGTTCAAAACACTCCCAGAGCTAAGATTGCTTGAGATCTCTCAGCAGCAATAACAGCCTCCCACTGCTTCACATGCACATGGAGGCAGAAAGCCCCTTTCCAAAAGTGCTGCCATCACCAGCAACATTCCAGCAACATTCCAGCATCCCGCGCTGCCTCCTGAGCTGGTGCCTGCTCACCAGCAGGAGCTGCTGCTGCACCTTCACCGAGGACCCGTCCCAGCCTGACCCACAGGAAACCCCAGATCCCGTTTGCATAAAGCAAATTGTTCTGTATTTGAAATCCACTCGCGAGAAGTCAGACCACGTTCCTGTTTCGCTCAGCTACAAGCATTCTAACTTCATCTTCTTTCCTTGCAAAGCTGGATTTTCCCTCCGGCCAAAACCACTTCCCTTTTGCACTTTATGCTTAGGCACAGCTTTAACCAGAGTCTGTGGGATTTTGGTATCCCACCAGCCCCTTTGAAAATCCCAAAATGCACAGAGAAACCGTGTCCTAGTGCTGCCACGCTCCTGCTCAGCTGAGGGAGTTCACACCTTCTACATCCAAACTAACCAATCTCTTCTATGCACAGGCCAAAATACCCGCTTGGAGCTCTCCCTCACCACAGACTACATAGAAACCTCAAGATCAGTCATTGACAGTAAAACTGAAAGGACCTTCCTCACCTCTCACATTCCAAAACTCCCCTGGAGCTTGGCTGAGTTCGGTGGCCAGAGCTGACCTCTGCTGTGCTGCAAACATCGTTTAGCAGAGTGGCCTCTCAAAGAAGGAATAATTCACCCCATGTCCTCCCACAAGCACAGCATCACATCCTTATGCAGCCTGGCCCATGAGAGCCGGTTTTTATTGCTCATCAGCTCACCAGGGCACTGCCCTCTGCTCACTTTCCCCTGGGGAAAGAGGGGCTGTGGGAGGGCAGGATGGAGGACGCAGTCTCAGGGGGACTGCCACACACTTCTTCTCATTATCAGGGGCATTTCACTTTGTAACTCTCTTATTTACTGGTGAAATGCTGTATTCATTCAAGCAAACAGAGGTTTGACACGTAATAAATTTGCTGAGAAACCGATTTTTAAAGAGGTGCGACTGAATGGCAGATGGACTTGGCGGATGGATGATGCAGTTGGCAAAGAGGGTGAGGGGCTGGCAGGTTGCTCCTAGGAGGGAAATCTAAAAAAAAGGGTTCAAGATACTGCATTTCAGGACAACACTGGTAAAATCAAAGGCCTCATTTTGGGAAGGATGAAATGCATGAGATTAGCTCAGTCAGTTCAAGCGTGGTGCTAATAACGCCAAGGTCACGGGTTCGTGTGGGCCTTTCACTAGAGACTGGACTCAATGACCTCTGTGGGTCCCTTCCAGCTCAGAATAGTCTGTGATTCTGCGATAATATTTTCAAAAAGAAACTTTTTGGCTCTTTCTTTTTTTTTGAAGTGTTTTTTTTCCCTCACATTAAAATTCACCTAAATTAAGAGGAAAAGCTGGAGGTAAATAACCCCAAATCAAAATAGAGTGCTTCATTTTTGACCTAACTGACATTTCAGGTTGACCTGAAACGAAAGTTTTGTGGTTTAAATTTTACTGAAAAAAACTGGAAACAAAAAACATCTGTCTCAAACTGACACAGACTGCTTTCTCCCACATCCCACCTTGGAACCCACCTTTGCTACCTGCACTAAAAGATCAGCAATTCTTACATATCAGGGCCTGATTTCTTGCACCATTCCCCTGGCTGGTGATGCACAGCCCAAGCTGTTTGTGACTCTTTACCAGGTGTCTGTAAAGTGGCTCCCACTGGGATCTGGTGCCATGCACTGTCTCTGCTTTTCCCAAATCCTCAGGAAATGAGCATTTAATGAGGGGAGTCCTGCCCCAGGCCCCTGTACCCCTCTCCACGGGCTTCCCTGCAGATGGCACTGCAGGAGCATCTGAGACCCCCAGAGCCACTCCCTGCCTTATCCCCTGCACTCACATAATTTCCTTGGCCTACTTTCTATTTAGGTGGGTTTTTTTTTTTTCCTCCCAGAGAAATTATTTATCATAGGGATTGCCAGCGCCTAATAAACATCCCTCCAAGAATAAATTTGTTTATCTAAGGTATTTTATTATGCTGCCTCAGATAAAAGAGAAGGAGGAAAAAAACCCTCCCCAGAATATTTTGACTGTGCAAACAGTGGAAGAGCAGTGTCCTTGAGCACAATTTTCAAAGGGGAGGTTTGTCAGAAGCCATTTCAGCTGTTAAGGAATGAGTTATCTTTCAAATGAACAAAAAGGGGTGGCGGCACAGGCCCTGGCAACCGATCCGGTGTGACAGAGACAGATTTAGGAACCTCAAAGCGTTTTGTTCCGGGGGCTGCACTGGCTGTCCTCCCGCTTCACCTTCTGTTTGCATCCAGGCTGGGGGGCAGGGGAGGGAGACGGGAGCATTTTAAATTCAGATTGCGCAGGTTCGAGCCGCAACGCAAGACAGCGGGTCACGGGAAATCAGGACTTCCGTCACTCAATCCCACCGTGGGCTCTGCCTGAGCCTCACCCCCCTCCTCCTGGCGGTGCAGGAGCCTGTGTCTCCGTGCTGATGAGCAGCACACGAGCCAGCAGATCCGCTCCACCAGCCAGGCTCCCCACGCCACAAAGCCATCGAGTAACAGCAGCTGGGTCCCTGGCAGGAGCAGCCCTGGGCTGTGCGGGGAGATAATGCAGTGAAAGGAATGCTTATTAGAAGCAGGAAGCCTGACAGTAGGATTTCTCATCCCAAATACGAGGTTTGCAGCAGTATAAATAATGCATGTCAATTGCCAGCATCCTGAAAATTAGTTAAAGTAGGTTAGGGGGGGGGGAAAAGAGAAAAAAAAAATATTCACACTGCAATGCTCTCTGTTCAAAAGGGCCCTCTGCTTGTAAGGGGCCAGTATGGAAAGAGGGGGCACTAATTAAAACCTCATCTTTTTTTGCATGAGACTCTGCTAGTGAGAGATAGAATATTTTGCAAGTTGTCAGACCCAATCCTTTACCTTCTTGCCCAAACTGCAGGGTGTTGCCCTGCCTGAAACACAGATGGCAAATCCTGTACCTTGGGTTGGAGCAGGTCACCCCGAGGTTTGGCTGGCTCTTCTTCCAAGAAAACACCAGGACAGCTGCTGCCCACAGGTCCAGCACTGGCTCAGGAATGGGGCAGCACTGGCCTGTCTCCCTGAGGATCCACCCTGCTTTGAGAGCTCAAACCACTCACAAGTCACAGCCAGGGAGCAGGAGGCGATATTCCAAAGTTCTGGAAAGTCTTCACTGAATTGGTGCTTTCAGCCTCCAGAACTCTGAAGATTTTTGCCGGAGCCCTCGGCACCCAAAGGAAGGAGAGTCCTCAGCTGCTCCTCTCACCCACAGCAGCCCCTGGGGACTCCTGCCCCAGTCCAGCACTGCTCACCAAAGCCCACAGAGCCCACCAACCCTTCAGCAGCCCCACAGGGAACTGCCCGTGCTGGGCTGGGCAGCCCAGGTGGAGCAGGACCTGGTGTGAGCAGGGCTGGCAGCAGCAGGGCTGGCAGCAGCAGGGCTGGCAGCAGCAGAGCTGGCAGGAGGCCACCCGCCATGGAAATGCAAAGGACAGGCATGAAATGCACCAAATCCTCCCTATCTGTAGTGTTTTCAATGAATTCCATCCTCGTTTTGGCTGACAGGATTTGCCAGGGTAGTGCTGGACGCCCCCAGCGTTGCTGTTGGGAGCATCCTTTCTGCACGTGGCTGCTCGAGTTTAACCCACCCACAGCCTCAGCAAAAACAGTGGAGATGGAGCCTTTTGGATTCCTCATCTTCCTCCACGAGCAACCCAAGCACTGCAGCTCCCTCTGACTTGTCAAGAGCAATTTCAATACCAGCAGCAATTCAAGCAGTGAGTCGTCCCCTTCAGATCTATCTGAATTCCAGATCCCGCTGAACTCCCCCTCCCTCAGCTGCAATCTTCTCCCTAACCCAGTAATAATCCCACCAGCAATAAAACCCAGCCATGCTGGTGGAATGCTTCCGTGCTAAACTGCCCCCGTGCACATCACTGATGGCCTCTGTGAAACTGCTACACTTAAACAAACATCCTAGAAAAATAAATCTGAAGAGCCTGCATCTTTTTCCATTTCATTCTGATCACCATGGCCGACTTCCAGCTCCTCTGTCTGAGTGCAGGGGCCTTTGGAAAATACCAGATATCATGAAAAAATGGTCCCCAAGGAAAGCTAAGCACTAAGCCAGTGATTGTCTCAAATAATCACCATCTGCATGAAAACATACATCTTCCTGCACATGGCACCAAACCCTTCACTCCTGCTGGACCACACATTTGTCTTCACACAAGTTTTCCAGGAATGAACTCCCTTCCAAACATCAGGATAGCCCTCCCTGCTCCACCAGGCAGGAGCAGGTCTTCATCCCAGCGCCTGGTGGATCTGTCAGCATTACAGGAATTAAAAGCCCCGACTCCATCACAGCTGGGATCTCCAGGGACCAAAACCCCTTACAGCATGGGAAGCAATCTGATTCAGAAAATACAGAAACATCCCCATCTGGCTTCCTGTCTGTCCTGACCCAAACTTTGGATGCTGTTCAAAAACACATCGGGGATCCAGAAAACGGCTGGAGCTGCCTCTTTCCCATTGAAACAAAGTATCCATTCAAAACACGGCACTTTCCGCTTTTCCACCTTACTTCTAGAGGATAAAGTTGCATGAAAAACAAATGGGAATCGGGGAGATTTTTTTTTTTCTCTTTTTTTAAATGAGGAACCTGTGATTTTCCTCTGCAAAGGCCAAAGGATTCAGCATAAGAAAGGGCAGAAGGTGTCACACGTGGCAGAGCATCTTTCTCCCAAGCTGGGTTGTGACCACTTTGGCTTTATTCCCAGGAGGGGCTGTAAGTGTTCATTAGACCCCAACCCTTTTTGCAGTCAGGTTGAAAGGATTTTGGCTGGGAAGCCCTTTCCAACTGGGTCACATGCTCAGTGCAGTTCACCCATTCAAGCTGTACTTTGCATAGAAATGGGGCAAAGCCCCTCCAGGTCTCACTGTGTATTTCCAACCAGAAGGGTGTGAATAAGTTACAGAGCCAGGGGATGCACTTGATTACAGAGACAGGTAAGGGTTACAAACCACCTCTTATATATTTTTGAAGGATAGATAGACCCCGGTGTTAACATAAGATAATTGTTAATGCTTATGATCAACAGAACTGTCCCATCCATCAGCCACCCCAAGCACACCAGTGCAAGACATCACAGGGCTGGTACAAACCAGCAGCACAGCTACCAACAAGAGTACCAAAAAACCTAAGTATGTGGCTACAGAGAAGCCTGTTTTAGCTCTTCAATGGACTCCAGCCCCATAAGACTAGGCAAAGGCAAGCTTTAGGGTGTATTTACTAGTTTCCATACATACTCAGACTATTCCTGAACACGCTGTACTTCATACCCTACAAATGAGGCTGCACTTCATTTCATAAGGTTCTCATCACCAGACAGAGCTCCTCAGCTAAAATTGAATCCACACAGAGAGCTCTGCAGTCTTCTGTCCCAGAGGGCTCTGTTGGGATGGGGACCTTGCCTGTGTCTCGGGTGGCCTTGGCACAGTGGACCCTTTGTCCAAA
Organism: Ptilonorhynchus violaceus; assembly: GCA_013397565.1. NCBI lineage: Eukaryota > Metazoa > Chordata > Aves > Passeriformes > Ptilonorhynchidae > Ptilonorhynchus > Ptilonorhynchus violaceus. The sequence continues at coordinate 2,044,068 of VZRJ01003858.1, forward strand.
ATGGGAGTTTTTCCTGGGGAGGAAAGCACCTGGATTGCGTCTGAGGAGGCTGCATCCAGTTCCTGGTTCTGTCAAGCCTCCCAAGTGACTGTGAGGCTGTAAAATAGGTATGTCTGTGCTACCCCTCTATAAAATAGCAATAATAATTCCTCCCATCTCCTCTGCCCACTTCTATTAAGACTGAGCCGTGCGTGGCAAAGAGCATCTCTCACAATGGGTAGCAGATACAGCAGCTGGAATAATTCACCTTCCCCACTTGTCTGCTGAGATGCTTTTAAGATAAAACTGAATCACAATAGTGTAACTGAGTTCATTTTCCACTTAAAAGAGAAGTCTCTCATCACAATACGGGAAAGCTTTGTAATGAAAGTGCCTCCTATGCTATTTCATATAAACAGCGTTCAGGGGAATGCATATCATGATAAATACACGTGTTAAAATGCCATTTATGTGTTACTTTGTGACAAGTTCAAAAGCAGAGATTCTAGCACTGGGACCAGACACATTTCACAGCACAGGCTGTATTTAATGGAGTTGTAATCACAAGAAAATTTCTTGGGATTTGGAACAGAATACGGATTACCTTCTACAGGTAAAGAGACCTAAACCAGCTTAGTTTGACTCTGCTCACCATTGCCAAACAGGCACTGGGGGATGAGCAGGCTCTTAAGTTTTTTCTCCTATTTGCTTAGGGAGCCTGGTTTGAATTTTTAATTTCCAGTGATCAAGTGCAGATTTTTTTGCTTAAGCAGAACAAATAAAACTGTAATATGAAAATTGCTCAGCTAATAGAGCCTCACAGCCAGCAGAGGTGTAGGATTGCTCCTCACTTGCTGCAGACCGGTTGCCTTACGTGCCCCTACAGTGCTGTGTATTGAGTACAGTAATTACAGCACTTCCTTCCCATCTGGGATTCAGTCCAAAGGCATTTTACCGAGTAACAATGCTTTCTCTATTCACCCTCTTCAGAACAGAATAGCATTGTTTAGTTTGAGTGGGCTTCCAGCCAGAAGGTCAATCATAACAAAGTACTGACATTAAGATAAAGGCTAAAGCTATGCTTTATGAAAAGTATCCAACCCTTGACAGTTGGCACTTGAGTGACAAGTCTGCACTGGGGGTGTTTCATGTACTTAGCTTTTGCAATTTGGGTAGTGTTCGATTTCACATTTGTGTTTATTTATTGCAAACCACTGAATCACCCTCCAGGTTTTCTCAATTTTCTCTTAAGGAAAATACAATGTTCTATTGCAATTAAGTAAACAAAGTTGGTTTTAACACACACTTTAAGAAAACATTGATTTTTAAGCCTGACAGTGGCTCAGCTTGTTTACAGTGTGCGGTCTCAGGCATTCTCCCTGTGGTTCTCTGCGTGGTAATTCTCCAGTAGAAAAGAGCTGACATTGTCTGGTCTCCTTTTCTCGTGGTGTCTGCAAGGAAAGCTATCCCTAACAAAGCTGTAAGGTGAGACTATCTCCCCAGCTATCACACCCCTACAGATTAATACAGCTTCTTTTATTTCTACTTTTCTTCTTTAAAACAGCCCCCCCTTGACATTTGATGTAAACCACCCCTCGTGTTTCCCCTCTGTGCTTTGGCACACGCTGCTCTCCTGCCAGCCCTCCAAGTCTCTGGGATCTGGGTAGTATCCTCTAGAGCACTTGTTTGAAGTTTTGCTGTGTCTCATCTTTCAGGGTCTCCAACACTGAGCATTTTTTGCTCTTTCAGTGTAGGATTAACTTTCTTGGCTAATTTTCCATCCACTCTAATGCAATGGGTTTCAAATTGAGATCCAAGAGAGGAGGACAGTAACAAGTTTAAAATCTTGCACCAGTGCTGGGGAGATTCATTTTCTCTACAGTTTCTTATTTAACCTTATGTGTGTCACTTGACAGCACCATGGCATCCACTCCCATCTATAAAAGAGGACAATCCTTTCATTTATTCCAACTTTTGTTGTGTTTTAAGGTGGTAGGGGTTATACACAGCCCAGCACAGTAGAGCCCCAGTGATCCGGGGTTTCCAGCTATCAGAGTAATAAATCCTACACAGGGCACTTGCAGAGCATCCTTCACTGATGCTGTGTAGCAGTTAAGCTCTCTGATAAACACTCCTGCAGACAGACAGAGCCTGTGTCAGCTGAAAACATCCATAGTGAACAACTGGTTACCGTGCTGCCACCACCCTCCTATTGCCAAAGGGGCTTACATTAAGAATGAGGACATATTTTTGAAAGATGAGATTTTGTGATGCACAATGTACTGGCCAAATACTTAATACATGCCTCTGTCGAAAATTCCTCCACTGCCTCTCATACAATCCTCATTTAAGTACTCTCTGTACACTGCACTGTCTAAGGTTTTTCCCTCTGCAGCCAGCAAAGGAAGGATTAACACCTCAGTGTTACAGTCAAAGGCACAGTTAAGACCCAGATTGCTAAAAAGTTTAGGGGGCAACTCCTACTGATGTCAACTGCCCTGCACAAGAGCTGCAGCTGAGCAAGGACTTGGTAACAGCTCCCAGGAGTTCCCTGGACTGTCATTTCATGGACATCCCTCCTGCCCCCAGGCAGTTCTCTCTTGAAATATTCCAGGGTCTAGTACTCGAGCCAAAGGTGTTAAGGGAGAGGGAGGTACTGCTTCTTGTTATGACAAGACAGGAGAAAATAAACTTCCAGGCACTGAGTCTGTTCAGACCTGTCAGATAAAGACATTTCTGCCAGCTTATCAGAGCTGGGTAAGTGCTGTCAGCTGATTTAATGCAGGAGGGCCTGCTTCCCCACGAACCTCACAGCTCTCATATCCTTAAACCACCCTAATTCATTTTCAATAATTTATTCCTCCCCCTTCCTGGAAATACATTAAAATATTAATTTAAACTATGCACGTTGAGGAACGGCGGAAGAGAGGAAGGGAAGGCACTGTGTGTGCAGCAGGGACATCAGGCAGCACTGCTGGGAGGAGCGCACTTCTCTCTCTTGCACTGGGGTCTCACCAGCTGCACCATCCCCAACAGCCCCCGCACACCCCCTGCTCTGCTGTGTCTGCAGGCACAAATCCTCATCACAAAAATCGTGCTCCTACCATCCCAAAGCCCTCCCGACGGCTTGAGCTGCGCACAACCCAGAGAAATTAAACCACCCTTCATCTGGGCGCGTGGGTCCTTCCAGGGGCTGGGCAGGAGAGCGTTAACGAGGCTGCACGTGATGCCCGGGATAATTGCAGCTCGGTGTTGTCTGCCGGCTGCGGTCTCCAAGCTGGTTAAACTGGTTTCATCTGTCAGAACTAAAATTAACTCACACAGATCCTCGGCGTTATCTTAATTTGCTAAGTTCTACAGTTCAACCTAGATTATCCAAACTTCAATTATCCCAAACTCCTTGGTATTCAAAACAGGGTCAAGTCTCTTGACATCCATTAAGTACATTGAAAATTCCCTCAGTTATCAGAGACCTCATTTATATGAACATATTCCATATCCCCAATGGTTTTTATATAATTGAGGCTGAATGTCAGTAAGGTTTTGATTTCAGGATATTTTGACTGATAATTGAAACTTCCAGAGATAGCAATTACTTCCCTATATTATTTTTGGCTGCTTTTTTTTTTTCCCCTGTCCTGAGAAATCTATTTTATTAAACATTCAAATTCTGACTCAAAACTCCTTTTGACACCTCTCCAAGGCACTTCCAGACCTTCAACACCACCTGAATGCAACACACTGCTCACTGCAGGAGCTCCTTGAGGCCCTGAGTGAGCTGGGAGTGAAACACAGGGAAAAGATGGTGCCTGGAGTGCTCCTCCAGTGGAGATGGGAGCTGGAGCTGGGCTCAGATCAATCACCAAATTTACAAGCTCAGCCTAACGAGCTGGCAGCACCTTGAAATGGAGACTTTAGCACAGTAAGAGGGACTAATTAAGGTCCCAAATGTAGATTTGATAACTGAGTATCAACCCCTGGAATATCAGGCCAATGCCCAGCCAAAGACCACCCTTCTGTGTGCTTAACTGGGATGCTACCCAGTGTGAGCAGAGGGTAGTGTCTGACTCCTGCACCACATCCTCTGCAAGGTGTTCCACAGATGCCAAAACAATTTTTCTGTAGCTATAAATGCAAACAGAGACCATCTCTGTTTTCAACCAGTGAGACAAATTTCAATGAGTATATAGAATAATGTGTCCAAAGCAAAAAAAAAAAAAAATTAATATGAAATTCAAATACTTACAAAATGTGAGGCTTACATAAATATTGCAAATCAACTACTATCAAAATTTACAATCCACGCTTATTTAATTAAAATATGATACATTGCAATCAGTATAGGCAATACAAAGTGTACATTTTCCACAAAACTCAAATCCTTTCAGCTGTTTAAGCACTTCTCCATTGCAAACAATTTGCATAATGCATGAACTGGAGATATTGATGTGGTGAGCACGTCCCTCGCAGGACTTACCTGTGAATGTGAATTTTGGAGCCACAAGCAGTGAGCAGAGCCTGCCACTCCCCAAACCACCCCTGCTCCCTGGGTGTGATGCCATCAGGCCTGGGATGGATCTGCAGAGCTATGGGTGAGCGTGACAGTGCTGGAGAAAGGTTGTGGGCAGGTTTGAGGAACACCAGCTCTCCAGCACTTCCTCACCTCCATCCCTAGGAAGGAATGGGTGCTGCTTGGATCTACCAGAGTTAGAATGGGTGCTCCCTCTCAAACCGGCCCATGATTACACAGGCAGGGAAGCCTTTCTTCATTACTCATCAGTGTTTTTAGGACCCCAAAGCTCTAAACACACGAATCTGAGTGAACAGAGATGCAGTCTGACATGTAACACGGCATCATTCCAAGGATCTCCCGCCTCTACGATGCTGTCCCATAACCATCCAAGGGATTGGGCTGCACCCCTGGCCATCCCACACAGAGCTGGAGCAAGCCCACCGAGGACGCTCCACATGTGAAGAGGCTGAGGAGGATCACAACACTGCATGGGAGCTGTAATGAAACACTTGAACACACTTTATAAACTGTTTATATGAGGAAGCCTAATCTAAAGCACCAGCAGATGATTAATGGCTGCCCTAATAAATTCTTAGTTAAAGCTCCCAGACAGGTCACAAGGCAGAAGATTCAAGAGGTTGCTCAGTTTTATTCCTTTCCTCCTACCTGCAACACCTGCTCCTGGTGCTTGGCGCCCACACACTGCCTTCTCTGTAAACAGCAATAGTATTTGTTAATTGGTTATTACTCCTCCCACAGTGGAACCTTTAGGAATGAGCCTGAGCATTTGGGGAGTGAAAGATTGCCCTGACCATTGGGATGAAACTGTGCCCTGGAAAAACACATGATCCACAGCAAACTGAACTATAGCTCCAAATACTAATTCCTACACTTAAACATTATATTTGTGTAGTATTTAACTCACTGCTGCTGTCAGCAGGAGCAGCAGTGTTAAGGTAGAAGAGCTGGTATTGGAGTGTCTGCATGAAATGAGCTGATGTGGGGAGCACAGACGAGGGGACTGCACAATGTGACATAATTTGTCACGACCCCTCCCATCCTCATGCTCAGGATTTGTTTATCCAGGTTGAGAAGGGATGGAAAGAGTGGAGCAGCAACTCTGTGCAATCCATGAACAGCCTGGACAATCTCTGGGCTCACTAAGATTGCAACTCCAGTCGATGTGAAGTCACTAAGCAATGACAACCACAAAAATGCCCTTGCTAGCAGTGTCCTGGAAAACGAATATTCTTTTTGCTTACAAAACATTTGGTTAAAAATGGGTCCTTGTCTAAGCAAAGAGCCTCAGCATAGTAAATTTGTTTGCACTGTGGGAGGACAGCTCATCCTTCAGTATAAAAAAAGAGAGAACAAAGTGTAGGGATGAGAAAGGAGGCAATAAAAGTGGAAAATTAACAGCAACAACAGCAACCAAAAAGAGACAAGGAATGTTGAAAAAGATCTCATGAGGCAGCCAGGACCAGGAAGTTTTGGGAAGGAGAAAGAAGGGCTGACTGTGCTCTTGTAACAATCAGATCCCTCCTGAACATTGAATCAAACAGCACCAGAAGACAAAAAACATGTGTCCTGCTTTCTGGGTTTAAGATAGAAAGCTGACTTTGGGCATCTGCAGATTTGTCTAATTATTGTCCTTTTATGCTTTAAATGAAACCAAGATATACTGAGAAATTCTGGAAGGCACTTGAAAAGGTTCTCAGGGTTACACCTGCAAATTTATTTCAGAAGTATTTCAGGAGGAGGTGTGTGCTTTGATGTTATTCTGATGAGTAAAACTGGATCTCTGGGCAGAGGAAATATCAGAAATCAAGTACTTGTGAAGTTCTAGCAACTGGGGACCCAGGCCTCTGCCTTCAGCTTGAACCCAAAGTCCCAACTCTCCAAAAAGCAAGTCACAAAGAGAAGTTCCCTAAATTTGCGCATTTCACACAACACGAGACAGTCATTGCTCAGAGAGGGAAAAAGCCTTTTGGATTATTTTCAAGACTCGGTCTCAGGAGGGGAATCCCAGTGTGTCCCTGTGAGCTGGAAAACACCCTGGCAGTCAACAGCACTTGAGTGGAGAATGAATCCCAGAAACAGGCCCAGACCTGGTTTGGGTACGAACTACGCGGCCGGGGAGGAAGGGATCCTTTCCTCTCCCTCGGGTCAGTGTTCAGCACGCTGCCCTGATAACGCTGAAATCTCTCTCTCCAATTGCCTTTTTTTCAGAGGCTTTATCGGGCCAGGCACTTCCCGGCGCTGCGCAGCTGCCCCAGCAGGAAGGGAGCAGCTCCCCTCCCGCCCCGTGCGCGCCTGCACTAACCACACGAACCACGAAGCGTGTTTTTATCTTGTTAAGCCGCTAAGCTCTGAAGTGTTCCGTTTAGCATGGTAATAACAAGGCTGAGTGATAAAGCTTTTTTAGTGGGTAGAGAAATAGCAGCCAAGATCTCCTGCGAAGGGGACAGGCAGTTTGTTTTCTTTACACGGAGGCTTCTGGACATGCCAGCACAGAAATAAATCAAATTCCTTGCGCTGGATAACGCCCTGGCTGTGAGACAGGCCAACAAAAGCTGGGAACTCAGCATTAAAGAGATGCTGTTGAGTCACTTAGGCCAAGAAGCTGACCTCTCAAACCTGATAAGGAATATCATCTAGATATTAACCCACCAACAGAATAAACCACACTATTTAGGTGCTCAGATGTTTTTAAATAAAGGCAGTATAACGTCAGTATCTGCAGAAATAAGGGGTTTTTTTTCCTGTTTTGGTTCTGCTTGAGAAGTTCCCCAATGAAAACAGGAGCAATAAACACCCACCCCATGTTCCGGCCCCACCCTCAAAGCAGCCGTTCTATCCACCCAAAAATACTCTCATCATTTAAATTGGGAGACTGGTCAGGACCCTCTCACTGCTGATTCAGACGTGGAATGAGGGTCACGTGGCACAGTTCAGAGCTTGGATAACCACAGAGGTGTCTCTGCCCTTGGGTAACCCAGGTCAACCCTCTGACCCTCCTGGCTCCCTGAGAGCCACCTCCCCTCTTCTTTTATCTCCAGCAGTGCTGGAGCAGGTTGTTCTTCAAGGGTTCAGATCTTTCTGCTGGTCTCATCAATGTAAACTGCTTTTCATGTTTTGAGCTCAGGCCTCACTGATTGGAAAGTCCCATTATAGATCAAAGGGGATGTTCATTTGCGACCCAATTTAAAGTAATGGAAAGTCATTCAAGCATCCACAGATGAAAGAGTCCAGACTTTAATCACTTCGATTGCTATCTCGCCCCTCCACTCTCAACCAGGCTGCTTCAACCCACGGCAGCTGCTCCCAGACAGCTGCACATCAGTGCTTCACTTCTCACCTCTGCACGCTTGGGCTCTTTCTCCAAAAGGCAGTTCCAAGTCGAACAGTCTGTTCAGGACAGTCTGTTCACGACAGTCTGTTCACGACAGTCTGTTCAGGACCATGTCCTGCACTCTCAGAGCAGTTTCAGATGAAGTTAAAGAGGACAATTTTTAGCACATTTTTGTTCTGATTGCTTGCAACAGGAACTGAAGTGAACAAGTTAAAAAGCTCTCACAGGAGAGGTAGAGCTCAGGCTGCCAGCTCCTAATCCTCACAAACCCTGCAGTCAGTGTTTCCCCAGGCTCCTGCCAAACAGGATCCAAACCAGCCGTGCCCATGAACAGACTGAGCCCCCCTGTCAGCCAGGGGATAGTGTGGGCTGTGCTGGCTCCGTGCAAAGGAGATCTCACGAATATTCCTTGGCAAAGACCTCTCTGTTCTGCACAGTGGAGATCTGAGGACCGTGACGGTCCCGAGAGATGCACAATCTTGTTTCAAATTCCCAGAGCAGATGGATTAAGGAATAAGATCTTTTAGGAATGGAGATTTTATAGCCCCCAGCACTCTGCCTGCCAACACAACTGCCTATTCTGCCCATGCCTTGTGCTGCCTCTGAATGACAGGGACAGACCCAAAGGAACTAAAAGTGGAGAACAGTAAAACATCAAGTAGATCAGCAAGGCCAGGCTGGTTTTGCAAACTCATGCTTTAAAATTGCCATGACTCCTCAAAAACTAGCAAATCTGAGGCGTGCTCTGAACAGAATGCTCCAATGGCAGAGCAAGGCTGGGGATGTCAGCACTGCCCACCAATGCTGGACCAAGAATTTGGCTGCTTTGCAAGTCAACAGGATGGAAACACTCAGAAGGGTCAAGTGCCTTACTCTTGTTTGTCAAGTGCCACAGGATCTTTGGCTGAAAGTGAAGGGTGGGATGCAAAGAACAAAAATAGCAGAGACTAAACTACGATTTAGGGGGTTTTTTAAGCAGAAAGGGGGCCCAGAAACCCCTTCAGAAACCCAACCCTGCTGTCACCCTTGGAGCTGTGGGTGCTTGTCTGGGAGAGCAGCAGCTGGTGCCGAACTCGCTAAGCTTGAATTATCAGAGTCTGAGCGGCAGCTTAGGCGGGATAACAGCTCAAAGCCCTGCTTGACCACCCCTGCTCACAGGGGCTGCCCCTCTGCAGGCAGCTCCGTGTGGCACGGCGGGGACCTTGGCTGCAGATGGCTGGGATTAAACCCTGCAGGGCCCGCTCAGGCACCCGGGAGAGACCCTAATCCCTGGGAAAACCGACTGAGCACCGGGAGCGACCACGCGAGGAGCCTGCGAGCCTGGGCTCTGTGAGGGGAGATCTCAGCCACCACCCAGGCACAGACACCCACAGACATCCAAACATGGACATCCAAACACGGACATCCAAACACGGGTATCCAAACACGGGCATCCAACACAGGCATCCAAGCACGGACATCCAAGCAAAGACATCCAAACACAGGCATCCAAACACAGGCATCCAAACACGGGCATCCAAACACAGGCATCCAAACACGGGCATCCAAACACAGGCATCCAAACACGGGCATCCAAACAAAGACATCCAAACACGGGCATCCAAACACGGGCGTCCAAAGACGGACATCCAAAGATGGACATCCAAAGACGGACATCCAAAGACGGACATCCAAAGACGGACGTCCAAACATGGGCGTCCAAACACAGGCGTGGGTTTCCATGGAGAAGCAGGCAGGCTCCATCCCGCTGCAAGCCAGCTGGGTGAGGAAATGAATGCCCTCCATCTTCAACAAGAAAGGGTCAGGCTGATTGCCAGTCTCCCCACTTCCTCATGCCCCCTGAAAAACCGAAACTAGAAAAATAAGGAATACCAGTGGCCAAGACACTACAGCAATCCCCTGCTGCAGCAGCTCTAAGCCACTTTTTTCATGTCCCAGGAGTTAACCAGGAACATGGCAACCTGTCCACTTAGGCTGGGAGAGCTTATGGAGCAAGGGAACATGCTCATCAGCTGGCAGAAAGCAAGAACAGGCACTCCTATCTCCCAGTCCCTCTTCATTAATGATCCCTGAAAGATTCTTTTGAACAAATGAAGGAGCTGAGGCAATGGCCAGTAACAACCTCTCCATTACCTGCCGTGGGTTTGGATAAAAACCACCCTGAAATAACAACCAGAAAGTGAGTAAAGCCCCTGGGTATGTCATAAATTCTTGGACAAACAGTAACTTTGCAAACAGACTCTACAAGGACACTTTGGCACCTGCACCTTACAAGGCAGATGTTCCAGTGTCCATTTCCATAGTATTTTATCTCCTGTTTAAGCTCACTAGAATGCCCATCCCACCAGTGTCTGCTGGGCTGTGCTCTCGTGGTGGATTAATTGCACAAACCAAGCACTTGGCTGAACCTCAGGGGATTTGCACACTGCAGGGCACTGTGGGTTCATGAATGAAGACAGCAGCAGAGAGCAGAGAGGAGGGAAGAGAGGAGGAGAAATTAAGATCTTGGGCATTGAGATTCGACTAACTGAATGAGACAAGATTATTAAAAAAGTGGGAACGGGAAGCGGGGGAGGCAAGCAATTTCCCCTAACCTGCCCCATCCTGCCATTAACATTTAAATTAAGATGATGAATTACTGAAATAGCCATGGTCAAGGCCTCTGTATCCTCCCCCGTAAGTACCGTGATGCACTGTCATGTGCAAACAGCTCCTTCATGAGACACCAAAAGGCTCTTAATAATGGATATTATACTTCTGCAATGATCACAGTGGAAAGCACCCAAAATTACCAGCTTTCTTTGCAGAATAATTTGTTATTTTAATGCTGTCAACCTGCAGAAATAGATTTATTGTTATTAATAATAGTGATTTGCCACATTTTGCTAGTTAAATTACAGTGCTGTATAGTTAGTTCCACAATAAAGGACTGGAAGTGTGCCAGGAGATTGCTCATAGCTCAGTGTAACAGCAGTTGGCACTGTTCCCATTAAGGCATTAAAATTTGAGTCAGAAACATAACAGATGCAAAACAAAACATGAGGTCGCTCGCGGGGATTATATAAAAACAATTAAAACAAATTAATTACCAGTTATGTTAGTGTTTCTCGGTGTACACGTAGAATGATTACAAATCCATGCAGAGGTCTTTTAAAGACCATAAAAGTCAATAAGGATCCCTGAGGGACTATGAGGGAACTTTTGGTTTCCAGCATAGCAGTGGGTTTAGAGATGAAATACAGGGAGGCGCAGGCTGCGGGACAGGCCCAGCTTCCCAGGAGCAGAAGCAGCTTCTGGAGGCTCCCAGGGAAATCCAGGTAACAAGCAAAGAGGGCAGAACAAGTCTCTTGGTGCTGCAGAGGAGCCCAGGGGGCTGGGAGCTCCTTAGGGCAGCCCTGCCAAAGCACCTCGGCCCCAGCTCAGAACTGGAGTGCAGGGGATGCTCAAGAGCTCGCAGCAGGACAGACTTCTCATAAATGAGCAGTTTCCTGGAAGAGGCTGCATCAGTTTCCTCCCCATCTTCCCCTAAGCGAGCCTGAAGGTTTCTGGTCCTTGCTGAAAAGTCGCTGAAAAGCCTCTATGGGGAATCCCTGTGAGGAGTCCAACCATAACGAGATTCCTTTGAAGAGTCAGGACTTTCTGGAAACAAACACAAAGTGGCTGCAGCTTTCAACTATAGCCAAGTTTCCAGAACTGAAAAATAACCCTCCTTGGGCAGCATACAAGGTGTTACCCTTGTGTTTGATTGTTGTTTCTAGTTTTATGCTGCCAGGGAAAAGAAAAACTGCGCTGGTATTTTAGCATCTGACTAATGGTGTGAAAACATTATCTTTCTACTGCTCTCCAAGGGGTGATTTAGTTCATATTCTATCCTTTGGAAAGAAATAGGTATGGAATAATCACACCAAGCCTCCTTATTGTGCATGTATAATATCTAATATTAAAGAAATCGAGTTCAGCCTCACTACAGACCTCTCCCGCTGTCCCCCATGTGTGCACATCCAAACCATTCTTTTTCTTATTAGTTCTTGTTAAGCATCATTTAAGTGCTTGATGCAGCACAGGAGAGTATCCAGGGCCTGCCCTGAGGAGCACAGCTCTGTCCTTTTTCAAGAAATGTAACAGCAGGCATCAACTGTTCAGGTAAACACTGATCCTGGGAGGTGGTCCAGATGCCACTTAGAATCCTTTGAAGGGGAGAATAACCTCATTTCTTTCCAACACCTCACACATTTGAATCAACCCAGAGAAACCTCTTTTTTAATTGTTTCAATTTGCACAAATACTGGTAAGGAAGGAGGGAAAGAGGCAACACGTGGCATATTGTGGCACACGGACCTTCCAGGTGAGGACAGAAGGGTCAGCAAACGTTCCTCACCTCTGTTTGGTGGAAATGCATCAGCCCCACTCCTCACCCAGGGGGGCACAGCCCCCTTCCCTCCATCTGACACCTCTCTGCATCCCATGAATGATCAGCATGCTGTGGCACCCACATTCCCAAGCCAAACAGGGTGAGCCGGCTGCCAAGAGCAGCCCAGCCAACTGCTTTGCTCTAACTTATTCCTCAATCACTAAGGAATCTGCAGACTTTAACTCCACCCTCTTAAAAAGCAGAGTGAAACAGTAAATATTGATGGGCATCACCAGATGTCACTGTTGTACAAAGTCATCCAAGATGCTGTTCTTGGAGAGCACATGGTAGACTTGAAAAGACACCTCAGACTTTCCAGCCGCCCACCCTGTGGCCTCTCCTTGCCCTGAGCAGCCCAAGGAAAGGTTCCACAAGGGGAGCACCAGCAATTTGCTCCCTGGGTGGGTCTAAAGCAGTTTAAAGCAGAGGGGAAGGAACCACAGTGCACCACGACAGCTTTGGTTCAGGTCAGGTATGTTTATATTGAGCTTTATTTTTGGGTTTTGTTCCAATACCATTCTTTCCAACGGAAAGCTAAATTGCAGGGCTGCAACCACTGCTATCAGCTAGCAAAGAGATAACAATAATTAATACTTGGTAACATTGAGCCTAGAATGTCTTTTGCATGATGCTGCCTTATTAGTTTCAGCAGGGATTCTCTGAGATAATCAAACCCAGGATTTTAAAGTTCATTTGCTCCGAGTCTGATTCATACAGATTTTGATGTACTTCTAAGATGGCTTGGAAATGAGCATTTGCCTTCCAATAAAATTGCTTCCTATCTGCAAGACATCTATCGGAACAGAACAGTAGCGGGATGAGCTTAGGTTTAAATAAGATACGCACAGAGCAGTGTCCTTTCAAAAGCAAATCTGCTGAGGAAATAATTTCAGCTAAGAATATAAACACTACTGGCACTGCATCAGAAGAGCAGCAAAATAACGTTGATCCACTAAAGGAACACAATGTTTTAAACCAAAACAGATCTGTGCAAGCAAGTGCTTGCTTAAAATCTGTGTGTTTTTATTCTGCAAGTCACATTTAGAAACAAAAAGAAGACAAAACACACGCACAGGAGGCCCTTCAGCCCAAGCACGCTGCTGCTGGTTCGCTGTGTATCCTCTGCTATTCCCAGGGTGACAAGAGGTATCTGGATGTTGTTTGTGTAGTAATCCAGAACAAATTAAGTGTAATAGTTTTCCTTGAAGTACATTGCGAAAATAAAGAAAACATGCTCATTGAAAAATACACTTCTCCATGCTCAGGGCTGGTGCTGGCACAGGCTCAGTTGTTCCCTGCCCTCCCCTGGCTCATGAGCAAAATCCTGTTTTCACCTTAGGTATTTTACTCTACTCCTCACTTCACAAATGCAGAGCAATTTTTTATTACTCATCAGCTTCCAGTTTGGCTCAGCTACACAAACCTCCATTCCTGTTTAAAGCTGCCTTAAGCACAATGAACAAAGGAAAAATAAGGACCAGAAATGCATCAGCTCGAAGGGAGATACTCGTGGGATACTACAGGGATTTGTCTGTAGCCTAATACAATTTAAATTATTTTTATTAATGTGCTGAAAGTAGAACAAAGAGCAAATGGCACATGAATTAAGTTCAGATCGTTCCAGAATGGAAAGCGTTGCAAAGAGAAATCGAAGAAAAATAGCAGGCCTGCTGAAGTTCACAAAACATTAGCATGAAGTAGCAAAATGATATTCCAGCCAAAAAAACGCAGAGCTAAAGCATGCCGTGGAGGCTGGAGAAATAAATCTCACGTGCAGCAGCCTGAGGAAAGGAAGATGCTGGTGAGGCACAGTAAGGGGAGCGCTCTGAGCTGACACAAGCCCCTGTTCTCCAAGGGCCAGCACAGCACCACTGCCCAGCTCTCTCCTTCTTCCCACTGTCCCCAGCTTTTCCATGGGTCATAGTGAGGGACACGAAGGCAGTTCAGACTTTTAATGAGACAGTAGAAAGCAGAGCTCTGGGAGAAAGACTCAGTGTTTCAGGATATAAACCAAGCGCGGGCTACCCGAGGTCAGGCAGCAAGCAGCCCACATTGGGCTGTAATTGCCTGCTGCAGGATTTCTGACATTTTCCTCTAATACAGCTGGTAACACAGTGGGAGACAAAATATCATACTCTGATTCAGTCCATGAGTAGACTTAATCCCTCATGCTCTCTCCCCCTGCCATCCTTCAGCAGTATTTTCTAATAAAATGGAAGCACTTGTGCTTCCATTAATAAGCGCTCCAAATAAAAAAACAACAACAATGCTTATTTTTGAAAGTCTGAAGCCACAGCTTAGTAATGCCAGCAGCAGGGTCAGCTACAGGAGTTATCCCAAGGTCAGCTAGGCAAGCCAGGGCCAACTCAGCAAACCAACCCAGACCAAAACCCCCAGCCCCAGCTGCCTGAGCTCCCCCTGCACAGATTTTCTTTTGCTCTCTGAAGAGGCCAATGCCAGTACAGATGAGCAGCACAAGTTTGAAACATGGTGGCCCACGAGGCACAGCAGCAGCACTGCAGACTGCAGCTGCATGGGAGGGATGCTAAGGACAAAGGGGTGTTACAGAGCTGGAGCTGCCCCTCGTCCTGCCCTGTGCCCTTAACCCTTGAGGAAGGACTGGGAGAGCAATTACAGCCTGCCAGAGCTGGTGCCTGCTCCTGGCTCCTCACCCCCTGTTCCCCAGCTGACACTGCACCCAAACCAGCCCCTCCAAAGGAAATCCCAGCCTAGCTGCTCTTACAAAGCTCTGGAGCCAGCTTGGCTCGGGGAGAGCATCGCCAAGCGCCGTGGAGCGGCTGGAGCACCGACACCGGATAAACGCTGTCACCCAGCCAACAGCAGAGCCACCGGGGGCTAAGGAAAAGAGCAAATATTTGTAATCAGAGCTGCTGCAAACTTACTGGTTCCTCGCTAAGCCCTAAGAAAAACAAGGAGATGAAAAGTTGGCTTCTGCTCTTTTAAGCAGGCACTGGAAATGCCTTGGCTCAGCGCGGAGCGACGGTGTTTACACAGGCTCCCCATCGCCTCCCGCCCGCGCTCACCCCGGGAGCTGCTTCTGTTGACAAGCAGCAGGGAATGGGATCTCTGTCCATGAAAATGGATGATGTCAGGGTTAATTAATCCGACCTGAGGTGACACGGCCAGAAGCAGCCACTACAGCACCCGGCAGGGAGAAGCTATATATAGCTCTGTGACACGATGAGACAGATCAATCACGGGGCAAAGAACGTACAAAGACACTATGATTTAACAGCAAATTCTGCTCTGTGATCCCAGGAAGGCTGGCCAGCTGAAAGAGGGCACAAAAGCCAACTACAGTGCAAAATGTATTTTTCAGGATGTGGCATTTGCTGGTGGCAGTTTGCACCTTGAGCAAAGGGACTGTGAAGATCTGTGCTTCTTTAACAGGGAAATTTCCTTGTAAGTCTGGAGGTCACAGCTGTGCAAAACACCCAGAAGCTTTGCTTCCCCGGGATATGTGAACACTGTGCTCAGTTCAAGCTGCAGACTATGTCTCCCCCTGATTTCTCTTGCAAAGCTGTCTGAGCCCAGAATGCAAAGCAGAATTCAGACAAATACCCAGGCAAAGCCACACACAGCCATGAATCTCATGTGGTTCCTGACGGGAAGCTATAAATCCATCTAGGGTTGCCCCCAAAGGTTTCCCAAACCTTCAGGCGACTTTTCAGCTATTTATTTATGGGATTCTAAACACAGGACACAGCTGAGCTAAGGTGACTCTCTCAGGGTGCTGGGCTTGTGCCTGAGCCATTTTCAGAGCTGACGGGGAAAGGCAAAAATCCTGCTCACTCCCTCTTCCTTCTCCCCAATCACCTGACCATAAATCCAGCTCACTGACCAGCGCCTTCAGGAGGCAGTTTCAGGAACCAGTTGGTATTGTTGGACAGAAGCCTTGTTTTGGTTGCAGGTTGTTGCTACTTCCTGGGAAAGAAGTTGTCAGCCCAGAGCAGCGTTTGATGAGTGGTTGTGGTGCTGGTGTGGGGAGCTCCAGGAGGGAGGCAGCTTGCCTTCATCACACCAAGGGCCAGCAGACACCTGAAATTCAGGCAAATCCCGCCAAGGAAACACTTGTTCTTGTTGCTGGTTCCTGCTCCAATCAAGGAATTGATCCCAATCCCCCAAATTGCAGTCAAGATGGACGGCAAGCTCGATTTTGTTTGCACTGCCTACAGGCACTGGTGGAGAGGCCAGGCTGCAGGTGGGCCAGAGCTGTTCCACAGCCTACGGAGGGCAGAGTGGATAATGATAAACACTCCCTCTCGGCCTTCAAACAGATTAATCCATAAATATTGATAGCCCTGAAGTGCTCTGTTTATCCAAAAACCAGGTGAAATCTTGGCAACAGCCAAGTATCTTCCTGGAAATGGCTCAGGTTTATGTGCCTTCCCAGCCTGGGGAGAAGAAATGTGTGAGTGCAGTGCAGCACTGGGTACCCAGAGATTGTCACCCGGCCCCGATGCTGGATCTGCTGGAGCAGGCAGCAGCAAAGTGAGCAGCCAATTTGTGCTACAGCAAAAAACAGAGCTGCGGGATGAGGGATTTTCCCGCCTTAGATGAGGGACAAGAAGGAAAATTATACAAGAAAAAAAAATTAAATTCAACGACGCCGCGCCTGTGAAGACTCAAGCGCCTGCACACGGCAGGTGCAGCGGGGATTTCTGGGTGACAAACATGTGCAGGCAGAGCGTGTGTTTATCCTGCACGTACACCGAGAAAAATACAGCCCCCACCAGCACCGCGCCTGGGCGCACAGCCCGCCGAGCAGGGCAGCCTGACAGCTGGGTATTATTTATGGCAGCTTTTCCAACTAGGTAGGCATTTACAAATCAAAATAACTGTCATCTGTGTTGTCTGAATGCAATTTTTGGTGTGTTCTATCCTCTGCTTTTCCCCCTACCTGCTGTATTATTAACAGCCCTCGGCCTCTCCCTGCCAATCTCCGTTTCCCCGTGGATGTTTCCCCTGCAGCCACAGCCCCCGGACCGAAGCCCCTCGCCCAGCAGATGGCACTCAGCAGCTCCCGGGAAATTCACACACTCCTAGGAATCCTTGCCCACCGAGAAAATGGTGGGGTAATTGAGATTTTGTGTCTGGCTGACACTGCCTCAGGGATGCTCAGCCTGAGAGCCCCCCAGGGCTATCCAGGGAAAGCCGAGGTTGCAGCTCCCCCCTGTCAGGAGGGCTGCTGGGC
Organism: Ptilonorhynchus violaceus; assembly: GCA_013397565.1. Lineage (NCBI taxonomy): Eukaryota > Metazoa > Chordata > Aves > Passeriformes > Ptilonorhynchidae > Ptilonorhynchus > Ptilonorhynchus violaceus. The sequence continues at coordinate 2,061,538 of VZRJ01003858.1, forward strand.
TCGGGTGGGTGATGTGCAGCCACCCCAACCCCTCCATAGGGCCCAGCCTGAGCCGTGGGAGGGTGTGTGACCGCAAGGAAGGGTGCAGTGGGGTGAATTTTGTACTGTCCACCAAAAGCTGCCAAGGCAACCAAGACAGGAGGTGTTACAGCCACTTCATTACAAGGAGAGATGCAGGAACAGTCCAGCTCGTGGCCACCTAGGACCACTTCTTCCCTCTAGGATGCTTTCCCTGCAAAATCAGGCAAGGGGCAGATTGTGCCACAGACTTGGAAAACACCTGCAGGGAATGTGCCCCAGGAGCAGGATTTGGCCAGCAGCTGCTCCAGACGGGAGACAACTTCCACCAGCACACAGCAGCTGATGCCAAATTCACCTGTGTTCTCCCCCAGGTCTCCTGTGCAGCCACACAGCAGCGAGACCCAGTGCTAACAAAGCAAACCCCACCTGCAGCTCTGCTTTTCCCCATGGAACTCTCATTATGGGAATAGAGAAATAAATAAATAAATAAACCCTCCTCGCTTCTACTCTCCAAAATAATAACCACCAAAAGGCTGCAAGCAGAAAATTTATTTTTATCCCTTCGCTGCCACAGGAACGTGCGTTTGTTTGCTAAAAATTGCACCTCTCCCCTCGTGCCCTGTGACCTGCCCATAATGCCCTGCCTCGGGCTGCTGGTGCAGGGTGTGGAGAGCCAGGGAGCTGGCAGGGGGCTGGATTAATGAGGGCACAGGGAGGCTGCAGCCCTCCCCATTAGCTCTCTATCATGTGCAATAAGAGCAGCCGTCCTACTGTGCAGCCCTTCCCATTCCCATGGAAACCACCGGTGCATCCCGCCAGGAGTATAAATAAACCTCCTGCATGAACTTCAGCCCGTGTGCTGTTCTGCAGCCGTGGTGTCTGACACCCACACCCAGGGACAGAGTGCCTCTGTGTTAGTGCTGCACAGACGCTGCTCTTCCCCCTTGCACCTAAATAGCAGCCAAGGATGGGCACGCAGGAACCCAGGGAAATGAGGTACCGTAGCAGGGAATATGGTCAAACACCACACCTCACAGCCACATTGAACAAAAATAGCCCTACCACCAGTTTCAATTGTTATTTGTCATAGAGCAGCACTGAAGAGACACTCAGAATGCACACAATCTAATTATAATGAGCCAGGCAAAAACTGGCCCTGCATCTTCCATTCCTGCAGCGCTCCCCACACCCTGGAAGGGAAGCACAGGCCCACCTCCAGTGCTATCACTCCTGTTAGATACCTGTGATTCGGAATATCTGTTCCAAACCCACCCACAACACAAGCCAGGGAGCTTGGGCAGGGAGGCCAGCACTCAGCCAACAGTTTTTGTTTCATTTTAATTGGGATAATTCACAGATGATCTTAAAAAAAATCAAGTCCTGTGGGGGACACACAATACCCTTAACTGTAGTTGTGGTGGTCCATGTTTTACCTACACACATTATCTTCTCCACCCCTACCCCCCTTTCCTGTCTTTCCATAACCATTTTGTCAGGGAAGGGGGTCTGTCCAGACAATTTCCATGTTTGCTTTACACAAAGGATTAGACACTGCAGAATATAAGATCACCTGCTGCTGCACCTCAGGATAAAATCTGTAAGTGTTATCAGCTGCCACGCAGGACTCCACATCCCAGGGTCTAGCCCTTACACACAGGTGGAATTAAATATCAGAAGGAATGGTAGCAAAAGAAATGTCAAACCTTTCCCAGGTATTTTTTTTTTTAGCCAGGTCCCTCAAGCCTGCTGCCACCTGCACTTTATCAATTATTATCTTTAATAATTATCAGATTAAACTCCATGCAGAGAAACTTCTCCAATTAATTACAGCCAGAAATAGCAACAACAAGATCATTGCCAGACCTAGATCAGGCTCCTCAACGATTCTGTGAACCTGTGAACCTGAGCCTCTGACAGCAAGGGAAAAAGCCCTGCCTGACTTTGTTGGAGTAATTTTATTAACTCTGGCTGGTTCTGTTAGTTGACAAAGTGACAGGATCCTGGGGAAAATTTCTCTGTGTGTTTAGTATATCTTTGGCAGGTGTCAAGGTATATTCTCTGGCTTGTCACTCACTGTGCTGCCCTTTAGATAGTTATTATTTCATGTAATTATGATTATTACATGCTGAGATGCCACCCTTATGAATAGCCTCTGGTTGCTGTCACTCACTGCAATGTGATGCAGGAGGATGAGTTGTCAGGAAGGAGCTGCAGGGTATGAAATTGGCACATTTCTCTACTTTAAAACAAATAACCCGTGCTTTGGCTGGTCATCCCTTTCCACTCAGCGAGTGGCAGGCTCAGGACTGAAACACTGGGCGGCAGGGACAGAAAATCACCTGCTCTAAAGCGCCGTGCCAGAGTCACACAGTAACAGCCCCCTCGGCCCACCACAAAATCACTGCAGCATGAAGCTTCCAGGAGGAGAAAGGATAACAACCCTCGAGCTGCAGAGCAGTGCTGCACTGTGACTCCTCTGGGGCATTTCTCTTCCAGAGATGCTTTCTCCTCAGCAGCTCAGTGCAAAATAACTCCTGCAGGTGCCCGTGCCCACCCCCCGGGTGAGATGCAGCAGGGCATCCATCCCACCACCTTCCCACGCTTCCCTGGCAGCTAAGCTGCCTTTTGGGGGTGACCCACACTCCATTTCTTACAGAGCAAGGGAATTACACAGGATTTCACACCACCTCCTCAAAACTCAAGTGTTCCGATAAAAATCCTTAATTTCGCAAAGCTGGGTTTCTGCAGCAGACATGCCAATAATTCCTGCTCTGGGACTATTTCACACAATCCAAAGCAAGCCAAAATAAACCAAAAGATTCTTTCCCCAAATCTGCTACAGGCTCTGATTGACCTTGGGCAAGTCATTTTGTATTGCAGGGGCCCTGCTGGAAAATGGAAGTCAGGGTATTTTCTGAAAACTCTCTGGCCATTCCTACAGTAACCTCGACAAAGCGCAGCACAAGGAGGCTGCAATCTCGACTAAAGCCTTTTGGAGTAACTGCAGTGTTAAAAAAAATGCTCTTACTCAGTCGATTTCAGATACCCAACACTTCTACAGCACACAGCTTCCACAGGGAGTTATTCACAATTACAAATAGATCAATATTCATAAATCGTCTCCCTACAACAGCTGAACAAATCATTTGTAACGATTCATTTCCTTGATGAATTTCACCTCTTTTTCAGTTTGCAAATTATGTGTGAGCCGAGCTGGATTTTCCAAATCGATTTTCTTTTTTTTTTGTTCCCCAAGCCTTTTTCCATCCCATGTAATTTCTGAGAACAACTGTAAGTCTTAAAAGAACTCCAGGCCCTGCGCCCTCGCCTGCCCAAAGCTCCCCACCAGAGCTGAGCCATCGTTAGCAGCAGCCCCCTCATTACAGCCCCAACTCCCCTGCTTGGTGTAATGGTGCTCGTGAGCTGCCTGTGCTCCTCGCCAGGACGAGTGCAGCAGTCACCACCAAGCTCCTAATGCAAATACTTCAAATATCTCGGTTTGCAGTCCTCTTGGAGATTAATTGAACAAATATTTCCCTTCCCCACCAACGCTCCTGCCAGTAAACGTGCTCACTAAAATATTCACGGCAAGCTAACACTAAAAGGACAAAGGAAACGTAATATTGAAGCCAGGCCTGCTGAAGAATTTGCTCAACTTAATACCTGCTCCAGCCCGGGCACGACTCTCCCTGCTCAGCTCTTTTCACATACCTGGGGCCATGGACAACACACTAAAGCATCCCAACTGCTGAATGCTCCCCTCGATGCCCTGATCCATGCCTGTGCCCCGCTGCCTCCTCCCCAGTGTGCAGAGCCGTCGCCAGCCATGGGAAAGGACAGGGAGAACCTCTCAACACCACAGTTCAATATTTCAATCCCATCCAGGTTTGTTTCAAGCCCTCACCACCCCAGCCATGCTGCTGGGGTTCCCCAGCTCCCTCCAGCTCGGGGCCAGCTCTCCAGCCCCCTCTGCACTCGCCTCCCACGGCTCTCAGGGATCTTGGTTCCGCTGCGCCGGCACCGAGGTCCGCTCTGCTCCACGGGGGAAAGACAGATTGATAATTAAATCCACTATTGAGATATTCACATTCTGTTCCCTTGCCATTTAAGCAGACATAAAACATTTTATTATTCTGCTGATTTAGGAACCTGAATTTAAATATTAGAGTATTAAAGCGATACTTAATTAGTTGACTGAATGTTCTCCCTTTTATCAGTGTTGACAGATCTTAATTATAGCACGGGCTGTGAAAGCTGATAGAACAGCTGATGGCAGCAGCACCGCCAGGAATACTAAAGTGTGTCAGAATTACTTGTCTGTTTTCCCTCTTCCCTCTTGCTCTGTTCTTCAGGCACACTCTGAAGTCCTTGGCAAATAAAGCCAACGCTGCAGCCAAGCCCAAGCAGTTTGGCATTTACTCTCAAGGACATGAGAAACTGCTTGCCCTTGAGAGAGCCAGGATAATCCACAGGCCTAGATTTTTAAGGAAGGAAAAAAAGAACAAACCAAAAAACCACTCATATGATGGGAAATTATCTCCTAGTTAATCATTTTCCTATCCACTAATCAAGCAGACACAGGGATTACCGTGGAACAAGAATGCTGAGGTCAGTAATTCACTTAAGCCACGCTTTCAAATGCAATTCAGATGTGCAGGAACGGTCATCCCAATGAAACCTGACCTTAAGGCTTTCAGCTGCCATCATCCCTGGCCAGCCCCTGCTCCAGGGGCAGCAGGGCTGGCTCTGAGAGCTGGCCATGGATCAAGGCACGCCCCTGGCTCCCATGACCTCAGCCACAGCCAGCCCTCACCGTTCACCAGCTCAGAGCCAGCCCGGGGGCACTGCCCTGTGTCGATGCCACCCAGGAGAAGCTGAAGGTTCAGTCTGCTTATTTATAGCCTCACTGAGCTCCTTCCTCTGCCACACCACAGGGATGATGGCTCCGGCAGGAGGCTTCTGCTGGGGTGAATTACATCCCGCAGCAGCACATCCTTCACTTTCCTGGGATAATAACAAACGTCCACCTTCAGGGAAGGTGGCTGGCAGCAAGTGTGTCTCGAAGAACATATATTTTACCTGCCCCCTGCAGAGGCCAAGCCACTCACTCTGAAGCAGCAGCATTTAACACCACTCAGCAGCAGCGACAAGACACAGCGCATGCAAGAGGAATGAGGAAATGACAGCTTGGGTTTGGGCTGGCAGCCCATGAAGTTGGGCTGGTCACTTCTCTTGGATTCCCCACTTGCCCAAAATCTACCATCCAGCCCAGCCTAAGGCAACACCAGTATCTGACTTTGAGTTTATTTTCTATTTCTTTTAACACTAATTAGGAGATCTGCAGCTTTGGTTAGTTGGGCTGGTCACTTCTCTTGGATTCCCCACTTGCCCAAAATCTACCATCCAGCCCAGCCTAAGGCAACACCAGTATCTGACTTTGAGTTTATTTTCTATTTCTTTTAACACTAATTAGGAGATCTGCAGCTTTGGTTAGATCCTGGCATCCCACAAGGCTCTACCAGAAGAAATTCACTTTGCCAGGAAAGATGCTCAGCCCCATGCAGTCCCCAAATGCTCTGAGGACGGCAAATACTGTCCCTTGACTGCTCAGGCAGGGATGGAGAAAGACCACTGTGCTCCAGTCTCATTTCTGCAAGTTTGCTCCTTAGTAACTAGCAGAAAACAACCTGCTTACATTACACTGCTTGCAGAAAAAAAACTGCTATGAAAAATGTGAAGAAAATGAGGCAGGAGCAATGTGTCAGAGCCAGTTGTCTAATCAACTAAAGTTACAATCCCAAACCAGTCCCTAGACACCAGCAATACAGCTTGGTTCTCCAAAGTGCTGAGCGCTGACTGCGTTTCAGCTCTGCATCCCCGCCCAGAATACTTCAAGATTATTAAATCACCCAGATACAATTTTATTCTGGAAAAAAAAGTGTGGTAAAAATAGTGAATAAAATCAGTAATTTTCATCAGTTTGTGTATCCTGCCTTTAGCTCCTTCCTTTTAAGGCTGCAGAGAAAGAGAAGTTTAAATCCCAGCGGTACACTGATGCTTTATAAGTTATTCCAGCATGAGTGATCTCAGCCTCAGGGACGATGTGTGCAAGCACTGCCAGAGCAGAGAAGACAGGCATGGAGGAGCAAACCCTTTGTTGTCACGACTCAGGCGTGTGATGGGTTGTGACACCTTTCCTCCGAGTGCCATCCATCACTCACAGGTGTGCAGCACAGAGCCACGCTACCTCCTCACCACGGAGCTTTCGATTCCCACTGCCAGGCACGGAGGGAAACGAGCGCTTTTCCTCCCCTTTTTGCAACGAGATAAGGAATTACTTTGCTCTTGGTATCACAGTGGACAGGGAGAGGATCTCTGCACTGGCCAAAGGCACCTCTCTGCCACCGAGTGCCATGGCACTGATGCTGTCAGTGCAGCCGTGTCCCCACTCTGGTGACAGCCAGCGCTGTCCAGGAGCTCAGTGAGGAACGCTGCAAGCATGGCCAGAGCTTGGACCTGGCCCTCATCAGGCCTTTTTAGTTTATAAATCGATCTAGCTGGGGGGAGAGCTACCCAGGCCGCATGCCCTGCCACTGGCTGTGCTGCAGCAGCGGGGCTGGCTCAGCAGGGCCTGCCTGGCTCCCGGCCCTGCCTTTATAAACACTCTCAATGATCAGCAATGATGCCCTGGCAGCCTCAGCCGCTCTCGCCGGTGCCATGTGCCGGGAGGGCACTCTGCCTGCTCGCAGACAAGCCAATCCCGTTTAACAGGGCGCAGATTTAAGAGCAGCAGCGAGTACCAGGCAATCCTGCCGCTGCAGCAGCCAGGCTGCTCCCTCCCTGCTGCCACAAAGCTCCTTCGCTTCATGAACCTGCCTCCCCGGGAGGGAAAGGCAGCAAGGGGAGAGCGGGTTTCTGGAGGCCTGCTGGTGCTGGCTCTCAGCAGCCCTTTTCCACAGCAGAGGAGACATTTGCTGCCTCTCTGCTCCCCACGCAGTGCCTGGGACAGGCACTGAGGTGATTTATCTAGTGGAGGTGTTTGCAGGACTAAACACCAAGGTAGCATCCTGCCCATACCATAAATCCACCCACACCTGGATTCAGCACAGCGTGCAGACTGGAAGCAACAGGCAGGCCTGGGTTGGAGGATGGAACAACCCTCCAGCCCCCCTCCATTCACCAAGGACACCCTGATGCTCGGGTGTTCTTCTCCCTCCGTTCCTTGGTGACTCCTGGTTTTACCAGACTCGTAAAGAGGCAGCAGAGCACACGTGGGCTGAGGCTGTTGGCACTGAGCTGTCACCAGTTTGCACTGCTGGCAGGGGTTTCTGAGTGGCCAGCCCCCAGCCTCACTCACAGGAGGGCAGCCTCTGCCCGCCTGCCTGGAGGATGTTCAGTGAGTGCAGCTGCGACTCAAGGACTTCCCTCGAGCAATCCAGCCCCGTGTGCTTCACGGGATAATGCCATTTTTCTCCAAGGTATCCCATTACAGAGCCATTCAAGGCAGATCTGCCACGTTACAGAAGAGCACATTTCAGAGGTCCAGACACCTGGGCAATGCCCACACAGGGAGGGGGAGACGAAACCGCCTCCAAATTGGGCTGTGTTTGCCAAGTCATCTCTCATCTCTGACCTCAGCAAGCTTTTCTCCCACCATCATTGTTTTTCTGCTGCTACAATTACACTGAATGAGTTGTAGCATCTTCCTGGTGTATATTGCCTTTCTCTGGCCACCATCCAGTGTTTGCCCCACGAGTTCCCTGTCTGTCTCCAAGAAGCTGTCACAAATGGAGCCACAATAAATGTAACACACAGACCACAGCCTTCCAGAGAGCTGGCAGGCACAGCCAGCCGTGATAAAAGATCAACGAGAATCTCAATTGTTGTTTTAAATGCCTGTTGCGCTGCAAGCTCCCTACCTTTGATCACCAACCACACACAGTGGGTTGGGGTTTTTTCTTTATTTAATTTGTGTGCACAGGGTGGACAAGAGGTTTAGGATTCCACAGTGATGAGGGCACTAGAAACAAAAAGTGCTGGCCACGGAGTCCTTCCCTCAGTGATATACAGGCTAAATACAGCGCAGGGAGAACAAGGAGTGGGCATGGACCGAGCAGGCATGGACTGAGCAGGTCCCTCCATGAAGCTTAGAAAGAGAACCTCTACTGAACAAAACCCTCCATACTAGTGCACAAAAGAAATGCAAATGCCTCTTTCTCCAGGTTTCTCTGCATCTAGGACAATTATTTCCCTTCAATATCCACCAGCATAAAGGAGCTACACTGAATTTCCTCAGTGCACAGCCTGCAAGTGTGTTGTGCCAGTGCGAGGACCAGATCCCCCCAGCGCAGCACAGCACAGCAGGCATGGGCAAACGCTGGCTGGTGCAGGGCTACCTTGGCTCGTGCCAGCCGGGGCTGTGTGCCCTCCTCTCCAGCTGCAGCTGGCACTCCCCAGCCTCCCCCTGGCACCGCTGTCGGTGGGCAGCGCAAGCCCCTGCAGCACTGTTGAGATGGGAGCTCGCTATCCGAGGGTGAAAAACAGTTTGCAGCCAACTGTAATATCATTTCAGCAAACAGCACGATAAATCAATGGCTGTAAATTAAGCATTTTGTTTACTCTCCACACAGCAAGGCTCTTCCCCGGGTGCAACGCCAGCACCGGTGGGCGCTGGCCAGAGTGGCACGCCGGGCTGGGGAGGGAGCTGTGCCACCCCGTGGGGTGCTGTGACATGGGGACATCCATCCACGGGTCTGCTGCCATCCTGCTCCGGGCAATCAGCACTCTCCTGACGGCTCAGGCACGTTTCAGTGCTGGCTGGAAGGCTCCCAGGGACAGTGATAGGTCTGTCCCTTCCCTGCCTCTCCCCAGCCGCCTTTGGGAGGCCATGGAAAAGCACAGGGGATCCCCATGCATGCAGCAAGCGGAACAAGAGGAAAGGTGAAACGGGACAGTGAGTCCCAGGCTCACTGTCTTTGCTGAGGTTGGGACAGACAAGAAACTCCCCCATCACCACCCCAACCCCATTAGAAGGAGCAGGGATGCTCCAAGCATGAAACAGAGGAGAAACAGAGGAGACACAGAGCTTGCATCTCCCACAGCCTCCACACTGGGCTGTCAGCGCACGGTGGCTCACATGAGGCACTCCCTCCCCTGGGTTGGACTCAGCACCAGCATCCAGCACCAGCACCCCTGACACCGGTACCAATGAGCCTGATTGCCACAGACCCTCTGCCTGCAGGGTGGGAGCACACCCTGCTTCTGCTCCCAGCTCCTCATGGGCCTGGTGCCCCGCCTTGGCCCCTTCCCCACACAAACACCTTCAGCCCCGTTCGACCCACACTGATGCTTCCCCTCGCTCCCACCCCCACCCTGTGTGAGCAACGAGACCTTTACTGGCGCTTTTTATGATTTCCTGGTAACATGTCTGTCTCCCCTTTGGCACTGTAGTGCAGAGGTGAGACCTGAACTCCTATAAACCACCAACACCAGGAAGTCGAACAAGTCCCTCTCCCCACATAAACAGTGCAGAATAAGCAGAGCAGTAATTCAGCCATGCTTTCAGGGATTCCCCCACACCTTTCCCTCTCATCTGAGCTGCCACTCTCACTCTCCCCATCCCAGTGCCCCGCTCCCCCTTGTCCTGTGCTATCCGTGGCATTTGCAGGCAGGCATTGGATTAAGGAAAAAGCACACCAGGAGCTTTGCTACTTTTGTCCATCCCACAGTCTGTCTCAACATGGTTTAACCATGATAATCCCTGCTTTGGGGTCAGATGTGCCTTCAGTCACACAGGAGACAAGTTGGAAAGATCTTACAACTGCTTCAAGCCAGAGCTTAGTAGCAGTTGGGTATCAGGGACCTCAGAGGGCGACAGTCTGAGATGCTGGTTGACATGAACAGTGGCAACCCCAAAGATGCACTGCACTGGCTCACACAGGGACAGCCTGGGAGAGGAAACAGAAGCAGAAAAATGAGGGGAAAAAATTCACCCAGCAAGTCAGGGGTACTACACCTAACCCAGCCCTGAGAGCCTGGCCAAAAGTCAGCACATCACCGTATCCTGCTCTCGTTAGGGATACAAAGCCTGTAAAAGGAGTTGTTTCGGCTGTCTCTGACCAAAAGCTGGTCATCCCCTCCAAGGAACAAGCAAAAAGCTGTTTGCTGGTAACTCCATGGAGCCATGCAGCTCCTTCTCTACACTCAGGAAACAGCTGCATTTTAACAGCAAAGCAATCCCTGCACTTATTTGTAGTTAGCACGGTGGTTGCAGATCCTCTGGGACTGGGGATGTTACGTGTGTGAATGACAGCAATATTTCACAGGGTGACAGTGATAGCCAATATAGACTGTTGAGTTCCCTGTGAGGAAGTATTATGAAGCCCATAAAAGCTGCAAAGGACTTTGCAATTGCCATCAATTTAATAGAGAGGATGCTGCAGTGATGGGCAACAGGCAAAAACCTGAAAAGAGATTTTTCCAGCTGAGACAGGAGGGAAATGGAGCATCTCGGGTAAAGACCACAGGAGGAAGGGACTGGAGCTGAGAATTGAACACTGATTCCTGCATATCAAGTCATAGCCATAGGCTACAACATGATAAGGTATCCAAGGGAATTCATTCAATAACTTACTGTGAGGGCTTTTTTGCAGTTGTGCCTTTTTTTTTTTCCTGCGGACGGTCGAAAATTGACTACTGTGTAATTATTTGTGAACACATCTTTCCCACATTTTCAGCCAGCTCCAGGGAGGTGAGAAAGCTATATTTACTCTGGTTCAAGTGCTCTGACTCTCAGCAGAGCAAGCACAGCATAAATCCCCAAGCTTCCCAGAGGGAGTGCCTGGACCACTCTGAACTCATCGAGCCCTGATTAGCCCTGGATTGCTCCTCACATCCCAGCCCTGGCTACGCTGCTCCACGCAAGCTGGGAAACGAGCTGGGAGCCTCTAAGCCTTTGCTCATATCTCAGATAACACTTTCATTTCGGTGAGGTGGGTACAGGTACCCTGGGACAAATTCAACTGTAAATATTCAGAGTGATTCATTGTTTGGCTTTTCTCTCCAATCTAAATAGTTGGAGCTGTCAAAATTGATCTGAGTTTTTATGGTACAATACTTTAGAGAGAGAACAAACTGTGGATTAAATTTGCTGTTGTGGCCCAAAATAGCTTTCAAATATCAACACAGGCAAGATACACATAAAAGAGACTATTTCCTTGTGAAGCAAGGCAAGTCCTCACATCTCCATTTAACTGTTTCTCCCTGGAGGTGCACAGCAGAAAGCTCAGCATTCAAGCTGCCTCCTTCTTCCCTTCCCCATCACTGGGTTAACTGGGAGCCGTGTAAAAACCTCTTTTGCTCATAAAAAGTCTCTGCTTGGGCCCAGTAATCTGTCCAGGGTGGGAGCAGAGCTGAAAATAATGAGTGGCCCTTGCTTTCTTATCATATCATTAATGTAGTGTGCTTATCAGAACAGCAGATTATTTTTGTTCAGTGGGTATAACTGCTCTGACTTCTATTTCTGTGCTCTGCACCCTTCCAGTAAAGAATGAAAAGGAGTATTGATCATCCAGCCTTCAGGTCCAGGGACATTCATGGGATCGCACACCCCTTTCAAGCACACGAGGATCCTTGTGGTGTCAGTGATCCTCTTTCCCCCTTCCAATAAAAAAAAAGAGCCTGACTCTGCCTCCTCCTCCACAGCAGGGAAGCAGCAGACACAAGAGACTGACAGCAGACTGGAGAAACAAGGAAAAAACAAGGAAACAAGGCAAAGAATAGCAGCTTACAAAAACAAAGAGCAGATAAAATCTTGTCTGGTGACTCCCAGATTCCCAAGGTCGGGAGTGGTGAGCAGCCTCTATGTGGCTTTCTCCTCCCATAGGTGTGTGAGGGCACATGGATACTGGCCTGTCCTGGTGGGATGGGTCCTGCATCTTGGGGTTTAATCCTGAGACACTGCAGATGACAAAACACTGCCCCACTGAGTCTGCTGGGGTGGCATTGATAACTTGGCTCCCACCAGCTTTCTTTGGGGTAATCCTTTCTCCATGGATACCTGCTCCCAACAGATTCCCCTCTGGCTGCAGTTCTGCTACAGGCAGCAGGATTGGTTTTGTCACTTCATGATGAGAGAATGAAAGAAAATCCCTGTCCAGAGGGAAAATGTTCTCAATTTAAAAAGACAGAAGAAGAAAACTATTTTTTTTTCCAGCTGGAAAAAATCCATGGGTGCTTGTCACTAAGGCTTTCTAAATGTGAGCTGCTGCTTAGGTGAGAAGCAGTCAAAAATACACGTGGGTATAGTTGTAATCCAAGGCAGTCCACATCCCACTATGAGCACAGCAACGTTCCAATTACACCAAGGGCTAGAGGAAAAGAGAACATTTTCTTTTGTTGGTTTCGCTTTAAAAAAACACTAAACAAAACAAACAAAAAACCCAGAACAAGGCAGTTTCTTGAAAGAAGGCCAACTTTCACAGGAGGCACCTTCCAGCGTTTCATGCAAAAATTATCAAGCAAGCCACTGTGAGGCGATATTATATTGAAAAAGTACAGGAAAAAAAACAAAAGGAAAGCAGCATTGGCAGGTGAAATCTTGTGGAAGGGAAATTAAGAATTCCTCACACAAATATCCCACCATTATCAGCTCAGGGACTGCAAAAGCAAAAAGGGACACAAGAAAAGAAAAAGCCAAAGAATGCTCCCAGCTTTTACGACAATTTCTCATCGTTCTGTTTGGACATGTCCTAGGAAAGCATTTTCTTTCTGTGGGGGCACAATGTGGAAGTCGCCGAATGTGTTTTGACCTTTGATTCAATAATTAAGCTCATGTTGGGGTCACAGACTCTACTGTGCAACGTATGTATTTGGTTAAAAGAAGCGAGCTTTTAAATCAGGTGAGCACAGAGTGCTCCCATAAAGGTGGGGGCAGTGGCCCAGAGACACTCCTTGGCTGGAAGGTCAGCAGTGATTGTTTCGAGATAAACGGATAAAGCAATTAATGTTCATTACAGGCAGGAGATTTGAAATAAATTGTCCTTCACCCGAGACACAACCATATTGCAGGTCAGACCAAGAATTACCTATGCAACCATAGTGATTTACTAAACATTGGGCACGGAAGCAAAAGATGAAGCAGAAAACCTTGGTGATGAGGAACAACACAGGCCAAAGAAAGAGCTCCTTAGGCCAGCTGTTGGCTGACAGAGGCCTGGAGCCATGGGCAGGGAAAGACTTTCTAGTTTAAAACTGGAACAGTGAAAAAACGGGACTTGGTGCACTCCTGCTAAAAAAGCAGCTGTGACAGTGACCACGCCCAGACCTCCTCCCAATGACCAGGATAAGCTCCAACAAGAAGAAACACCATGAGAAGATGTGTGTTGCACTTCCATGCTCTCTGTACCCACATGACAGCATAACTCTGTGCCTCAGTTTCCCCCGCACAGGAAGAGGCTACAGCCCTTGCTGTGCCCAGCTGCTCTCTGAGGCACAGAGTGCCTTTCCCTGTGGGCTGTGGCACCCCTGCCCAGAGCAGGGGAGGTGCCACCGTGGATGGAGAACACTGAGTGACCTCCCTGCCTTGTGGCTACAGCGCTCGTGACCACAGCCACGTGGACACCATGCTAGGAAGGAGAGTTTCCAGGGGAAGAGACACATTTATTAAGAGAACCCCGGAGGCAGGAGGAAGGGGCTGCTTCCCAAAGCACCAGGCTGCTCTCCAGCAGCCCCGCTGCGCCCCGCTGGACTGCCAGCGGCAGACAATTAATAATGCAGTGGCTGTCTGCTCCTGCCAGGGACCCGGGGGAGGCAGGCCAGCAGCTGCCTCTGCTCCATTATTGAACAGATCTGAGAACAAACGTAATCTGTTTTCCATTTACTCTTCGGGGATTACTGCATGCCGCCTTTGTCTAGAAGCTGTCTCCACTTTGCAAGCCTTTTTCCATCTATTTAAATAGCCCTGGTCAGTCTCTGGCTTCAGAGGGGCTCCTGACCTCCTGGCACATCTGTGGATCTCAGACCTTCTAGCTAAGCCATCCTGGAAAATTAAACCATGAGTGTTCAAGAGCTGGGAGAGGAGGACCCAGTTTCACAGGGTTCCTCTGCAGGGCAGGTGAAGAAAAGAGGAGCTGTAGGCGTAAAATTTGGGGAGGTTTGGAGATACAGTCTTACATCCTTTAAATTAAAATCAAATAACCCAAAAGACACAGGTTTGTGTTTATCACTGGAGCAAGCCACCTCTCCTTACTATCAGTATCAGATGACAGGAGATGTCCCACACTCAGGACACAGACATGGCTCCAGGCAGACAGGCACAGGTCCATGATTCTACCTGCTCCTGCTCTTCCTTCCAGCAACAATACCTAAGTCACCAAGGAAAGAGGGACATTTGCCTTTTGATTTACCCTACAAGGTGTAGCAAAGGTTCTCTAACAACTCTCAGATCACAACAGCAAAGTAAATCCCATCTCTACATGTATCCAACAGGGCTGGGTGGAAGAAGACCAAATCTAACAGGATCCCTCTGAAGTGGCTCAGACCATATCTCTGGCACCAAGAACAACAATCATCTTCCCAGCAGATCATCTTCATCTGGATCCTGGTGGCTGTCCCACTGCAGAGCAGTGCCACTCCTGCACTTTATGAACAAGGTTGGTCAGAGCAAGGCTCCGATTTGTTATTGCGCTGAGGACAGATGGATGATAAGGGTAACTAATCCCTGATCACCATCCAAGAGCTTTTCTGCAAGATCTGGAGCAGAAACATAAAATTACTGTTCCCCAGGCTATTTCTACACAGTTGCCATTTGGATCTGTCAGCAGGTGGCACGGGAAAGAGAATCCCAGCTCTGCTGCCAGAGGCAAGGAGACCAGGGACGACTCCTGCAGAGACAAGATTTTCTGAAAGCTATCTGTAACTTTTGTGTTCACCATCCCTGCCTCAGTCCCTCCAGCACTCAGTATACCTTTTCTACATGAAGAAACAGTGCTGTCATGAGCTAACTGACAAGTCTTAGTGGGTCTGCACACTGCCCAGCCTGCAGGCAAACGTTCCTCTGCTTTAGGGCAGAACTATTAGAGGAAAGACACGCTCTGGAGTATCCCTGGCACTTGTAGCACCAGCCAGTGCTTTCCCTGCAGAGAGATGAAAATTTGAAAAGAGAGGAGAAAGAAAAACAAGATGAGAAGAAAGAGAAGGAAAATAGAATGGAGTCTGCCAGTGTTGCAAGATGTTCTGGCAAGTGGGAAGCCAACTTCCCTGTGCTTGAACAAGGACGAGTTACCAGAGGTTCAGCCTCAAGACCCTGGCTGCTGTACCTGGTAAGCACACATTCCCAGTCCTGAGTTATGTGGCTTCTCTGCAATCACTGCTGGCTGCAGTATTTCGCTGACTGGAGAGTTAAGCCTCCCCTTAAGGACATGCTGCCCACAACAGGACCCCACTGTTAACTCTAAGGTGCTGTTACTGTTGGGTTTAACCTCAGAGCTGAAGGAGTCAGAAGAGCCTGTTTGCCAATGAGACACCAGAGACCATTTGAGAGCTACTCAAAGAGGCTTTCTAAAGGCCAAGGCTGAGAACAAAAACCCTTTTGGTCCAAATCCACGACAACACTAACGTATATTAAACCCATGACACACAAGTCCTTTACACAGCATGAAGAAACCATTAAGCAAAACCCATCAGAACCATATAAAAATCACACTTGCAGAGCAGGAAGGGGATGGAAGAAACATACAGTGCATTCTGAATGCCTGGCTGACGAGGAAACGCTTGCAGAAAGAATGCAAAGACCCCAAGGAATCCATTAAATTCAGCATCACCACAATGCACTGCTAGTGTGGAAGGCCTCACTACACACTAATCACAGCCTCTAACCCCAGCACAGACCTGCTTCCCTGAGATTTGTACCTGGAGACGACAGGCAGTACTTTGTTCCGGAGATATTTGCTGCCTACAACCTCTTGCCCCGACACAAGAGGATATTTGATGTCCACGTGCGAGGCACTGAACCAGAACACGCTCCCATCTCAGCATCTTGAAATAATTGAGAGCCTTTGGAGCCAAACACAGAAGTGGCTTAGCAGCCATAAGGTAGCAGCACTTCCTTCCCAGGTTGTGTGTTCATATGGACACCTCAAAGCTCTTTGAAAACATCACAGTGTCGTAAGGACCTTGCTGGAGCCATTATTAGATTCATTTAGCTGGTGTGTAGATGGAGGCCCACACAGGACAAACAACCCTTCTGCTGAAAACTGATCCCCTCTGAAATGGCAGCCCAAAATGATGAAAACCCTTATTTTCTTTATTTATCCCAAACATTTTTCTGTTTCACTGGTGAGGCAAGGCGACATGATTGCAAATGTTTCCCTCCCCATCCTGATTTACCCTTCATCCCTGTCTGCTTTGAGGCAGCAGAAGCAAGAGGGTTACCACGTGTGACAACCCACCCTTGTGGGGAAGGAAGCGCCTCCTTCCCGTTTTGGGTGGGTCCTCACACCGCGGCTGCTTTGACTTCTGTGCTGCTGCAGAGACACAGCCACTGCTGGAAACCTCCACCCTCGAGCTACGACTGCCACGGGCACACCACTCTGTTGCACAACACCAGGTTTTGGTGAACAGCAGCGCTTGCCACACATCAGCTGCTTGGCTGGCCAGGAGTAATGAAAAAACGGAGCCGTCCTTCTGCCACATTAAGGACATTGATCAATGGAAATGCTGTATCGAACGGCATAATGGCGTTGTTAAAAGATCATTGCTGCTTCTTTAGCTAACAAGTCAGCTTCTGAAAAAATCATTTTTTATGGAAGCTAAGAAGATATATCAACACTGGCTGAGATCACCAGCAGGTGTAAATTGATGTAGTTCCACACATGGCAATGGAATTGCCTTGATTTAAAATCAACTTATAACTTAAGCGTGTAGTATTTTTCAGCAGTAAATAATACCCATGGAAATTAGACAGGGGGTGAGGGGTCAGACAGACTAAAGCTATTTTCCTGTCTGTAGTCTCCATGCTATTTCCATGCTGTGGAATTCTTTCAGTAGTGCCAAGATACTCAGGGTCACCTGTAGGGTCCTGGCTGGTACCAGTGATCCGGGCGACTGTCATGAATCAGGCTGTTTCCCTCAGACTGAAAACCAGGGAGGGGGGTGGTGGCAGAAGGAAAATGCAGGATTCCTTCTCTTGCCATAGCTACTGGTATAACCCCAAATTATTTGAAGCAGAAGCACTGCTCCAAAAAGGGCTTTATTTAAAAAAATGCGGCCTCCATTAGGAGAGAGAAATAAGCTTTGCTTTCACGACACTTCGTGCCTCAGAATTCTTCACCCTGATCCCAGAAGATCCTCTGAGGGAGGAAAAACTTTCACCAAGACAGGAGGCCCCTCAGGGGCCATGCACTGGGGTGGGGTGGGTGCAGGTTCCAAAGCAGGGGCAGTGTGTAAGGAAGCCCCTGCTGTGCTCACAGCAACACGATCTGCAGAAGCCCTGATCAGATCAGATCGGGTTAAACCCAGAGAGATCATCAAGATTAGCAGGATTCCAAGGCATAATATCAAGCTGACTTCCCATGGGAATTAGACAACTCTGCCCTTGATATCGTCCCCTCAGGCTCAGGTACTGTGTTTCAGTTGCCACAAGCAAATGACGCTGGAGAGAACACAACCAACATGACAGAAAAAAAAACAAGTTAAAAAAATGGAACAATTTCCTGCTTAAGTGCCCCACGTGCTTTGCCTGGAAGTGGATTCTGAGGACATGAGTAATACCAATCCCAGAAGAATACAAGGCAGTGTGACTGCGGCACGGGGAAGGAAACCATCTCCTGTGAAACACTGGGAGCAGACCAGCATCCCACAGACAAGAGCCCTGCTTTGGCCAGCACAATCCATGAACACCAGCAGCTCTGCCCTGGCAGCCAGGCTGGTACCACCCATCCAAGGCTTTGGTATCAGTCCAGAGGTGACACTTTGAGCTGATTCCTGCCCCTGGCCCGGGCCACCTGAGCTGTGCAAGCAAGGCTGGTCAGGAGCCTCAGGAGCTACACCTGCCCTCATTGCCCATTCCAGCGCCATTGGGTCTCAGATATTGTCTTATTTTAACCCTCTGATCCCCAAATCTCAAAATAGGCTTTTTCATCTCCCAAAGGAGGAAACAGCTTCACCAAGAGGGCAACAGGTTAGAGGGGGATTTATCAGGGCCTGATCCTTTATACCAAACAACAGGTAAGTGGGGGGAAGACAGTCCCATTTTTCCCACATCTTTCCTTCTCTATCCACAACAGACACATCTTCAGACTCCTCCCTGGCTGGTGCCACTGAGCACAGCAGATGAGCTGCATGCAGCCCCTTGCTGGCACCGTGTGCTCTGCTGCCTTCCGGATGCCTGGCAATCAGCAGCTTCCCCGGCCCATAAATCCCACAGGACTCAAAATTAAGTCTCCTGCCTCCACTCCCGCTTTATTAACCCCATGAGGCATTAGGAGGTCTTTTTAGAACCGGAATGACAGATAAAGGGAAAGGTAATAAGGCAGAATTGACTCTCAAACAACCAAGCTTTAGTCCCCAGAAAGATGCTTTTGGTCGTATCTTTGAAACATTCATTCCAGCTATGGCTCTGCTGCCTGCCTGCCTGCCTGACCTCCAGCAGCCCTGCAATAACAATGCACTCAGATACCAGCAGCTGATGAGTTTCTAAAGACTGCAGCACAAACATGAGGGAACAAGGAGCAACACACCCTGTTGTCTGCAGCAAGACATTTCAGGAGCATTTGTGCCTTGCCCACAAAACTCAACTCATGTCTCTGTGATCCATCACCAGGAGCTGGACTGTCAGAGAACCCCCTCTCCTGAGCTTTTAGGAGGAAAAGCACCAACAGCTTAAAAGGCAACAACATTTGCACCTTATGTGAGGAACAGCTGCACAGGTGCAAGCCAAAGATGCTCGTATCACTTAGCAAAAAGGACAGCACTTGGGACAAGCTGGTGGCACTTCTGTCTCACTCGAGCTCTGGTCTCCAGGCAGGGAAAGCACCAAGACACCCAACCCAGGGCTCATCCACCTCCTCAGCCTCAGAGCCCTGCCAGCACAGCAATGACAAGGGATGTAGCAGTGACCTGTATCTCTAATAAGCTGCAAGGTCTCGGTGTTCCTTCACCTTGCTGCCCCTGCCCAGTGAGGTGCATCACACTAATCTGCTGATTTCACCTCGCCCCTGTCTGAGGTCTCCTGCCAACAGCCACAAAACCCGCTCTGTGTACCAGGGACACCTCTCATCCAACCATCCAGCCCCTGGTCACATCCTGCTCTCCAGAGAAGGGATCCTGCCCAGTTCCCTGCCCCAATCCCTTCAGACAGGTTTCACAGAGATTGTGGAGCTGGGCTGCACGCAGAGCCCTCGCTCCAGTGTTCATCCAAGGTGCCACGGATCTCCAGCTGGGATCTGTCAGCCTTTATTCCGTACCCTTCACTTCACCCCTGCGCGCAGCCATGTCCCGAGGAGCGAGCAGTAATTAAAAGAATTGGGGTCTATTTAATTACCTTCTGACACGATAACACACCGGCTGCCTTCCAAGCAGGGAGGCTCCCGGCAAACCGGATGGAACGGCAGCGGAGCAGCGGCGTGGGACCCGCAGCGCATTAGCACAGGTTGCCTCTGCTCGCAGGGGGGATGGAGCACTTGGTCCTGGCTGGCTCAGCAGGGGCTGAGGTTACTGCAGAAAGGAAGGGGGGGTTGCCCAAAGCCGTCCACAGAGCCAGAAAGGTTCACAACTCATCCCTCAAGCAGGGGAAAGGGCTCCTCCCGCACAACTTTCCCCTCTCTCCTCAGCAGCAGCGCCTGCTTTCAAGAAGTCAAGAGCAGCCTGGGAAAGCAATGGGGAGAGGAGGTAAAACCTGCACTTCCTGCAGCCCAGAGACCCTCTGAGGACCCTGGAGAAGTATCTAGACTGTTCAGGCACAGCCTCTTCCACGGGAGAGGTGACCTGTGAATGTCAAGCACCACACAACCTCAGGAGAGGCGCCCCACAGCACCACGGTATGAGCGGTCCCTAAGGAAACTTGAGTGGCCTGGAAGTCCCAGTGTGAACTCACACTCTGGAATACTGGGACTGAGCTTCTCACATTTGTTGTTGAGTCATAATTGCTTCTCTTCATCACCCTTTCACCCTGGATCCCAGGGGCTGGGTCTATGTGAGTTTGTACTCGTGAAGGTCACGGTCCTGCTAAAGGCAGCTTATTTTTGTCTCCAGCTCAGGCAGAGGGCACAGGGCTCTGGGGAAGGATGCCCCACTGCCCTGCCTCCCAGCAGGTGACCTCAGCCCTGCTGCTGGAGGAGAAGACTTTCAGCAGCTCTATTTCCCTAACAAGTCTCACCTCTGAGCTGTACCCTCGATCCTTTCAGACACCTCCTGCCTTAGGGGAAGACATAATTACCTTCAGAGATGTTCAGGAATGAATAAAGCCCGGGTGATGGCTGGAACATGTCCGTGCCAGGACCACCACGGCAGCCTCAGGCTCTCTGAGCCTTTGGGGATGCTGGCTCCCCACACCAATCTGTTACAAACCTGCGGTGAGGAGGCAGGATGTAGAACCCACAAACTGTTCCTCTGCAGAAAGGAAATGAAAACCAAGCAGAAAAGTCTAACCACACACTCCCAAGCTTGTCAGGAGACAAGCAGAAAGAAGCAAAGAAAGGAGATCCCTCAAGATGACAGCAGAGTCTGTGCCACCAGCCTGACTCACACCGACTCCAGGAGCAGCTGCAGAGCACCTCAGAAGACAACGTGCTTTTAGCTTTGTAAGTCACCCAGGAGCTCACAAATACAGGGCAGGTGTTCCTTAAGAAAGACACCCTACCATTTCCTCCTGAAACAGAAAGCCCTTTCAGGATCTGTCAGGATATAGAGGTTTTTTTCATGACAAAAATTGAGTTATGTGAAAGTCTCTTCCCCATAAATGATTCAGTGAATTCTGTCTCCACTTCTCTTTTGGTTCTACTGGTGCAAAACAAGAGAAGAAGGTGCCTGTGTTCTCCTAAGCTGTTTGCTGGATGTATCCAAAGTACAGGATATTCTGGTTGATTTGGGGTGCAAGAATCAATGTCACGTCTCTGTTGTGCAAAGGGTGGTTTCTCTCAGAGCCCAGTGAGAATATGCACATTCATGACTTGAAATTCATTCTCTGGAAAAGTCCTCCATGCTTTGTTTAAAATTCAGTGTTTCTTGTAAAGCTATTCACTAGAATATTAATAGAAGGAAAATATATAAAAGGAAGAAATGCAGCTGACAGGAATTTGGTTAAAAACTCAAACCAGTGTTCACAGGACGTTTCAATTTCCCAGCCCTGGGTTGCGTAATTTTCAATGCACAGGCCCTGAAACAGGCCTGACTTCTAATGCTATTTTGAAAAGAAAAGACATGATGAATGTTTTGGCAGATTCTTGATTTCCTTTTCAGCTCACTGTGAAAATATAATTGAAAATGCAAAGACGCCGTAAAAAGAGAAAGGAGATGAAGGACAGAACATTACGCAGGAGGAAAGAGCCTGTGCAGCCAAAGAGGTCAAAAATAGAACAGTGCTGGGTTCACAGTTGGACTCGGTGATCTTACAGGTCTTTTCCAACCTAAACAATTTTATGATTCTAAGTTTGTGACCAAAGCAACCACAATCAAGAGCAAATGGTGCACAAACCCACTTGCCTTTGGTGGTGCTCCACAGGGGTGAGGAGAGCAATTGATAAGGCCAGGGGCTTGGAAAACACCTGCAGCTCCTGTCCCACAGCTACAGCTTCCATTTCACTCCACATTTGACTACCCCAGTGACCAACACATCTGAGCATTCAGGCCCTTGCATACCACTGCATCTATTTCCATTAGACAAGATAAATGCATATGATTCTATGAGTAATATCATTCTAAGCTGCAGAAGAAAAGAAATTGGTGGGGAAGGCAGGAGGGAGAAATGACTGAAGCAGTTATTAATGAGACACTACCCTGTAATTACACAAATCACCATTACCCCATCAAAAGGCAGCAAAGCCACCCTGAATTAACACCCAAACACTCCCAACAAGCACAAACTATCTCATAGCAGAGCTCTCCTCACCACACACTCTGCAAGAAGCAGAAGACTTGGCCTCACAGATGGCATCTGCTCTCTATCCATCCCCTGTTTATCTCCAACCATAATTAAGAAAATCACCAGCAATCAGAGGCCTTCAGCTGCTCCCAGCCCATATTGGAA
Source organism: Ptilonorhynchus violaceus (assembly GCA_013397565.1). Lineage (NCBI taxonomy): Eukaryota > Metazoa > Chordata > Aves > Passeriformes > Ptilonorhynchidae > Ptilonorhynchus > Ptilonorhynchus violaceus. Next base: position 2,083,802 of record VZRJ01003858.1, read on the forward strand.
CAGGGCTGGAACAGCTGTGTCACAGCTTTGTGCCATTATCCTTCCTCCACCTCTCTAACCAGTGACAGCTTCATGAAGAATGAACCTTGCTACACCTGAAACGTTTCCAGATGCCCTGGCTCTGCTTCATCAGTAGGAAAGAGGGGACAGCACCACAGCAAACTGCCCTAGTGGAACCATTCAGGCACCACCACTGGTATTAAAACACCACCTGCAAGAGGAGCTGAGATGTGAGCTGGCTGCACTGGTGCAGGGGGAAATATCACATGCCTAGGGAGAAAAATCCAACGTTTGAAGATGAAAAGGCAGCAAGGCAGGAGCAAAATCAAAAAGGGTCTCAGCAATGTACCCCACTCTGGAGGAGACATCACCTCATGCTCCAGGATCTCCCTGAATTATTGCTGGAATTCAAGAGGGAGGGGACACACAATATCTAAAGTAATAAGAACTGAAGTAAAACAAGTAGTGCAGTAAAGCTATCTCAGGGCTATTTCATATGTAAGGAAGACAAACTGAGGGAGGCCAGTTGCCAAAGGGAATCAAATGACAGTAGATAAAGTACCAGAAGCACTAATGGTGACCAAAGAAACATCTTGTGGGCTGTAAACAAAGGCTTTAAAATAGTTGTTTCTCCCTTCCATGTTTTGTAATGTGAAGGCAGAGGCTGGATGTGACTGTGGCACACCAAATAAAGCAAAGATGGTGAGGGAGAGCACCATGTGTTCCACACACCAAGACCACATACAACTACCTGAAAAAAAAGAGTAGCCAAGAAAATAAACAGCAGAGAATATTTCACTCAGCCTTTACCCAAGGACAAGCAGTTAACCAAGATCCCTGCAGCCCCTTTTGGGACTGGAACATGACCCAGAGTAATCAAACTCACCAGCACAGGCTCCAGAGGAGCGAATGTCCCTCATGGAAACTGCAGCTGCAATTTCAAATGAGCAGAGCACAACCATCTGCACTGGAGTCTGGCTCTGACAGCTGTTCCTCAAGACTTCTCCAGACCTCCAACATCCTTTCAGCCATCTTTCATCTGCTCTGCAAATCCCCTCCCAGAACTCAGTCCCTTGTAAGAACACCAGGAAAAATGAACTACTGAGTGTTGACTTAAAGCAGGGAAAGAGTGGGGCCAAATTCAACTCCATCCTCCATACAGGGCATGACCAGGGAGGAGCAGGTCAAGCCCACTGGTGAGCCAGTCCAGCAGGGCTTTTCCCCCAGTGTATAACTGAGAGCAAAGCTGAGCACTGCTGCAGCCCTCTGCCTTCCGAGCTCTCGTCCCTCCTGACGTGGGCTATGGAATCTCCTGTCATCTCTGGCCTGGCACTCCACTCCCCTTTGGTGGCATAGGATGGGCACAAAGCAGCAGCAAGAAGGAGCTCATCACAGAGCACAGGGCCAGTGGTGGGCAGACAAGGCTGGCCCAGCAGTGCCTCAGCACTGCCAGTGCTCAGTGTGTGTGAGCAGTGGCTCACCTGGCACCACACCAGCAGTGTGCAGCTCCTAACTCCCAAGGAGGGAGCAGCAGTGTGTGGCACCACCCTGAGCAAAGTTTGGTGTTACTACACGAGCCTGTCAGTGCCCTTGCCGTGGTACCTGCCCGTGACACCCCAAAGCCCTCCCTGCTGGGCTGGGAGCTGCATCCCTGCTTGGGTGCCAGGGAAATCCTCCCCTAAAACACGGGGCTGAGCCCAGTCCAGATCACCCCCACCCCAACCACACGCACACACTCCTGCAGAAGGCAAACACTCCTCGTGGAAAACTCCAAAATCGCTACTGCTCTCCTTGAGTGCTGGGAGGGAATTCTTCCCTGGTGAGAAGCTCTGGCAGAGACTCTCCTCATTCCAAGCCTTTTCCAGCACGGAGCACCTCCTCTCCAGCAGCTCAGACCCCACTGGCTAGCGGGGCACGGACAGGACGGGCCCCCAGGAGCGTGTCTGCGTCGGCACAGCGAGCTCTGTGTAAACCACAGAGCCATTATCAGGGGTAAAATTAGCTCCTGTTACTGACAGCATCTATCACTCATTCCTACTCTAATCTCTGCCAAGGGAAGGATTTACAAGCAACAATGATGAAAGAGAAAAGGGAAGGGGGGGGGGGGAAATCAAAGCAATACAGAGGGGAGAAGAAAAAAAATCAAAGCAAAGATAACAAAAGCATTTGTGAGGCTGGAAGAAACAAACTACATTATATTACAGGGACCAAGGGATCCTTATCATGCCCAGATAAGATTTTCATTCACCGTGTTGGGAATTTTTTTTTTTAAACTGCTTAAGAAGATTCAAATACACTGCCAGGTACCTCCAGCTCTATAAGGATTTTCTTTTAGCCATGCAGCATTGCAGCAGCTCGCCTTAATAAAAATCCCAGGGAAATGCATACAATGGGGAGCACATCAAAGGGACACAGATGTTGTAAGCATCCTACTGAACAGGTATAAGAAGTAAAGGTGGGGAAAAGATAAGGATCAGATTTTATGTCGGTGTTATTCTTTAAGAGGTTTAGTCACCCTTTAAAAAAAGGATTTATTAAAAACTTATTAATCTCAGAATAACCAGCTGTGATGAACCTAACCCTTAGATCAATGGATAGTGCACCACTAGATACTGTGTATTAGTAAATGACTATGTAATGCAGACATTAATGAGCCATTATGAAAACGATTCTTAAAATAAAATATGACCAGGAGAAGACAGCAAACCACCAGCAGTGCTGCTTGTTAGCTCCCAAATAAACTTTGCTTTGCTTGCCCTTAATAAACCCCTGCAGTTATTAGTAGAATTAATCACCACAAACAAATGTAACTTCTGGATGTTCTATTCTGTGAGCAGCCCACTGGACAGAGCCTTCCTTCCCTGAAAGGATGCACCTAATGCCAACTCCACTGGAGTCAAAGATACCCCAGTGACCCACACTAACATCAGCCAGAGAAACAACCTGATTAAAATGTGCCTTTTATGCACAGGCCTCAGAACACCTGATCAGTAATTGTTAATGGAGCTGTTCAGCAATCCCACCCTATCCTGCTCCTATTGCCACCACTGTGCCACAGGAGAGCCAGCCCTGAACTTCCAAGGTGACTCCATGACATGTGGCCAGCTGGAGATGTCTGGGGCCTGTGTGATCAAACAAAGGAGAAACAACAAAAGAGAGTGGAGAGCCTGCCCTGTCCTTACAGCTTCACCACGGGCCAGTGTCCCATGAGGTTTCTCTAGCACGCTACAAGACTTCTGGTCCTGAGCACCCATTTGGATGAGAATGCCTGTAGGACGTGGGCTGGTGGGAGCTGGGAGGCAGAGAGCCCAATGCTCACAAAACATACCTGCTGGAGCTGCTGCCATGCAGAGTCTCACACTGAAGGGCAAAGAGAACATGGGACTGTCTCTGTACCCAACATTGTTCCCCTCATCCCTCTCCCTTCCCTCCTGGCAAAGGGAAGGCATCAACATCTCTCTCGTAACAACATTGAAATAAATGTGAGGAAATTACCCATTTGCTAAGAGAGGTGATATGTATGCATATGTGTGTTGGGAAGCCTAATTTCCATTTCTGGGCCTCAGAGTGCCCCTAATAGAATTTACAGTGGGTTGTGAAGATTGCCATCCCAGCTAATCAAATATAATAAATAGCTCTGACTGAGCAGATGACTCTCCTACAGCACTGTGGTTATCAGAGGGATCGGTCTTAATTTGAGACTCCATTCATCAGCCCTGCTAACAGGATTGTGCAGAGAGTGATATTTGACAGAAGTGTTTTCGAAATTCCTAAATGGAGAGCGTGCATTGAGGGAGACAAGATGGATGTTCCCATTACGGTGACCGTGCGGGATGTCACACGGGCCCTGGCTTCCCACCCACCAGCAAACACCTGACAGGCACATGCCATTAAGGCGAACACGGTGGCCACAGATTCCTTCTTGTTTTCTTTATCTAAAGGAGAATAAGGAATCAATTCCCGGGATTAAGTGTGGCGGTAGCCTGTGCTCCTGGCTGTACATCACCGTGACAAGCAGCTCCGAAGCTCCACCTGGAGACTGCGGTGGAAGCAGGAGAGACCCGAGGAACGTGGACACACTTGTGCAGGGAATCAGCCACGAGGTGCTGCAGAAGATCCCACAGCCCTGGGCAAAGGGGTTATTAAGGACTAAAGGGCAGAAAGGACCTCCTGATTTAATGATCCATGTACCCTGCAGGCGGAAAGATCACAGAATCCCTTTCTCCAAGCTGTCACGTATCACCTTAAAACCTGTTTGGTTTTTAGACCCCACCACTCCCACTGGGCACTCCCCACTCCATGTTTTGTCTTGATCTTGACCTACAAGAGTGGTTCTCCACCACGTGTTCAAGGAGCAGCAGCAACCCTTCTCAACCTTTCCTCTGCTTGCCTGAATGTCCCAGTCTCTTTAACCTCCACCCACCACAAAAACTTCATTCTGCAGCCGTGCCAAACCGAGCTCATCTTCCTTGGTCACCCGGGGCAACATCCTGTTACAGATGAGCTTATGCTTGCCCTTCCCCAACCTTCTCAGGATCCTCCAGACCACTGGAGCTCTCTCCATTTTGCCCCCACTTCACAGGGAGACTCACTCAAGCTGGGAAGAGCTGTGATGAAACCAGACCTGTTTGCTTTGAGGAGCTCTCCCACAGCAGATCGGCCCTGTGATAAGGGGCTAATGAAAGACACGTTAATTATCAGCACCACCACCCTAGACCTGCACAACTTTCAGCACAAAAATATGCTCTTCCATTTCCTCGGGGGAGGATCATGCAAAGCCATTTTCTCCTGCTGTCAACAGCACGGGCTGAGGGGCAGATCAGACACAGAAAGCTGATGAAGGGCAGTGTGAGAAGCACCATTCCTGGCCCAGCTGTGCAACAGGCAGCTACCCAAGTCCCCACAACATGCTGGGGCTGGGAACGTTGGTTGGTCCTGAAAGAACAAGGCAGAGGAGCAGAAAGGAGCAATAAAACCCAGGAATGACCGAGTTGTCTCAGACCCATCCATCCAGGCAGCACATTTTGCCCCAGATTTTGTAAACAAAGCAGCAGAAAATGGCAAATCACAAGACTTAAAGGGATCCCCGGTATTCTTCCCATCTTCCTTTTCATTCTCTTCATCTGGAGCCATTCCTTTCGGCAGAAACAAAGGGAACATGAAACATTCTGGAAAAGGCTTCTCTGCTCATGCCTGCTTGTTCCACCTTGAATAGCCACAGGGCTGGGAGCTGCTGTCCCAGTGTGAAACAAGGATCACTGTGAACCCTCTTCAGAGAGAACTCCATGCTCAAGGGACAGAGGGGAGCAGGGACAGGTCAGCAAGGAACAGGAGAAAGAAAACACATTTTTATATATATAGTCAAAAAAAAAATTTAAAAAAAAAAGATAAGAGGAAAGAGGGAAGCTTATTCTGCAAGTCAAAAACAGTTTGGCATTTCCAAGTTAAATAAAAGTGAAGCCTCTGTCCGCATGCTTCATTGTAACACTGTTGCTCTAAATCCCCTTTTATTCCTTTAATTATGCATGGAAAAACCACACGACCTCCCTGCTCGTATGCTCAGCCGAGCAGTGGCTCACGGTGCAGAAGGCTCATTATACAGCTTTAGCGGGGCTGAGTGCTCTGAATTATTTAAATCTCCATTAAGCCTCCACTATGGCATATCTGTGTGATAAACGGATCAGGTGCTGCTGGATTTCTCCCCTGGCCAACCCGCTCTCCCTGCTCCTTCCCTCTCCCCCTCTCCTTCCTCCTGCACAACTCAGTAGGAAGGGAGATAATTGCCAAGAGGGAAAGAGTTTGCACTCGTGCTATCAAGTGTTTCGTTGTCATTTAAAAAAGGCCAACTGAGCCAAGTAATAAAGACACTTAATCAGGATTAGCACTAGAGGGCATGGTAAGGTGGTCAATGCATAACTCGTTTAATGGCCGTTTTATTGTTTAAATTAAATAAAACTTAAATCATTATGTTTTACTTAAGCAGTGTGAATGCCCTGTCCCTGTTCCCTTGGCACACACGAGGAATGGTGTATGGCCTGGGACAGGGCAGCTGAGGTGATGAGGCTCAGTGCACCCACAGTGGGGATGATCTCATTTGTCCTCCCCATCCCTTTTTCACACGCCCACTGTTCTACAGGCTGATATCATAAGGAGAGCAATGGTCCAGGGAAAAGGTAGGAGAAGTGGATTGAGGGATCCTGGAGCACAAAGTGCGAGGGATTTGTGGAACAGCCTTCTGGATCCACAAAAGGGGGAAGAAAAAAAATAATAATCACAGTAAAACACTGCAGCTTCACTTGGAGTAAGGGAGTTCATCCCAGAGCAAGGAGAGGCCCTTAATCCCTGTGAACTGAAGGACAAGATCAATCCTCCTTAGAGACACTTTCCTGATCACAGAGCTCCTCAAGCATGAAAGGATGGGGGAGCGGGAGAAGGACTCTTCATATGGCTGTGCAAACACCTCCTCAGGGCATGGGCACACCTACCAACAGCACCCCAAGGGCCAAGGCAGGAAAACCCCAGGTGAACACTTTTGTTTTCCTTGATTTCTTACTGCTTTGGACAAGTAGGCACGGGTGATGCCAAGTCTGGGCACGTAGCAGCCACAAATCTGGAAAAGAAATATCAGAAGCCTGGGGTAGAAACGCTTCCAGAATACTTCTGGTTTTGGGGGAAAAACCTTTTTAATGGAAAACACTGAGAGCCCCAAATACACCTCCTTGCTTATCTCAACAGCAGGAAAGAGGAAGGATGCCATGATCCTTCTGCTGGATCCCATCACTGAGGACCAGGGCAGGTTAATGAGGGTCCATCAGCACAGCACGGAGCTCCCCAAGAGCTGCTGAGCACCATCCCAAGCCACAGGCACCTGGGGTACAAACAGCCACACAAACACAGCCCAGGAAAACAAACCCCACAGTGAGCCAGCCTACGAGGGCTGGTAAGGGAAGCCACGACCTAAAATACAGTTGTTGTTATGCCAAAGTCACAGTTCCCTACCCCCAAAAACGTGAACAGGATTGAGCTCCTGATCAACCACAGGTTTCCTGAGTGAGCATGAATAAGTCCCAGATCTCCACAGGCTTCGGCTCCTGGACTGCAAGATGGAGATAAGGGTCCATCTGTTTGCCCTCATGGCTGTGGAGAGGCTGGAGGATCCCGGGATAACTCTCCCCACGGCCTCAGGAAGCACTCGCTGAATGGGGCAGGAAGCAGGTGGAGACATGGAGGTGCATTCAGTTACTTATTTATGAATGCAACTGGAAAATGTGCTGAGGAGAGGAAAAAATGTCTTTTGTGTTAAAAAATAACCTCTGCCATAAAAAAAAAAATATTTAAAGACCTCTTATTTTAGAAGTTTCTCTCCGTATTTACTTGAGATGAATGGAGGCAGCAGAGTGGCAGCATTTTCTTAAGACTTGAGAAATAGATGGCAGGACTCTGGAGACAGGTTTCGCTCATATATCATTCCCTTCCCCTCCCAGTCTCTGGGGGACACGTGTTGCTGTGACATCTTTTACTGAGATTTACAGAGCAGTCATCCTGTCAGGGATGTGCAGGCAGCCTTGCTGCCACAGAGCTGCTGTCAAACCTGCCCCACGCTCAGCAGGCAGCAGCTAACCTTGTTTTCAAGCCACAGTTTCTATACAGAGGCAGCAGAGATAAAGGAAAAGCCCAGTCTGCCCCACTTCTTCAGCAAGGGGACTATTTGCTGTCCACTTCCACCACCAGCTTTTCAAACTGCTATTTATTCTGCTGCTCTGGCAGTGCTTATTTCTTCAAGATGCAGGAAAGCGATTAGAGCTGGGCATCCTGTTCCCAGCTCTGCTCCTGCTTCCCTCTGTGTTACCTTTGGGGACGGTGGTGGGGGCAGCCTGACCTCAGCAGCGATGCTGGGGCTGCCCTCGCCCTCCCTCTGTGCCTCAGTTTATCTCACTCTTGCCAACTCCCAGCTGGATTTTTAAAAACAGCGTGAGTCAGGCATGAGTCAAAGCCTTAAAATGTGAGGGACTGGCTTGGAATTCAGGCTGCATTTTAAGGAGGAAGGTGCCAAATTTTTGTGTTTGTGAAAACTCCAGCGCTGACCTCTAGGTGCTTCTTTGAAAAGTCTGAGATTGATAGTAACTATATAATATTTACAGGCATGAATCATCTCAGTTTGCACAATATGTTTTCCCTTTTGCTGACAACTCTCAAACTAACTTAACTATATCAGGATGACCTTTCCCAAGCAAAAAACATAAGGCATTGCCTCCCATGAACAATAAAGCCAGGATAATAATAATTAAGCCAGAAAGGGAACTCAGACCTCAGGGCTTCAGTGGGTGCCTCCAGTGGCAGTGACTGTCCAGATCAAAGCTGAGGGGCTCAGCCAAGGAGAGGGGATTCCTCAGGAGCCCCCACTGTCCCATCCATCCTCCTGGGCAGCCACTGTGCCCACATGCTGCTCCCAACTTCCAGACACTGATCAGGAGCAAGTGCCTTCTAGATGGATACCCGGAGAAACTTCAGCATTAAAAGAAAACCACTATCAGTTTCTAACGCAATTAACAGCCCCCTGCCAAGAGAGCCAGTAAGAGCACTTCATCAGACCATTATAACCCTGGAGGGTATAGAGAGGCTGCCACGGTAACTCCTTTAATTGCCCTTAATGTTTCATTAAACACAATTACATTTAAACCTAAACTGTGCCATTTGTTGTGGTTTTAATTAGACAAAGGGCAAGATAAAAGGATTGGATTAACCCTCCTCGTCCCTCCCTCCCCTCTACCAGGGACTGGCCACAGTCAAACTGGATTGAAATGGGGAGAGGAGTGAAAAGGATGGAAGCACGAAGCACATCCACAGACCCATGTAGATGGTGGAGAGAACTCATCAGAACGTGATGGGGGAGGCAAAGCAGTGGCTGTGCCTCTCCACAGACCCTGCAGTGCCCATCCTCGGGCCCCACCCTCCTGCCTGCCAGGGTGAGCCCCTCCTGAGCCCCGAGATCCCTCCTAAAGGTATGGATCAGCAGGTAATTTGCTTCAGTTTGTGCAGCACAGGGTGGATCTGAGGCTCCCCTGTACAGCCAGACCTGAGGAGGAGAGTCCCAGCATGGGTGGGAGCTCTGGATGGACGCTGGCCTGGGGGAAAGGCATCCTCGACTTGCACAATCACATTGCTGACAGCAGACAGCACTCCCTGAGCTTGTGTAGATCATACTCACCCATTTTATCCACCTGAAATCACTCCAGTGATTTCCCTTGAATGCACCCCAGTTTTCACCCCTTCCACCATTGATTAAAGTCTCTCCAAGGTCACCAGGTTGTTTCCATGACCTGCTCCAGTGGCCTTTGCCAGGCAGCACCCTCTGCTCCGAGCCTTTCTTCCAAGTCCAGCAGTCCTTGCTATAGCTCCAGACTTTTTTTTAAATACAATCCTGCAGTTTCTGTGGCACAATGAGTAATTCCCATGGCCACACAGTCACACTCTTACTGATGTCTTTCCTCTGTTAGGGAGATGCATCAGCCCAACTCTTCTGTGCTGGGTGTGCTCTCAGTCCCATCTGCCCATAAAGCCATTCTTGAAACACACACTGAAAAAAAAGCATGCAAACATTAATCTGAGCCTAAGAAAAAGGAAAACCATACAGAATTTATTCAGTGCTTCTTTAAATGTTGCTTCTAAATTAGGTCTAAGGCTTAAATGCTGAAACTGTGCAGCCCTATTTGATGTTGCAAACAGCTTTGGCAAACCAGGCTGTCTCCTCCATCTTTTCAGTGACTTACAGGAAAAAGAAAAGCAGATTTAGCTGCAGTGCCACACACCCAAATCAGAATAAACTGCCGAAATGCTGCTCTGTTCAGAGATTTATGATACAATTAACATTTTCGTTGGTTTCTAATGACTTCTTTCTTCCTTTCTGAAGCTGACAAGAGAGTAGGAATAGCCACGGGGTATAATCAGGCTGTCTGCAAGGTGGAAGGGAAATGAAGCAGAGCAGAAAGGGACTCTCTGAAGCAGCCGGGTATCATTATTATCTCTTTGTGGGAGCATTAGCACCATTGGAGGGCACTCGGGCACCACTGGAACAAGAGCAGCGTAAGAACTTGAATGGAACCGAGGAGAAGATGAAAAGAATGAAACAGACACTCAGCGACAGGTCTGAATGGTCCCCTTTGTGCCACGAGACTTGCTGAGATTTTGCTACCGTTTGACAAGTGCCAAAGCTCCACGGGTCTGATCCGAAGACTACGCGTGTCAACAGGAAGCCTCCCGTTAACTTCAGGGAGACTCAGCCCCAGCCAAGGTGTAACAGATCACGCACCACCATTGCAGGGAAAGAAGTGAAATCCATCTTGGAATCCTCGCCACTAATTTTCAGCGATGTTTCACAATATATCTCCTCATCACAGCGCCCACTCACACAATAAATCAGTGCTGCTGCTGCAGAGCGGCGAGAAAAACGAGGGGATGGGGCGGGTGGGAAAGGTGGCAGGGAAAATGTGTGCCAGTGCTGAGCAGGGAGTAATTGCAGCAAGAGCAAGCCTCCCTTTGGGCCATTAACACCGCTAACTAATTGCTGCCACGGCGCAGGGCGGCCTCACCAGTCCGAGAGACGAAGCTTTCACACCTCGAGAGGGAACCGAGGCACCGACTGGGAGATTCCCCTGGCACCTCTGCCAAGCTGCTGAGGGAGGAACAGCTCTTCTGAGATTGCCAAGACCACCCAACTTGGAATAAATTGTCAGAGCAGAGGCCTCCTCCATCAGTGGAGGCTGCCTGCCCACAGTGAAGCTCCAGGTATTGCTGGAAGAGCACGAGCACATCACTGCTCCTGCCTCCAGGATTAAGGGGTGACCCTTGGGTTTGAGCTTTGGGGAGCCAGAGGGAGTGAGGGGCAGAGGGGTACGAGGGAGTGGGGAGAACAGCTGTTAAGCTGTTAGAGATAATAAATTGAATAGCTCTGAAATTGGACCCACAAGGATAAAAGTGATTTTAGTGCCTATAAGACCGACTATAAACTCAATCTGTCAGACAGCAGCAGCTGTTAAAGATAATGGTCCTGGTAAATTTAACTTCCAAACTGCCACAAAGGGACTAGTGTGATGTTAAGTTTCTCCCTTCTTTGAAAGGGGGTGGGGAGAAAAAGAAAAGGCATCAAAAAACCACGAGATCTTAAACATGCATCTCCCTTTAGCTCATCAAAAAACCTGCTTTGAAGAGCCAGGATGGGCAGTGCCCCCGTAGGGGAAAGAGATCTCCCAGAGGCTTTTAGGCAGATGAATACCTCTGGGCTGCTTTGATAGGATTCTACAAATAATACCAAATATTTGCTAATCAGCCAAGGTCAGCGGGGAAAGAAATGACTCTCTGCTCCAAAGCCAGGCATCTCCTAATTATTTAAGTCCACGCTGTGACTTTATCATAAGCTCTAGGCAAAGAAAAGCATCGAGCTGGACTACTCCCGAGCAGATGGTGGCTCAGAAGCATTCCCTTTCCCTGTCTGGAAGGGCACAGGGACTGATGATCCTTTCCCCAGGAGCTGCCCAGCACAGAGAGCAGCAGGGCAGTGAGAGAGCAGCCCCAGCACAGCTCAGACAGGCAGCCCTTGCCACGGATGCTCTTCCCTGCTCACAGCAAACTGTTGCTTGTGCCAAGTGTCCCACCAAAAACCCAGGGAATGTCACCACTGAACCCAGGAGTGTCAGGGCGTGGCTGCAGAGGTCAGAGAGAAAGCTCTGGAGTGGCAGTGTAATTCTTCAAACCCAATTTTCCCTGCCAAGCAGGTGACACAGCGTGGCTGAGGACACGTTTTGCACAGACCACAGTTCCAAATAAGCTGTTTGCAGCAAGTGGGTTCAACGTGACTATCAGAACTGCTTAGGCAATTTTGAAAAGGCAGAAGCATTTGGCTACAGGAACTGAACGCAGTCCAGTGAACTTCACCTAACAAAGCAACTATTGCAACCACAGATCCATCATCCATTTTTTTACAGAATAAAGCAAACAAGACCTGAATGGCCCTGGTAAGAAGCAAGGAGGAGGGCTGGTCTCTCTGCACTGCCTCCTCATCCCTGCTTGGCTCCACACTTCCAGCATGGTTTGCAGCATGTCCACTTCTCCAGCCCTTCCCAGGGCACACAACGGAGACATGAACCTTTCCTTGGCACATATTCTCAATATCCTGCTTGCTTCAGGATCAGAGGAGGGTTTCATCTCCAGAGGGTTTCTACACAGCTCATTTTTCAACCGCCTGAGTGGTACTCTTGGCCTCTTGCCACTCTGAGGGAAGCAGTTCCTTTGGAAATGTTTTTATCCCAACGGGGACGAGATTTCTCATGTGCTTAGCGTAACATCCGTGCCTTGGTGGGTTTGGGTGTCAGTGGAGTCAAGGATATGGCATCAAACACAGCAATGCATCCAATCAAGGTCTTGGGAGAAGACCATGCCACTGCTTTGAAGCAATACCCTGGAGTTACTTCCCAAGCCTGGGATATTTTTCAAGGGTTTGGAGGACTCACTCCTTTTGGATGCACTTGAGCAGTACTCATCATTTCTAACCAGTAGTTAAAGAGTATTGACGGTCTCAAGTCAGAAGCAGAGCAATGTAAAACAGCTTTAAGCTACTTTGAGTTAGAAACTCCTGGTTTTATTCAACACTGTGGTTATTTATCACTGTTGCTGTTACCCAAGGACACGAGAAGAGTCCAGTCAAACTTAAATACACAGCATACCTAGGGGGGCATTTACAGATATGCTAATAACAGGAGAGAGCAAACCCCAGTGATTACACATTCCATTGTCACTGGAAAGCCCCAATTCAAGAGCAGCTCCTCCAGCCTTTTCTTTATCAGTGGTAAGGACAGCACAGAAAGGATGTAGGATTAATCCCTGTGAAATGATTTATTACTGCAACCATGTACAACACAGCTTCTGTCACAGCTGTCCATCACTTCCCAGCAATGAACCTGGGAACGTTATTCCCAGGAACATCCAGGCTGGGAACTGGAGCTCCCCTAAAGCGATTCCCCAGCTATGAGCAGCCCCATGCACATGGCACACGCTGGTTATCTCCCTCCCACCACATTTCTTTGTGCTCTCAGAAGGGGAAAAAAAAGAAAAAAAAAAAGGCAGGGGGAGAGAGGAGGGGTGAAAAAAAAAAAAATAGCCTCTCCAGGCCTCCGGGTTAAACTGTGACCTACTTCAATCCACACTGCTGCCCATTATTACCAATCCAATTATTCCAGACAGGTTAACTCAGCTTTAATTTATGTCAATCCAATTACTTATTTTTTATTATTTATTAAATAAAAAGATCACTTCATGCTTCAAATGATTTATGAATACTGGGTCAGCATCCCAGGGAAAGGACTTGGGAATGCTCAAGGTCAAGGCTGGCCTCATGCAGGAAATCCCTCCCAGAGTTTGTGGGGAGAGCTTTACTCACCTCATCTCTCTTTTTGTATTTTAATTGGATCTCTCACACAAAAGCCTATGGCTTCCAGGACTCTGCTCAGTGAGCAGGAATGGTATTCCAATTGCAAATATGTTTCAGCTGAAGTAAGAGGCACTTAAATTAACTGGATCTCCGTGTCTGCTGCAGTGTAATGGGACAGTCTAGCACAAAGCTTCCCCTCCAGGGGAAAAAGGAATCCAGGATGGACATTTTTCTTTTAAGACACACAGGGGACTCAAGTATCCAATTCCTACAAATATCCACTTCACCCCCCTTTATCAACCTTCCCCAGAAGGCAACAGCAGAGGTGTTTTAAACAACCCCGTCACTACTTTCCCTCCTACCTTCCGTCATTGCCAGGATTCTGGCAGACTTCCCTGAGAATCCAGTGCCTTGTCTCAGGGTGCTGCTAAAACGTGCTCAGCAGCTCCTCCTCAGCAGGGCACAAAGCCTCAGCCTCCTCTTTGCCACCAGAGCCAGGACCGAGGCACCACGAGATGCTGCGTCTGCTTCCTGACACCTCCATTATCCCACCTCCTCCCAAGCAAGGGCTCCAGACACCTCAGTTCAGCTTCTGCTGCTAACCCACCCTCTGACCTTGGCAAACTCCTTTGGACTTGGTTTTTTTGGCTGGTGTCCTCTCCCCAGAGCCACCCACCCGCTCTGCCTCCCACCCACACACAGCTTGGGCCGGCCGCTACAGCCCCCGCCAGGGAGCAAGAGAATGTGAGACCCAACAGCCTTTTGACTGATTATGTCCCTGGCTCCCAGGCAGGCCATGAGCAGAGCTGTTTTAAGTTTTTAACACATATTCCTCAGTTATTTTTCCCCAGTGTTTCTAATTACGACCAAAATAGTTTTGCGCCTTTTCGGGTTTTTTTTTTAATCCTGTCCGGCTAAACTTTCCAGCTGATCTCAGCTGCCATGGCAGCAGACTCAGTGCTGCAGATAACGTGGATGCCAGACCATTTCCAAGGCTTTGAGTTAAATCCTTGAGAGGTACCTTGAAGATAAGACAGAGTTGCTGAAGTCAGCGAGACCCAGTTTCCCGAGCCAAGTCGCAGCAGCCGGGAAGACACACTCCATAGGGGATGGTGCTTCCAAGGGAGCCCTGGAGCAGAGCCCTGGGGGTTGAGGCCACAGAAGCATGCTGAGTCACAGGGAAGAGGATGTAGAGCCTAACTGCATCCAGATGGGGAAATAAAGGGAAGAGAGATTTCAAGGATAAGCACTAAAATCACTTCCAAAAAAGCATCTTCCTTTCGGAAGAAGGGAGAAAGCCTCTCAAGTCAAGAATGTGATTTTAACAGCCTCCTCAAAATGCTTCCTTCACCTCCTTAGATGAACAAAACAAGGACTACCTACATCCCAGTCTTAACCAGACAGTTGGACAACAGGGTTATCCAAAACCATCTCCGCCACGGACAACACAACAAATCCTCTGCCTGACACAATGTCCAGACATCCAAACACTGAGTCACTTCAGCACCCCAGCCAGTGTGTCCTTGAGGGAGAAAAGCCAGACACTCAGCTGGGACACCCCACAGTGCCAGACGCCCTCCTGGGGCACGGTCCCTCGGAGCACTGCCAGTCAGAGAGAGGATCTGTGATAAGAGGCGGGATGTTGCATCACCCTTTCTCAGTCTCTCCTGCCTTTTCATCCTCACACTACCCACTATCTCCAGCAGCCTGGGCAGCATCTCTTTCCCACCCCTCCCACGTTAGTTTGGGAATAGGGCATGTCTGCTTTTATCCAACATCCTAAGGACAGTTATCTGTGTGCACAGATTACTTGTAGCTGACTAGATATTGCCATCCTACCCCAATTTTAGATGAGGACATCAGAAGAGGTCAGTAGGCTATTGATAGGGTACTCACTTCCCAAAGGCAGCACATTAAGTGGTGAAGGACTTTAGAACTTATTTAGTACAAAGTTAAATGCTGGATAAGGAAAGCATTAACATGCACAAGCTATTACATTATTCCTTTCCTTATCCTCAGGCTGTGCCATTAAGAAAGTACATGAGAAACTGGAATTTTGCTGTATGGCTTCAATAGATGTGCACATGCTTCTCAAGGACTTTTTGGATACAGCTTTGTGGAATGCACAGCCCAAATTCATTATGTTCTGAAGCAGTTGTTGACTTGTCTGAAAGCAGGCAAATGAAAACAGAACTCCAACCAAAAATACGAGCTTTTGCAAAGAGGGATTTCTGAAATTCAGGAAATGCGTTACTAAAGCCAGAGAGCTTAAAACTCACATTTTGTCTGCCACCAAAGTAACATGGATNCCAACTAAAAAGAAAAGTCCATGCCCACCAAGTGACTTTGAAATTTCCATCCCAAGCACCAAGATGGCCCCTTGGGCTGGGACAGCGTTGTTTCAATTAGTGCTGCTCTGCCTGCCTAATTGTAAGAGTTGGGAACAGCCAGCATTCCCAAAGGGCCATGAGCTCTTTTCCCCATTGTTTTAGGCTCAGCATCGAGAGAGCAAGTGGAGGAGTACCAGTGAAACACAGGAGGGAAGCAGCTGTGTTCACTTTCCCTGGGGCTATTTCTGCCAAGTCTCAAAATAATACTGAGATCCTTCACCCTCCTCCCTCTACATTTTCTCTCACAGACACCAGGTTTGTCCCAAGTTGTCTGTGACCTGGCACTGCATCTCCTGAATGGAAGCCCCACTTTTGAGGGCAAAGCCTAATGTGGGCAGGTGAGAGAAAAACCTCACAGCTCCTGCTGCGAGACAGCTGCCCTTGGGTGAATACAGGGGAGAGTTTGCTCTCTGCAAACAAGGGCTGGAAACACTTTCAGTTCCAGCCTGAGTACGCACTGAGGGGAACCAGTCCCTCAGGAGCCCCTCTCTGCCCTTCATTTTGAAACAAGTCCCTCAGCAGGCTCCAGCTCAGCATGTGCTGTCATTTCAGTCGTGACACGTGCTGGTGCTGCTTTTCTGCCAACCCTCTTCAAAAGCAAAAAGGAGGAGGCGAAAAAAGAAAAAAGTACAGCAAAAAAATGATGCCACTCTCAAGAAATGGCACTTCAGGCAGTCTCCACTACATCAGTAATGACAGTCAATAGTGCCTCCAAGGACTTGCTTTCTTCAAGTCAATACTACATTCTGACAGCCAGTTTCTCCTGACAGCCAGTTTCTTCCTGGGATCCATGAGCCTCTCTTCCAGATTCAATCTTGCTCAGACAATCATTCCTCTGAGGCTTTTAGCCAGTTTACAGATAGTGCAGAGACACAGGAGCCAAACTGTGAAGAAATCTCACTGCTGCTCTCCAGAAATGCACTTCTTCACTAAGTGGCTTCTCTTACCCGCCAGGGTCACACACAGCACTAGGGAAGTCAAGGGTCATAAGAAATACAGCAGAGATGCTTAAACAAATACCTCATCCTGGATTCCACACAGCTTAGGTTTCAGGTGATCCTCTCCCACGGCTTTCCCTCTAAAGAGATTTAGCACCACACTGGCTTGCAAACACATGCACAGGAGGAAAGCAAGACAGAGACCAAGACCTCCCAAGAAGACACCACGATTTAAAGTCTCCAAAGCTCATTTCACCCACTTGACTGCCTGAATTAGAGCTGAGATGGTACCCACCAACATCTGTCACCAGCTTTGGTGTCTCAGCAAGGAAGGCCCCACCTTGTTAAAGAACTGTCCACCTCCATCATTAAAAGCATCTTTAGTGGACAGTCCTTTTCCTCAGGCACCAAGGAATAAACACATAGTCATCTTTAAAGAAGAGAAATCATGTGCTAATATAATTAAGTTCAGTGCAGCAAGCCCCTGGCCTTCACCCTGCAAAGACACAAGTGTAATTGCAATATCAGACAGACACAGGAAAGGCCTCCAGGGCATAACAGATTCTGCAGAGATCAACAGCAAGTTCTGTGCCTTGGCAAGCGCCGCCTGAGCAGCTTCCACGCCAGTGGGGAGGTGCTTTTTGATCATCTCCACTGATGTCCCTATTTTACTCACAGCCTTGTATTTCAGGAAAGCCATCTCTGCTGTAAACCCCGGACAGAGCCTTGTTTTTAAGGTGCATTCAGTAAGGACCTGTTCCTGCTTCTGCAGGAGTCAGGGTTTAACGTGCCTGCCTGTTGTGTGTTGCCAGGAGGAGCAGAGGGGTTCCTTGCCAGGTGGTGAGCAGCATGGGGACAGAGTCACAGCAAATTAACCTGCTGCTCCCAGCTTTGGAAGCCCACAGTGGGAAAGCCATGTTGCAGGAGTGTCCTTGGGGTGCTACTCCTTTCCTGTCTTATATGCCAAAACCCTTGTATGAAATGAAAGCTATCAAACAGCATCTCTCCCATCAGCTAAACTGAGCTCTGCCTTATTCATCACCACAGCCTCTGCCCTCCTCCCTGTACATCTGATACCTGGAGGGAAGGAGTGAGCACCAAGCCCCACAGCTGATGTTGTTCAGGGAGGAGATGAGGGCAAGCCTGGGAAACAGGGAATGAGATTTTTTTTCCAGTACCCTACACTTTACACCTACCCCTGCAGCACCAGTAACAGAGCATTACACACCCACGGGCTAGCCTTCCCAGTGTCACAGAAAGTTCACCAGCTCAATGTGAGAATGTTGGTGACTGATGAGGTCCAGGGAGGTAAGGATTACTGCTGTTTGTACAGCTCTGTGGAGGAAGCTGTAAGAGTGTTCTGTAGATGAAATCAGTACATATTTGCACATTAATGTAATTTAACCTGAACTCATTCTTTCTTTTAAACCTCTGGAGTGCCAGGGAAGACCCATGAGCAAACAGGCAAAGAACATCTTTATTAGGGAAAGGCTAAGGTGACAGTCTGTAACGTGTCAGACAGCTAAGGCTACCAGGAGGCTGTAGATCCATGGAAGAACAAAGACTGGAGCAAAGAAATACCTCAAAAGTGTTCTCCAAGTACCCACATCGAACGGAGAATTTTACCTGGCAAATGCAATTAAAGCAGAGTGATCCTACACACTCAGGAATAGCTTGTTTGCATGGCTGTTCTCATGGAAGGAGCTGCTTTACCAAAAACAGATGTTCACACAAAATCCCCAGAGGCTTCTGAAAATCCCCTGCAGTTAGGAGCTGTCATGATCAGTATTTTGTACAAAATAATGCCAAGGACTGCTCAGTTCCCCACAGGGCAAGGTAGTTCTTTCAGAGATTCTGTTACCTCAGCCCTCTTCTGCTCGTTGTGCTGATCCAGGACAAACTCACCTTGCTGGCCCAGAGCAATGAGGACAGGCTGGCTGTGCTGCTTGGCTCTGTCCCAGCTCAGCCTGTCCTTCCACAGATGGTGAAGGAGCACAGCGAGCCACCCCGGGTGCTCCAGCTAATTCAGCAAATACGAGCACGGACTGGTTGAGCTTGTCACACACACAGCCTCAGACATCATTTGTGGACTTGTGACCTCTGTCTCACAAAGCCTCTGTTGGGGATGGCCCTTCCAGTGCAGTGGACATCAGCAGACCTGCATCTCCAGACCAGCCACGGCCACCAAACAGCACAGGCACATCCTGGGCTGGGACACACACCAGCAGCAAGGAGGGCTGTCCATGCAACTCCAGCAGGTGTTCCCAGCCATGCTGAGCTCCTTGCTGTCATCGCTGGGCAGATCCCAGCATCTGGCAGAGGTTCCCATCCCATTGTATTCACAGCCCTGACAACATGACTCCAAGACTAAGGCTGCCAGCTTTGTCCAGCTGGAGTTGAAGGTCTCCAACAGTAATAACGACCCCAGCATTCCTAGGAAGGGACTGAGTCAGAACAGGCCAAGTAGAGGATTGAGCTGAGTCAGATGGGATAAACTCAGCATAACCCACTCAGCAGCAAGCTGCCTCCTGAGCACAGCATCTTCAGCATGAAGAGAAGGGGAAGGAAAAAAATAGCATCCTGGGAAGTGATTAAGGACATTGCTAAGCAAAATGTCCTTAATGAGTTGTAGGATTTCCCATCACAGCTTCAGGGTGAAACTGCAGAGACAGGATGCAGAGCTCTCTCTCCTACACAGTCCCTTCATTCTGTGCCACAGCCTGGAGTCAGGGAAAGCATTCCAGCACTCCTCCAGCCTCTCCAGCCACAGGACTGCTGTTTCCCAGCCCTCTGACCACAGCCAGGGAATCCAGAAACTGTCTGGACTGGAAGCAGTACATTTTTTCTGGACACCCTGGGACTCAGATGTGCAGCATATCCCATATCCCTGTGATCCTGTGCTGCTCCCCTCATCCCAGCAACAGTTCCCAGTGGCTGAAGCACAGGCCAGTGCCCACCTGCCCCACCCAACTGAGGGAAGCATGCTGCTTCCTGCCAGGTTGACTGCAATAAAATCACACAAAGAGCTTCAGTGCCTCTGGTAAACACTGCACAGACTTGTTTAGCCTGTGGCTCTTTGCACGCACCCACCACGCTCTTTAGATGTTCCAACACAATGTTCCTTATGGAGGACAGAGTTATGAAAGGCTGAGCAATGAAAGCAGAGATTGTTACCAGCTTTAACAGGCTGTGGATCATGCCAAGAACAAGTCTCACTGTTTTAGTTGCTTCAGTATGCTATCCCACATCTTTCCTATAATAATCAGATGCTCCTACGCTGCAGTCGGGAGCAGAAGACAAAATGAGTAGTAAAGAGACAAACAACAATCTCCTTAAAGAGCTGAGAGGACTGCCAAGAGTACTTGTAATCTGATTTCATCCCTGCCTCCTTGCCTTCCCTGACCTGTCACTGAACCTCAGGGTGATCTACCCAGTGGCTCTCAGGTTGTGGCACAGAGATCACTTGTGAGCAAACCAGGGAAAGCAAACTGATGGGCTGGCTGAGATTCATTGCAGGCCCACATCACTGACCTACACCAACCCTCATTAGCTCATTTATGAGAGAGTTTCTGTTTGTTACAGGTCACTGAAAAAAAATTTAGTCTAGACAGGTGATCTATTTATTTTAGGAAAAAAAATCCACTTAGTAGACTATAACCTGAACATAATTCCTCACTATCTGCAGTGCCAAAGACATAGTTGAGATTGAAACAAATTTCTAATAAGTTTTTCAATGTAAAGAGACTTCTGCTGAACAACATTGGAGGTGCACTCCCTCATGCAAAAAAAAAAAAAAAATTTACCATTTGCTCTGTGTCACAGCAGAGATGAACTCTCAGAGCCCAGTGTGGCCCTCTCTGTGCAGGACAGCAGGAACTGCAGCCACTTGTCACCTCCTGCCCTGCAAGTCCAGAGTGACACACGCAGCAGGTTTTTTTGAGGCGTGTAATAAAACACACACACAAAAAAGCCAAAAAGCCACGCCGTGATTCAGCGGCAGCACAACAACTGCCTTGCCTTGCACAGGATTGCTCTGCTCAGCCAGGGACCTTTTCTGCAGAATGCACAGTAAAACAGCTGCAACGAGCAGCTCAATGCCTTCAGAGGGATAATAATCCTGACAGTAAAAATATGAAACCAGCACAGCTATTTATGCTCATTTACAAACAAGACACCGCACTAACTTATGCTCATTTGCATGTGAAAATTGCTGGAGTATTCACTGTACATGGGGGTGATCAGAAGAGCTTTGGAGCTGCTGTCCTGTGACCATCACACTGTACAATTAAATACATTCCATTACTCATTTCAGGAGAGGCATCCACGGTTCCCAGGGAGAGGCTGGGGAGGATGACAGGAGCGTTACACAAACGTTATTGATTTCGCTTTTCCAAGCACTCCCAATAAACACACCAACTGGTTTGGCTGAACAATGCAGTGCATCATTCAGCCTTCCTCCACAGCATTTCCAACATCAGCTGTGCACGGTGTGTACACTCAGTGCCGCCACGAAGGATCTGATCTGGTGACCACATAAAGGGTGGGCACTCGCTCCTTGGCAGCAACACAGCACCAGCAGCAGCTGAATTTCCCAGAGGCAGCAGAAATATCATGGTGCTCCTCAGGCAGAACTTACATTCTAAAATATATCTGAAATCAGTCTCTTTCTTGACAACATCTGTAATGACACAGGAGCCCTGTTCATCAACACAGCAAAAAACCTCCACCCTAGTGCTACAGTCGGACTAGTCACAACAAAGGGTGAGGGAGAAGATATCTTGCTCTTCCCACTTGGGAAGTAAAGATCCAAATGCTTCATGTGGTCACACACCAAAAGAAAATCACAGCATTTTTGAGCTAGAAGCAGGAAAAACAATGCTGAGGAGAAAATATCACCAAAAAGCGCAACAGATACTTATGGGCAGATCATCTGCAAGAGAGGGCGTTCCAAAAAACAAACCAACCCATGTGGCCAAGCACAAGGATAATGTTGTCCTTGTTTCACCCACACCTTCTTTCCCAATATGTCTCTTTCTTCATCAGCTAGAGATCTGGTAAAAAAAAAATTTACATTTAAAAAAAAAAGTAAAATTATGTAACTCCCAATTCTCCCATATGCTCAGTGCCTGTTAGCTCACAAACCATGGAATTGTGTGAACTGCCATGGCAAGGGGTGGATGGACACATAAAAAAGCAACAAAGCCCAGTTTTGGTATGTTAGAGCCTCTGGGTGATGAAGAAATCTGTCACTACATGTATTTAGTCTTTAACACATAATGGTTTATTTTTCCTTACTGAACAGAGGGAGAAGAAGAGGGTGCTGAAGACGTGAAATACTAACCACTTTGATCTTTCAAGGGTTTGGGAACAGAATTTGTGCTTTGATACATCTACTTCCATAAATCTCAAGACACAAGGACAGAAAAATCAATGGGTAAGAGAGATGGATCACTCACTGGGACAGAGAGAAACGAGTCAGCTTGTATCCCATCGGCCGGTGAGGCCCAGGCAATCTGTCAAAATGCATTTTTCAGGGGCAATAATCCCTTTAACCAAGAGGGAGAAGCCACAACTACCAAAGAGGTGAAAACTTGATGGGGCAAGGCAAGAATTCTCAAAACATTCTGGGTCATTTTTAATATTTTAACTCCAAAGCGTTGTTCTTAACTGTTCCACTCCATTCGAGAAGGACAGGACAGCACGGACATGTTGCAGCTTCACTGCTGTACCACACTTCAAATGGGCCCCTTGTGGTTCACCAAAAAAACCAACCTTGGTGTCATTTGTTACACAAGGTAAAACTCAGAACCAGAACATGGAAACAGACTGAACCCTTGCCCTGCTCTTTGTGTGTTTAGCAGTTTTTGAAAAAAAAAACCAACCAAAAAACCAAACCACTGGAAGACTAAACAGGCTCCTTGGGTCAAGCCAAGGGACCCAGCAAAGGAAGAAGGGAGATGGCATGGAAAAGCCAGCCAGCAGCCCGCAGCACCCAGCCCCGTGGGCAAGGGCTGGATGGCACAGCGCTGCCATCACCCACACAGCCCAGCTGCTCCCTGCCCTCAGAGACAGGGAACAGCAAATGCCTTGGCAAGGCACGCTCACACCGTTCACAGGCTCCTTCAGCAGTTCAAGTCTCCCCTCCAGTGACTCAGCTGCCCCACCCTCGTGTATTTTTAGCAGGCTTGGGTAAGACTCTTCTGGTATTTCCTCACATCAGAATTTCACCTGTTGCGTCTTGCGATCAGTTTGGGTGGGGCTTTTGTCTCTCTCATTTTCCTCCCAAAGCACTTTTTGGGCAAGTATCTACTTAGGTGTTGGATGAGGGCCACAAGGAGGAAGGAGAAGCAGGTGGTAAAGAACTGGAGATGCTTTTCCTTCTGTTTTTCTGTGCTGGCAACAATTACTGAAATGCCACACCAAAGCCACCCTCTCTGAAAAACTTGAGCGGGCACAAACGCAGAGGCCCATCTGCTTAGCAACACATGGTGCCAGCAAACAGCTCCCAAGCCCCGGGCTGAGCCTTGCAGATATGGCAAAGTCACGTTGGGCTCCCAGCTCCAAAGACAGGCACTCACACAGGGGGCTGGGCAGGAGTGGCCTTCCCACAGCAGGCAGGTGCCATCAGCAGGGCATGCCTCCTTCCCTCTTGGCAGCTTCCCACAGCAGCAGCACCCTGTTTTATGATCTGTCTTCTGAAATTCTGTTCAGATGCACCCTCTTGCTCTGCTCCTTCAGTACAAGGATCCCCAGTGCAGGCACACCTTTCCTAGAGCGCAGGAGCAACATCTCCAGCCAGACATTAGCTTCTCCCCCCTCTCCCCATCCAAACCATCAAATTTTCCCAAATGCACTTTGACACCTGACCTGCTCTCCCAAAGCTCCTACGAAATGAGTCTCTATGGCAGGAGCCACACCCTGCAGATGTCCCGTGACCGAGGTGCTCCCTGATTTCACCTTCTCCTCCTTCCCATCTCCCAGTGAGCCCGTTCAGCCTTGTGAGTGCCAGCCTTGTCCCCACGTGCTCAGCTCGCAGCAGCTTCCTCTGCTGTGCCGGGCGAGGAGCGAGGCTCGCTTGTCCCGCACCCATCTCCTGCTGCCCCGACGCGCTCAGGGGAGGCCCGGCCCGGGCTGACAGCCCTGCAGAGGAAGCGGCTTTCTGGGCTGTGACTGCAGGGTTTCTGGTGCCTGTGTCACCCTCGGTGCCAGCAGCTGCAAGAATTCACTGCATTAGCAAAGCACAAGGAGAGCTGCCCCGTGGGTCACCCCGCAGCTCAGGGTACCGGAGATGTCTTGCCTAAGGCGAGTCAAAGCACTCCAGGGAAATCCAGCAGAAGATTGGCTTGGTTTGAAAATAGAGTCTCTGATTAAATAGATAAAATCCCACCCAAGGAAAAGCATCTGAAGACTTTGCTCAAAAATCCCCCCCCAGGACAGACATCCTGGGTGTAGCCCAGACACAGCATCCTGCATCCCACAGCCCTGCTTTGGCCTGGGAAAAGGCAGAACAGGTGAAGCATTTGACCAAGAGAAATCCTGCTTTTTGACACTCAAGTGCAGGCAGGGATCAGTCCAAAAATCCATACCAAGAGATGCAACTGAAGTCAACAAAGTTATAGGGCTCTTCATGCCAGTCCAGGTCACTCTACATGGGGACAAACCTCTGGCACTGGAAAAACCCTGTGGATCAAGTGGGACTTCAGAGAGGTTTATAATAGAGAAAAACACACTTGGTGAAAAGTGAACCAAAAAACTCATGCCAAACATTAAAAACTGGTTCAAAAGGCCAGAGAAAGTCAAGAACAGACAGAAAAAAGGAAAAAAACCACAGTTAGAAATGCCTGAATGATCATAAGGAAATGATGTTTTGTTATGTGATCCCAAGCCCTCTGCCATAGGTGTCGTATAAATAATTATTAATTATGTTGTTGATTATCTGTGTGAGCAATAGAGCTAATGAGCTGGTTCTTACAGGATATAAATACAGCTTCTAAAGAGCAGGGCAGCCATTCTGCCAACGGCAAGCAATTAGAATTATTTCTTCTCTGCTGAGAGTTTGCTTTTTTTTTTTTTTAACCTGAGGACAACCAATACACACTGTAGATATTTGCTATTAAAAAATCTACTGCCTTCACAGTCCCAGTAGACATAAACTGAATTTCCTTTAATGACTGGGCCCAATTAACTGGAACCTGGAGCTCCACTTTGTAAGCAGCAGGGTTCCTCTTTGGAGGCTTGGCCCCGATGGGCAGGAGACATCCAAAGGTTGAGGATTAAAGTTGCTTTGTTTCACTGAGCGTGTTCACCATATTGCAGGATGGTTGGCATGGGAACACAGCTATGGAGCAGCCTGTAGTGCACAATAAACAGTCTCCATAAAATACAGAAGCAAATAACCGGAGAGATGAAGGGTAAACCCTTCACCTATCACTGGGAGAGCTCAGCAGATGGAGCAGGAAGGAGCAGCCCCTCCAATTCACAGTTCTTCATCCACGCCTGCTTCCAGGATTTTTGTTTTAACGTGACTGCTTTAAGTGCATGTGTGCTCGACCCATTTCACCATCTGGTGTCCAAACCACGGGATCCAAAAGGAAATTCCACTTTAGCTGCTGTCAGCCTTGAACTGCCACACCTCTCAAGGTGCTGGTTAATCCCAGGACAGAATTTGAGAAGGGGGCTGGCCTGCAGGGGCCTGAACACCTATCAATAAAAGGAAAAGGGCAAGTTTCCTCTACAGAGAAATACTCTTTTTTCTCAGAGCCATAGACATAGGTTAAAAGAAGTTGGACCCTAAGTCTTACTGACAGAAAGTGCAGTAGCAAATCAGGAATAAAACTTACAACCCTGCTGCTGCATAAGAGGAGAAGTGGGAGGAAAGGAAGAGGAGGAAGATGGTGAACAGCCTTAGGAAACCTGTAACTTCTCTATTAACACTTTGCTTTGCCTCTTCTTTTACAACAACGTGATTACCAGCTCAAACATCCAAGCATCTTCTGGAAGTTCCTTTTTTGTCTGGTCTCACCCAGGGCTGTTGTTCCAGCATGCTGACCTTCAGCCTGTAGAAATTTCCTGATCCTGATCGAAGCACTAGATAACACTTTCAAATCACTGACCCTGGGGATTTGCTCAAGAGACAGGAACGCAAGGACTCAAACAGGAAAAGCTGGAATTTATGGGCTTGCTGGCAGTCTGGCTGCAGTGTGGACATCAGTCTTCTGCAAGGGCTGAGAAAAGTCATTCTTTGTTACGAGCAAGACAGACCAGAACAGACAGGATCATCTGTAGACTCAAAAGTGTGAATTCTAAACACCATCCAGCCCCTCCACCAGCAAAAGCAGGGACACATCTTATGCCAGCCTACCCTGGAGGCCTCCTGATGCAGCTTTGGCTATGGTTTTGAAGTGTACAGTAAGGAATTAGTACACATTCAGGCCTTTGGGAAATAATTGTTTTCTTAAAGAAGAAAGTCCACGGTGCACTGACATAAGAACTTTAAAAATTCAGCTTTAAGAAGGAGCACCCTGGGCACTGACCTACACAAGCTGCTCCACTCAGCCAAGCCATCCTCTGCTTTACTAGACATGACCCAGAGTGCTTTACGTCTTCCCCTGCATTTTAAAGGGTCACACAAGAGCTCCCAAACAGGCTTAGAGCTGCCAAGGAGCCCTTGCTTGTTCCTCCCTCTTTTGTTCTTCAGTAGCCATGTGCTGGGAGCAGGGATCTGCATCCTGAGGTTATTACACATTTCTCTAATGGATCCCCATGCATAATAAATTAGCTCATTAATGAATTGATTTGAAGAAGGAGTTCACTGCAGGGGCCAGAAACCCAAAGACACATGCCTGTGACTGAACAAATAAGTCACTCCTGCAATCTCACATCGTGCATCCTGCTGGTGAAGGCCCCGCTAAATCACCTTGCACTGCTGCTGTTCTCCATCCTCACCATTATAAAAGATATATGGCAACTGCTTTTGCCTTCCCAGCTGCTTATTTGTGGAGGCCTGGTCTCATTCCTTACAGGCCTTTTCCATTTGGGACTGTCACGTTTGTCGTTCACATTAAGGGAGTTGGTGATTCCAGCACCAGCTTTTGCAGCCTTTGAGTTATTTCGATTGCAGCTCATTTGGATTGCAGCGAGGGACTGCAGGTCCGCCCTGATGGTTGTTACCAGCCTGGAAAATCCCAAGACTCTGGTGTTTGCTTGCAATTGCTGCCCAAAATGAGGGAGTCGAGTCTAGAAACAGCTGCCCTGAGCTGCAAACTGAATATTTCCAGATGATCCCAGGAACCTACCTCCATGCTCCAGCACCGAGCCTACCTTGTAAACAAACGCCCTTATATAGGTCTGTGTGGGCAAAGTTAATTATCTCCAAATAGCTTCCAGAAGCCTCAAATCAATTTATGAAAACAAAAATTAACTTTCCATATAAACATAATTACAGTGAGACAACAGTATCCAGCCTGGTGCTACTGCTGTTTTTGGAAGCTGGGCAGAAAGCCAAATGAGTTCATTAGGCAGTGTAATTAATAATGGTTTTTTCCTGCTTTAGGAAGCCATTTATGGTCCTAAGAGGCAAAGGTACTGGGGAAAAAACCCACAGCTGACAAGTTTTAAAAGGTGCTTCTGCAACAACAATTTATTTTACAGCCTCCATGTGAATATATATCATTTAATGAATAGAAAAAGAGCAGGAAAAAAATAACACTGCAGTGAGATCCATTCACTCTGCTCACAAAGATGCCTTGGAAGAATTTTCTTGAGAAGGAACACCAAGTTTCTGGTCAAGGAATGAGCATGACCCTCTTTACAACCCAAGAGACACCAAGCTATCACCATATACCCAACTTCCCCCATTCAGTTCCCCACGTCCATTGTGCCACGACCCTGGAACAGCACAAGATCCTGAAAATGCGAGAGGAGTCCACAAACAAACAGCATTTCATGGCTCTGATCCCAGCAGAACACTGGGAAGTTTCTGTGGTTGCCAAGCCAATCTGATTATTGCCTATCAGCTCTGCATTGCATCCTCTTGGTCTCAGGTTCCAGGCAGACACACGCTTTGCAAACACGGATCACGTCGGCCCTCAAAGGGGCAACACCAGTGTGGAGGTTGTCCATGTGTGAGAAACCCACACCCATTATCCTCTGTCCCTGAAAGCACAGCTTGATGCTACCAAAAAAGTGCCAGCCAGTGTTGATAGAGACTGCACTGGGTGATCAAGAGCACAAGAGTTGAGCCACTCTTCACTGAGCACTCATTTCTGGGCAAGTGGAGGGTCAGGGCTGTGCAAGTCAAACATCGAGCTCACAGGACAAACTGAAAGCAGATAAAGACAGCAGCCATCTCATCATCCATATCTAAATATGTACGTGGCTCCGAGCCACAGAAAGGGAATATTTGGGTGTGCATGCCCCAAAGCCAAGAAAGTTGACGACCCCTGCCCTCTAACACCCAGCTTGTTGCTCAGATGGTGCAGGTAAAACCCCGCTGCTCTCCGTTCCCTGGAACACACGAGCCCCGGCTCAGCCCCGCAGCGCAGCAGCGTAATCTATTTATGAATGGCAGCGGAACTCCGAGATTGAATTACGAGGCAGGTATTCAATCAGGCAGGATGTGTAGCTGCTTTCTAACAGACTGGAGGATTAAGAGAGCGATAGGATACATCCTTTCCTTCCACATGACAGCATCCCCCTCTTCTCCCCTCCCAGATCAAGAAACTAGCAGAGGCTGTGCTTGAAGAGGATTTGCAATGCTCGGGACCCACAAGAAGGATTAGAGAAAGGTTAAAGAGAACATGCCTACAAAGACAACTCTCCTGTATCATCCCCAGCAGAAGAATTATTAAACAACAGTCTCTGCAAGACAGGGCAAACCAACCTGGGCTGCCAGGAGAAGAGGAGGTGCAGCTGGAGGAGCTGCTCCATTTGCACAGCGTCTGGGGTGAAACCACAGCACCTCTTTCTAGCAGAGCTCAAAGACAGGCTTCACCATTTTTCAGAAGCCTGTAGAGTGTGGGGAATTGCAAGCAGGAGAGCCTGCAGTCAGCTGGTTCGTGTATCCCCCTACCACCCAAGGTTTATTGCCTCTAACTGCACCAAGTCCTGCACAGGCAGAAGACAGGAGGAGCAACTACTCAAAAGAGCACATCACAAGCAACGTAGAGATTCCCATTTTACCCATTGCTACCATTCCCAGGCACATGTGCTGTAGAAGAGCACGACAAGGAAATACGGGAATTTAGTGCTTAGAGCCTAGAGAAGAACCAGAGAGCATGGATGCGAAAGCCATCTGATGGAAAAAGACTGCAGTCTAGTATAAGAAGACAGAGGACAGTGTTTCACATGGTACAGGGAAGAAATCCTCTATCTGATGCAGCAGGATTACATCATGTCTGACGGCAGAGGCCCATTGTGCTGTGGCTTGTAAAGGAGGATTACCGTATATCTGATCTGCAAGGAGGATTATTGTGTTTGAAGCGGGCTCACTACAATCAGGATGAGCTGCAGAGCAGCAATGTGCTGGTGGAAGGTTCCACTGGATTTGTGACGGGGCAGATGCAGAGCTGTGTATCACAGGCATCCACACCGATGCATTCACACATGCAAAGAAGGCCCTGGACCTCCTAGGGATGATTTCAGCTTGTGGCACGGGCCCACTTCACTGCCAGCCCCCAACTCGCTTCACAGGTGACTGAACAAAACCTATGCCTGAGTGTACAACAGAGGTCCATGCAGTTCTGGGAAGAAATGCCAAACTCCCTTCATTCTCTTGACTCCAAGCCTTTTCAGTCCCATCTCACCCAGCACCAAGGTTTAGTCCTTCCTTGCACATAATTTCCCGTGCTTGAATGACCAATTCTTGTTATTTATAATTAAAACCTTAATTGGATTTGACAGTGATAAACATGCAATGTATTCTTTAATGCCTTACAGTATATTAACTCTGGGACATGCATCTATTGCATTCTCCATTATCAATACTCCAATAAATTTCCTGTTAAACCTTGTTACAAGAAAATTGAGTTTTCATCAAAATATTCAGGACTGGCCTATTACTGCAGGAACCATATCAGGGAAGACATCACAGCCATCCTAACACAACACAAGCCAGACAACACTTAACAGACCGGGTGGCATTTATCAAGATATCATCTATAAATCATTGCAAATGGAACTGCAGGAGAAGGCAAAGCCTAGGTACATGCTGGGATCATGCAGGCCTTATTTTACTGTATGCTGGGTCATCCCTGGATTTGTCTTCAATAATTCTCTTAATTCTTTTTTAAATACCATCCCACCAGCAGGAGAAACCCTGTTTCTCGCCACCTGAGCTGAAGGTTCTGCATTAAACACCACTTTCAGCTGAGGACTAACGGCCGTGGGGATTTGGCAAGGCTTGTGCCAGAGAGAGGATGGAGCCTGGAGACTGCAGATAACCCTCACAGCTCCTCATCCGAGCTGCTAGGAGCTTCACCCTCGGGTCTGGCACAAAGAGGAACCTCTTGATTAGTATTCACCCACAGACACATTTCATTCTTTCGTCCTTCTTGCCAAACCCTCCTGCTAGATTCCATCCTTCAGGGGAAAAAACAACAACAACAACAACAAAACCAACAGTAAAACTCTTCAGCAAAGCAAGCAGACTTGCTGCACTCGTATTTGACAGAAGGGAGAACAGATTGGGACTCCATGAAGAGTGACTCATTATCAGCAAATAGTTTTAAGTGATGATTGTTTCATCACCACCCACCCAGCTCTTCCCTCTGTCTGCAGGCTAGCGCAAAAACTCGCTGCGAGAGGATGACAAAAAAAGAAAAATTAGGCAGACAACCTCACCTCTCGCTTCCTCTCCCAGGAGCGTGAGCAGAACTGTCTAAAGAGGGATCCGTAACCTTGGGTTACGGATTGAGAGCTTAAGGGTTTTCTTTTCTTCCAAAAGCAGTTTGTAATATTGTCTCCTTTCTTAACCTATCCGAGAAAACACTGAAAAACGTTTTCAGATAGCTGCCCTTTTCCTGTGCAAACATATGCTGAGCCTAACCCTTAGGGACACCAACACCCTTGCAGTCATTTAGCAGATCAGCCCTTGCTGTAGGATCAAAGCTCCGTTGCAACGTGCCAATTGATGTTGCTGTAAATGAGCATTAGCACATTTGGGATCCAGCAGGACTGGTGCCTGGAGGTGAAGAATCCCATACTTGGAGTCAAACACATCAAAACTCCATCAATAGCAGGGTGCAGAAGGTTACAGCAGCAGAAATGAAACCCTCGCCGTATCACGTTGCTCTCAGCAACAACTTCCAGCAGCGAGCTGCGTTCAGAGCAGCTGCGGAGC
This sequence comes from Ptilonorhynchus violaceus, assembly GCA_013397565.1. Taxonomy (NCBI): domain Eukaryota; kingdom Metazoa; phylum Chordata; class Aves; order Passeriformes; family Ptilonorhynchidae; genus Ptilonorhynchus; species Ptilonorhynchus violaceus. The sequence continues at coordinate 2,114,891 of VZRJ01003858.1, forward strand.
GAACGGAGAGAGAGGGAAAGAGCAGAAAATCATCGCACACGCTCTACCTGGAGAGGGGTTTGAATTGAAACGGCTCAAGGGCAGCTGCAGAAGAAAAATGGAGTTGTCTGGCTCCAGGCACAATAGACAAGCTTCTACCGTCATAACCAGAGGAAAAGGGAGAAGGCAAGGGAATGGGGCAGCCCCCCAGGGTGCTGTTCTGCCACCCACACAGCAGCCTCTGAGCAGAGGCAGGAGGGTCACAGGCTGGGCTTTCCAGGACCCTGACCTCTCCCGTCCAGCTCTCAGACAATAAAAAGCTGCTTCAGGTTCCCAAACGCTCTCAAAAGGATCCTCTGCAGGGAAACCTGCTCACTGAAGAGCTATTCCAGCACCTTCCCAACCCTTGCCAGGCAGAGAGGCACACGGGAGTTCTCTTATCAAAAGATAATCACATCCCCGGGGCATTACCAGGCATGAAGTGCAGCTGTGCCTCTGATCCTCTGGGTGCAGTTACCTCCTCACACACCGAGCTCCCACCTGCCCTCAAGCTGCCTTTGCTTCTGTTAGGAAATTGTTTGTACCTCTACATTGCCATAAATTATTGAGCAGTATCTGAAGCCCTGGAAGGCGTTATTTCACCTATCCAAAAAAAAAGTAAATAAATAAAAACCCCTTTCCATCAGAACATCCACTCAGACCTGAATATTCCAAAACCAAACAAAATTTACACAAAGCCTTATAAAATTCCTTGTGATATTAAACACAAACCCACACCATGAGAAACGGCTCACAACTCCCATCATTTCAATATCCAGAGATGCTTGCAGGCATTTTGCATCTCAGCTCCCAGCGTGGGTTGTATTTTGCAGGCTTCACGTTGCTACCAAAGCTGGAGACAGCCGTCATTGACTCGCCTGCCAAGCAGCGATACAAACTTAAAATGTTCTTCAATTGCTTTTTTTGTACTGGGGGCTATCAGCCTCATCTCGTCTCTAACCAGTGAGATCTGTATCTTTTGATTTCTCCCAAGGCTCTGAGGAATATAAACCCAGGTACTGTGGAAAGGAAGAATTGTGCATAGTTTCTCCCCCGGAATTTAGTGATAAGGAAGGGTTCAAGGCCAGATGAGCCTGAGATGATGCCAGCTATCTGTTGTCAGGCAGGAGCACACCAGGTGGTTCCCTCCTCACCCTCCCATGACCTTCTTCAGGATTTGACCAGAAAAAACCACCCTGCCATGCTGGCAGTTGCCACCACTTTGTCCAAAGGGAGTTTAGAGGAGAACTGAAGTTTTCATGACTTTCTGTTCTCAGCTCTCTGCCACTGTCCCTTAAAACATCTCTACAACACGGAGGTAAGGAGAGAGGAGAGAGAAAAACTGCAGTCCAAGTGACACAGCTGACCTCCCTGCCTGACAGGAGTATTCTGAAAGTCTCCATTATCCAACAACTCAATCTCTACAGGGTCATGCAAGTCACCCCACAGGCCAAGGTCACCCTTAATCTCCATTAGCATCAGCCCTTGTTTATCTTCCAACCTTTACTCCCAGGAAGCTGAAAGCACAAAGCAGGGCAAGAAATACAATTCCTTTCCCTGGACACTCACTGCATTATTAAACATGGATTTAAACAAGGTTTTCTATCTGTATGTTAAAACGCCTTTTTTTTTTTTTTTTTTTAAGACAACTTTGCCTGAGGGAAACCACTCTTTGTTTTGGCTTAACTGAACACCCATTAATTTTATAGGAACGGGTAGGGGGAAGGGCTTGTGTCTCCACAGATTTATAGTCTTTTCATGCCAACTGGGAAGGAAATTCTCACATGCTTGTGTAGCATCAGACTTCTCCCACAAAGCTCATATTTACAGAAGAATGCAAAGCTCCCCCAGGGAGTCTAGGAGCTGATGAGACTATGAGGATCTGTTATTTATATTATAACTGTGCCCAGGATTTTTGGACATTGCTCACATTGAGGGGAAGATGCAGCCCCTCCCTGACAGGGTTCACGCTCCTAGCAAATTACTCACTTTCATGGAAATCAGCATGGGTTACACGTGTTCTTCTGGAACAGACCTATAAGTTCACACAATCAGAAGCAACCTGATGCCTGCATCTCCCCACTCCAGCAAACAATGAGCCTACTCATTGGGATCGTGGCTGCTGTGCCCAACCTTGCCAAGCAGGATCGTGGTCGAGCAAGGGAAGAGCCAAGCTGTGCCAGATGCACCAACACCCCCTGGGAGCATTCCCTGGAGTTGGTCACTGGTGCTGATTTTGGAGGAATTGGTGTGTAATCTGCCTGATTTGATGAACTTGTTGAGTTCCTGAGGGAGCGCTGAATCAAGCAGCTGCCGACAGAGCTGATGTCATCACTTCGCTTCCAGCCACACCGGATCCAGCCGAGTTAACGTAACCTGTTTTCCACTTGCATGTGCTGGGAGGCACAGGCTGAAGGGAAGCTGCAGCATGGTTTGCCCTAGAGCCAGAGAACCTTTTTTTTTTTTCCATAGGAAAACCTTTATTGAAGAGAAACAAGTTATTTCACTGACTCGAAGGCACCCATCGAGCTTACAGAGCCTTCCAGAATGAAAAGGGCTGATATGGACATTATCTTTCCTTTAATTCACTTTGAACTTCCCTGAAGTGTCTGCTGCAGGTACTGTGAGAGCTTTCTAAAATATCTACCTACAAAAGAGAAGAAGGGAGGGGGTAAAAATAGCACAAAGACTATTCAGGAAAGGACCAGAATAGGTAGGGGAAGAATGGAAAGGCCCAATAAGGGTCAAACACAGAGCAACCTACTGTAGGCTGGAAAATCCTTTTCCTATCTGCAATGCTTGTGCAGAACAGAGAAGCAATGGACTTACAAACACAGAAAGAAAAATGTGAATTAGAATGAAGAAAACCTTCTCTACCAGAAAGAACAAAATTTGTGAATAGGAGAGACCACGGCACCTCAGCTTTGGAGGTCTGCAAAACACTGCCCAAGTGCACATGGTCCCACACAGGCTGGGAAAAGGACCAGACAGTTACTTCAGTTACTGTAGGGCTTGTAGTTTCCAGCCCTACAATCAACAGAGAACTCCTGAAAGGAAGTGGTGAAGCAGTTCAAAGCATTTCCTGATGGCAGAGCTCTGGGTGAGGCACACGGGGAGTGTCACCAGACATCCCAATCTCAAGCACATACCAGACAGGCTGCACGTGAGTGACAGAGCTCCAGGAGGCAGCTGGAGCCTGCTCAGGGGACCAGCAGAGCCTTCCCATCGTGTCACCAGATTGGAGTACGTCTGTGTCGGGAACTGAGACCAGAGGCAGCACAAGCAGAAACAACTGTATTTCCCAAACCTTGCCCGGGGCTACTCCGCACACGGGATTTAGCCAGAAGTGCTCTCACTCCCAGAACAAATCTTCACACAGCTCAGGTTCTCCTGGAGGTGATCTGAGCATCCCTGCCCTCAGGGCAGCAAACAAGTGCCTACCAACTCCCTTTCCACATCAGTTTTCACTTTTTCTCATTGCTTTTAGCTGCTGATAGGAAGCAAAGCCTGTTGTCATACAGAGGTTTGTAAGTGATGAGCGTTTGTCTTTCTGCCTACGGAAAGCTGCCAAATCATAAAGCTCCATCCTGTTTGTAAAACAAGCCCTGGGGTATTATTTTTCCTAAAGTCAATGATGTCACAGAAATACTACTTGAAAACAGAATCTAAAATTACACTCTCGAGTGCAGCGCATTCTGGAGTTTTCATTGGCACTGCTAAAATTGTTCTGTTGTGTTTTTCTGGCACAGTCCATAGTCAGATAATTGCTTGGGGCTAATCTTGAGAAGGCAAAATATACACAACCAGCACAATTCCACTTCTGCTCCATCTTCTATTAAGAAACAAATATTCTCCACAGCGTGAAGTCAGGTTATCTTTGCCAACAAACTCTACTAAATGGAGCACAGTGAATTTAGGGGAGCAGGGGGTGGAGTGTACAATTCTGGCAAGGCCAAAAGGTTTTGTGAATTATTGCATAGCCAAATTGTTAACTTTTTGTTTTAAGGGGGGAAGAAAGGCTATAACAAGAGGTCAAAGAGTTTTGTTTAGTCTGAAAGATTTCTAAATTATTTTCCCCTCCAGAAATACATGTGAATGAGGGAGAAAAAGGGACACCTAGGCTATATACCCTGCTCTGGCTCCAAGCAGAATTTCATGACTGTTCCAGACAAGCTCAATCAGCCATTTAAAGACCTTTCCACCTCCTGCATTTGCTGTGCAATAAAAGACTTGCTGTGCAGCATTATTCCACCCTATTTCCAGTGGTAGAGCCAAGAGCCAGAGCACACCAAGTCACGGTGGTGAGGTGGTAACAAGCAGTGCCAAGTCCAGCTTTCAAGAATGTGCTTGCAATACCACCAGCAACAACTGAGCCAGATATTGTGTCATTCAACCAGGTATTCACTTTACCATGTCTGGCAGAAATAACCATCCTTCCCAGAAGAGTGGTGTTTTCACCCCAGATTTGCTGTTGGGTGACCCACAGTGACTTGCTGCATCTCCTGTGAGCACCCAGATATTCCTTCCTTCACAGGAGTGGCTGGGTGAACAGCCTTCCTTAAGCAAAGAACATGTGCAACTTGATTTAATACACTCTTTTCAAAGGCCTTACAGAGGTTCATACACCTTTATAGGCTGCAGAGTTGGCCTCCACCTGTGAGGAGATATTGTATGGGAAGAACAAAAAAGCATATATGACCACCAAACCAAAATATTGCAATGGTTGATGAATTTGAGAAGCAGAGCACCTAACTTGAATCACAAAAAGTCAGCTATAGTATTTAATCTGTCAGAATAATACAAGCTGAGAGTTCTATAAGGCCAGCCTCTCGGATTTGGGATGAGAAAGCCAAAGAGTCTGGTGAAGGCCAGCAGCTTATGCTGAGCCAGTATTTCTGGTTGTACACAGCAAAGTTCACGCTCCTTTTTGAACAAAAAAGCAAAAGCCTGTAGAGGAGAAAAGCTGGAGAGAAATGCAGGGGATGTCAGCTCCCTTTGTGCTCCACATCACAAGATCTTTCTGAATCAGTGTATTTAATACCAACAGTCATTTCAAACGTAGGGTGGTAACCTGCTCCAGCTTCAGCTGAACAAGGCTGAGCCCCAAACCCCAGCAGCCCCCAGCAGGTATCAGCCTGCAGCTTAACCCAGCTTCCCACCTCTGCAGCTGGGCAGGACACTCCACCCCTCCAGCCCCTGTATCCCAGCACAGTAACTAACAACGTTCTGCAGGGGGATGCAGCAGGATGTAAAACCTGCTTATTTAGGTGCGCTGCCAACGCTCCCAGTGAAACCACACCAGCTTCCAGCCAGCTAAGCTTTCTAATTGGAATATGAGGAAATTCAGCTTCAGCTGACAGTGAAATACTTGCATTAGCCACAAGCCATGGTAATTTGGGATTCTGGTTTCTGTCATCCCCTGCAAAGCTGACACTACAGCATGCAATTTCTGCAAAGGAGAAAAGTCAAGTTTGTTCAAGATAAGGCCCTGAAACAGTTTATTTATTTGCAACCTTCAGGGACTGTTTAGCAAGCTCTAGAAATAGGCAAAATAGAGAGCAGTGTGATGAATTTTGTTTATTTAGTCCATTAAGGAGAATTTGCACACAAAGCCAACTTCCCAACACAGCACTGTTCAGGTAACACGAGTCAAGGACCAGCCAGGGCAGCAGAGGGGAAGTCTGCTTAGAGACTTAGCCTGCTTAGTGCTGTGTCACTCTAAGCACTGGACTAAAACCATCCAACAAAACAAAGTCAGCTTCCCACCCATCAAGGAATGCTGTGATAATTTAATTCAGAGAAATGTAGCTTTTCTTTTGAAGCTTTATGGCATTTTTTGTTGGCAAACATTCTAGCAGTGCAGTGATGCGTGTTTCTCAAATGCCAATAACTATTATTCAGGTTTCTCCTGAGCAACATCTCTATGAGCTGGGACCTTCCTTGGGAGCCACAGTGGGTGACATCTCTTTCCAAGCAGAATGACTTGGTGGCTATTTCCTTGTCTCTCCTGAGACAAGAAGGGGGGTAAAAAAAAAAGACAAATCTTACTGTGTGTCTTCCTCAGCCATTTATCTAAGAGGCAAAATGCCTCCAAGACAGAGATTCATATTTCAAATGAAGTCCCCTGATTATCCTCACAGAGCTTCCCAAAGGGGCTGGAAGGAAAAAGATGCTCTGTGCTGATCTGGACCGCTGGGTTCCTTCAAGGCAGATTGTTACACAGTGATGTAAGAAAACACTCCAGCTAACAACAGGCCCTCTTACTTTCTTATTTTCTTTGTGAGGCTTGGAAAATCCCAAAACCAGCCACTCCTGCTTTATTTTGGCACCTTTGCTATTGATCCCAGCTGAAGCCAGATACCACAGAGCTGTGGAAACATTAAAGAGAAATGCACCACACTTCATCAAAGCTCAAACCCCACATCCTCACAGTCTGGGCAAGTGCACAAGGCAGTTTTACTTCATCTAGAGCTCGATCCTAATTAGAATAAGAAGATATGTAAAGAAAAAAGGTATAGGCACAGCCCAAGTGTGCAGCTACTCAGGGAACACAGAGGTCAGGCTTCAACCATACTTCAACCACTCAAACCTTCTGATTTCAGCTTGGGATTGGAACACAAAGCTGAAAGCAAAAGCAAATACCTGGAGATCAGTCTCAACACCATAGCAGAAGTTTTAGGAGACCCCCAGGAAAGCCAGCACTCACATGCTTTGGATTCCCATCCTCCAGATTCAGATCAGCCTCTGCATTTGATGCCAAACCACAGCAGAATCCCAGGTTTCCGGGGTTAGGTCAAGCTCAGGTTATGATACCGTAGTGCCTATCAGCTATAGTCAAACATGCAGCCATGGAGGAGTTGCTGTGGTGGAACTTGGTCAGTAGAACTCAGATTTAGAGTAATAAATAGCATCAAACCAAAGGAAAAGAGCACCTGAGTGTGGAGCATGAATCTCCTCCCAGCCTGTTAAAGGGTACAACCAGATCTTGATACAGCATGTGTCACTGTTGTTCCCTTAAAGCCAGGGCTAAGAACTCTGTTCAGCACTGAGAGAATACTTCTACAGCAGTGCCAACTGGTAAATCCCAGGATGCTGCAGGTCTTGATTCCCTCCTGAGCCAAGCACTCCCACATTCTGTACAAGGAAGGTTTCCAAAGAGGAGGCTGCAAATCTCAAGCACATCCCTTTTAGCATGGGGGGTTATTCCTTCCATAAGAGGAGTACACAGCAGTTTCATGGATGTGAAGCACCCTGAACATCCACCTACTATTCAACAAAACCGAAAAAGTGAGCAGGCTGTCCCTGCACCAGCAGCTCAGTAATACCTAAAAGGTACAATCTGTCCCTGCACCAGCAGCTCAGTAATACCTAAAAGGTACAATGAGTGCCAAAAGTTGGCTCCTGAATTCCCTCGGGCCAAGCCTTATTACACAGAGAACAAAGGGCCTTTTTTTTTTTTTTTTTCCCCCACTCTCAGACAAATAAAGCAGTCCTGCCTCTTGCCCGTGGGCTGTGCTGATAAAAGGGCCGTGCCTTGCAAAGCGAACAAGCTGCCCTGAGGCTGACAGACGCAGGAACAAGGCAGCCCAGGGTCATCCCCAGAGAGCTGGAGGACCTGGTACCCCATTCAGGGAGCAACCTCAGCCGAGGGCAGCACCTCGTCTTCAGCTGCATTTGCCACCAAAGACTGGAGCAGCCAGGGCAAGTCAGTGTGGGGGCTGCACTGGGGTCTGCATGTGTCAGAGAAGGGAGGGAGAAGAAGCCAGGAGGAGCCCTTTAAGTGTAGGAAATCCACATTCAGGATGAAGCTGACACCGTCGCAAGGCTGGCACACGAGTTGACCTTCAAAGCCAGGAAAGCTAGAGGCAGGAATTCTAGAGGGTTTCAGCCTCTCACAGGGGGAGGTCCTGTTATCTGCACATCACTGTGCTGCAGGCTCACAGTCCGTTTCCTCCAGCACCACAAGGAATTTCGCTGCAGAAGAGCAATGCTTTCAGAAAGGATGTGCAGGAAGGCTGGATAAACAACATCACAGCTCCACTGGCTAACTCAGCCTGCTCCAGGGGCACAGATTAAAGTGGCTCACAGCTTTCACTTGTCCCTCACTCCCACAGGTAGCCGGAAGATGACAGACAGCAGCAAAGTCGGTGCTTTTGCCTTGTAGTCTCACAAGACAAGTAATGGCAACAAGCTCCATGGCCAGCTGCAGCTGGTCAGGAAACGTGACCACGTTTTTTTCATTGCAGTTTCACTTTATACCAATCAAGACTTTGCAGAATGGTTTGAACAGGTTCTAGAGTTGGCAAAACCTCCCACAGGCAGCATTAATATCACTCTTCTGCCAAAGCAAAGACTTGAGCCCAATTCTCCTAAATCACTGGCAACTGCTGTCCTATTATGCTCACTATTCACAATTAACATTCACATGTTCATGAGTCTTACAGGGCTATCCTCATTTTGCAGGTGAAAGCCAACAGTTGGAAAATAGGGAACTGTGTGAAAACCCCCAGAGTGGATAAAAACAAGAACAACCTCAGCCTCTCCACGAGAAGCATCCAACCTCCTTGTCTCCATCAACTCTGAGCCACTTTCTCCAAGGTGAGCCCTGTGCTGCAGCCACCAAGTCCCAGCTGAGGAAGGGAGATGGGAATTGGTGGTCTCCAGGGCTGGAGCAGGAGAACCAGAAGTTGCCACCCGAGGGCTGTAGCAGCAACCACCATGCCCTGCTGATTCAAGTGGTTACAGTCATTTAACACAGTTTTTTGAGCTGAGTCCCAGGAGGGTTTGGTCAGAGCCGAGCGCCAGCCCTACTGACAGTGCAGGCTTGCATTGCACAGGGAGGGCAAGCAACAGAGTTGGAATCCAAGAGCTGAGGTTTAGCAGTGCCCAAGGCCCCATGTCATCGATAAGAGCCCTGTTAAGCCTCAGGCTGTACAAGTACAAGACAGACAGGTAGCTCCAGGCCCAGGACAGAGGTTATTTCAGCTTTAGATGAAGCAACAGGGGAAAAAAGTGAGTACAAGATGAAAGTGGGCAGCATGAAAGGAGCAGTCCTAGGATAGCAGCCACTTATTTGCAGATTGCATCAGCTCAAGAACAGGTTTAAATCTGTACTCTGACTAGTGTCAGAAATGCCGGTCTAACTACAACCCTTGAACAGCTCTGAGGCTTGTGCAGCCACTCACTGTGCAAAAATAAACTCGAACAGAACACCCACTCCCTCTTCCAGCACTGAAGTAGCTGCTAGGGATGGACCAGAAATGCAGAGACATGACAGAGAGTGGGAAAGCTTCTTTCCTGGTTTTGGTGTTAAGATAATACTGTGGACAAGACAGGCCATCCTGCAGGCATTTACTGGATGACAAGCCTGTGCTTGAAGGCAAAGAGTGAAGCCATTCTACTTAAATGCAGCAAACAGGCAGTGAAAGCTGCAGCTCTGACCCACAGCAGGGGACAGCAGCACACAGAACAGGGCAACAAGGCAAGCAGTTTATGAGAGGACTGGAGAAAGCTGAGGCAATCAAAGGGACTACCAGCTTTTTGCAACAACATCTGGACACACATTTCCTGAATACACTGGTGACGAGTGTGGAAATCCCAGGAAGATGCAAAGAACTGGAGCAGAGATGGAGCCATGACATCTAATCTGGGGTGACATCTGCCTCTGGCTAGAGCAGCGAGATTGTTTTTGCCACTACTGGAAAGAAGATTGCTGTAGTCAGGAACAGAGCTGCTCAGGGAAGAAAAAAAAGTAGTAGTGTGAAGAGAAAACAGAATTCAGAATTATTCAGAAAGCTGAGGTACAAACTGGACATGGACTGTAGAATGAATAAAGAAAATGGTATTGTGATCCTCATGGGTTACACATAGTGACTGAGGAAGGAGGGACACAGCTTGGGAGAGAAGGCCAAGTACCATTTGTGTATCGTTCTGATACTTCAGCTGTGGTAAGAGCCATTTGGCACAGACACCCTCCTGAAGTGGAAGGACACAGCTGCAAAAATGGAGACCCCTTCCAATAACACAACCTGCAAGGTGTGAAATCAAGAGAGAAGCAGGATGGCACGAGCAGAGGCATGGAATAACCAGATCCGATCAATCTGGGCTTAAAACGAAAGACACGTTAGAAAGTCAAAATGAAACGTGTCTGTTTATTGATAGATCTTTGAGACTGAGCTAAATTTAAATCAAGAACACTTGAAAATGAAACATTCTGCAGAGACGTGGTTATTTGTACAGCTTTGGTTAACACCCTTCCTGGCAGTGAAATGCGCTTTAATGTGGTAAAGGCAGCGCAAGAAGAATGTTGCTGTCTTCTTCTCGCCGTGCCTTACACGTTCATCTTTGCAGATTTTTGCCCCATGTGTCTCTGTTCAGCCCCATCCCCACAATCAGAGACCCTACAAGGTTCAAGTACCAGGAGGTCTAAACCACCAGTTGCCAGCACTATATTACACCCCAGCCACAAAACAGGACATCCAGAACTGCCTGCAGAGCATGGAGCTCCCTCAGCATCACCCAAACCTGAAGAAAAGGATTCCCTTTTCCATTAAATCCCAAGGATTCCCTTTTCCATTAAATCCCAAGTCTGTCATTGCAGAGGGTCAAGGCAGACTCCTCAGAGAGTCACAGGCTTCATGCTGTCACTCATATTAATGATGCAATGCTTTATTAATTGGAGTTTTCCTGAACAGCATGTGTAGTATCAGTGACACTCATAATTAAATAGGCAGGCAGCATTTTTTTTTTAAATGAGCTGAGAGTTAATTGAATTCTGGAGTCCCTGTGATCAGCTGTGAAATTTATACCTGCAATTTGTGCAGGCAGCAAGAACTAGAGCCTTTGGGGCCTTGTTATTCATCAAAAATAGGCTGATTTATTTGTGCCAAGTATCTCTGTAGGAGGCTCTTGGGCCCGATGTACAGTCACTTTCCTCCAATTAACCTCCCTGGCCTAGAGGGAAAAGAGAATTAGACATCTGTTAAAAGCACAAACCTACTCTTGAGAAAGTAGGCACATTTCAGTGGAAGCCAGCTCTCAGCTGAGTTAACCTCTGGCCACCACGAGCTGAGGAGCTCCCAGCATGAAATATGTCAAAAGCAGCCGACACAAACTGCGGAGTTACAGCAACTCGCTCATGATAAGAAGTGGAAGGTGCCTGGCACGAGTCAGCTGGACCAGTCTGCTCCACAGAGGGCAGACTTCTCTGCCTTGGGGCCAGCTCCTGGGACCCCTGCTCTGGGTAACAAGTGCTACAGTGTGGGACAGTAATTCCTCTCCTCCTGTTTTCTATCCCTGCAAAGTTCAGTTCTCACAAGCCTGGGTGCTCAGCAGCCGCTTTTCACGCCACCCTCCTTTCAGCTGCTGCTCAGGATGGGTAAGTCTTTGTACAAGGACTGGAATTGGTTCACTTTTTGAGGTTCCTCAGGTTGGGGCCCAGCACCAAGCAGCTCGCTGTGGTGAAAGCAGGCGTTTCTGAGTGAGAAGCCTGTACACACTCTCAGGAAAACTCCCAGCCACAGACCACTTTGTGTCAGAATCTCAAGGACCAGCCAGAAGCTGAGCAGAGGTCCTGAGGACTGGAGCTGCGTCTCCATGCTGTACAAATCCTTTTGGGATCCCCTCTTAGGACCAGTCATTGCCTAAGAGCGCCCACGAAATGGCACAGCAGAGCCAGGAAACCAATAATACTCCTTGCTCAATGGATTTTCCAGTCCAAGGCTAACTCTGCCAGCAATATGACAACATTGTTCTTCATCACTGAAGCACGGCACTGAAGCATTAGCTAATCCCTCTCAAGTGTGTGGGAAATAGTTTGGAGTTCTGCAGTTGGCTTTTATAAAACAGTCCATCAGAAACGGCTCCAAGGCACAGACAGATCTGCCATGTGGACATTCTGGAGAGCCCAAACCCTAACTAGTTCTGCATGGGAGGAATACAGGCCAGCATTTGTTTAACAATGTTTGCTTTTACAGAGAGAGTCTGAGATGAAAATGGCACCTGTCAGCCTCAAAAGTACACCAGAACAAGCACAGCCAAATTGTCCACCCCGCTCTTGTCCACAGCAGATTGCAGCACCAGGTTTTTATCTTCACCATAGTCTGTATAGCTGTGGGACCCATGACTTTGGGTTGGGATTTTGTTTGTTTCGTTTTTTTCAATGCTGGATTTCCTTTAAAAGGTTGGAGTTTAGTTTGCAATTTATTTTGATTGACTTGGGTATAAAGTTTACTCTGTCCACCACCTAAGAAAGTCCATATCCATGTCCCATCCAAATCATGGGTGGCCAGCATGATGATACCTCTCTTGAACAGTTCTTCTCCCCTATCCTGTATCACTGGTTGGTTTTGGACAGTCATTCAGGGGTAAAACAAACAAAACCCAAACACACAAACCACAACACATACCCCATACTGACAGCCTGAGGAGCTGTTAAAAAGCCTATCTTCCTTATGATTAAAAGCCATTTAAAATGAGCGAAGTCAAGAGTCAAGACTTGTTCATGACTCTTGTAAAGACCTTCAGCGATGCCCTATGACATCAACATCGCAAGAATCTATATAAAAACTGTTTATATAGAAACTGGTCTCACAGGCGAAGTATTTTATAAACAGCTAGAAATTCCTTTTTTGTATTTCAACTGGTATTTGTTTATAAATTAGCTCAAAATGCAATGCAGCTCAACCACCAAGCAGCTTAGGTGGTTGTTTACAAAAAAAGGCAATGGCAGAAGCTGGTCCCAGAAGTCAGCCTGGGAACCTCTTAATAAGGACATTTCAATTCCCCAGGACACCCCTCCCCCTGCAGAAATGCAGTTGCCACACAGCAATTGCAGCCTGCCGGCATTAGATGGGATCTTCAGTAGATTAAGAACTGCTCCAGTGATTCTGGAGGTCTGCAGTTTCTCCCAGGAGCACTTCAGCGTGGAACCATGCCTTAGGGTACACTGCTTGCAGCAGGGGTCTCAGCAGGTACCTTTGCTCATTCAAGCAGACAGCTGCAGCCCAAGATTTCCTGCTGCTCCAGGAAATTTCCCTGCTAAACACACACCAGTCCTCAGAAGCACAGAGCTTCACATCCGGCCACTACCTATAGTGCCCGAGTTCAGCGAGCAGCAGAAATGCCACAGTGTATTACCAGGAAAAGACATAATACGAGTATAACCGCAGAGGAAGACATGACAGGAGTCAAATGCTTAAAAGCATGAGATACACAGGTCCACAGTTAGGTAAAATAAAACCCCGTAGGAAACAACCTGCTGCTGCCCAGGCAGGGCTGCTAACCAGGGCGATGTCACCGGTACTTTACCAAGTGCTCCGGGTGCTTCCAGTGCGTGCAAAGCTGGATCTTCGCCTTGAGGCATTGAAGCAGTATTTGAATTCCTTAAGCTCCATTAGCAAACACGAGCTATTTGCACCAGAGAACTGGGTACCAGACACCAGGCTCTGCCAGGCAGGGATGGGAAGGTGCCACCCCATGAGTCAGCCTCCCACCCTGAGCCAACCCCCGGCTGGGACAGCGAGCATCACTGCTGGCACTCAGAGCTCTCCTGGGTCTATGTGGGCAGCAGGCTGGGATCAGTTTGGAGCTGCCTTCCACAAAGTCTCAGACAGTTCATGGACAGCAGGCTGAACTCACAGCTATGTCAGCAAGAGTCACTCAGAGGAATCAGGACACAGATGCAAAAAGGGAATGGTTTTCAAGGCCTTTAGGGCAGAGGATCACCACTGAGATTTTCTGCATAGTGTTGTTTTTGTTAAAGTACATACACACACCTACATGTAAACACACTTACAATGAAATCAGAACATTTACCTTGAAGTTGTTTATGCAATCTCTATAGGTTTAGTCATCATAGACAAAAACATTGCATCCATCTGTCATGCTGGATCAGATAACCGATCCCTCAAACCTAATAACTACTCTGGTAAGCAGGCAAAAAAACACACTTGCTTAATTCTGCCTCTTAAAGACACAGCCTCTTGTCTCACTGTGGGCACACAGGAGCAGCCAGGGTCCAAAAGGGCTACAGGGCATCAAAGGTTTGTTTCAGGTCTCTCAAAAAACCTCAGTCATCAGGAATTATAGAAGGATAAAACTCAAAGAGGCTGTCTTGGTGAGCAGTCCAAAAGTCAATCATCAAGAACTGACCCTAAAAAGAGAGGTTGTCTCCAGTACAGCTCTTCATCCACCATCCCAGCTAATACAGCACCACTCCACAAAACCTCCATCCCTCCCCAGGGCACTGGAAACAAACAGCCCTGACCCCACATATCTCGTGGTGGGGCTCTGCAGGCTTCATCCCAGTGGAACTCACTCACAGCGGGCTCTGCTGACCTGCATCCCGATGGAACTCACTCACAGCGGGGACTGCAGACCTTCATCCCAATGGAACTCACTCACAGCGGGCTCTGCAGACCTTCATCCCAATGGAACTCACTCACAGCGGGCTCTGCAGATCTACATCCCNTCACTCACAGCGGGGACTGCAGACCTTCATCCCAATGGAACTCACTCACAGCGGGCTCTGCAGACCTTCATCCCAATGGAGCTCACTCACAGCGGGCTCTGCAGATCTACATCCCGATGGAACTCACTCACAGCGGGCTCTGCAGACCTTCACCCCAGCGGGGATCACAGAGCGGGCTCTGCAGAGCTGCATCCCAAAGCAACTCGCACCGGGGCTCTGCAGGCGTCAACACAACAGAACCCCTCGGGACAGGTTCCGCACGCCTTCATCACAGTGGGACCCCCTCTCTAGAGTTCCCCACGCCTCCACCACCACGGAACCCCGGCCTGGCAGGGCTCTGTACACCTCCCTCCCAACGGGACCCCCGCGGATCCTCCCCACGCCGGCTGGGCACGGCTGCGGGGGCTGCGGGGGCTGCGGGGGCTCTGGGGCCGCCGCGCTTTGGCCACCCCTGTCCTGTCCTGTCCTATCCTGTCCTGTCCTGTCCTGTCCTGTCCTCCCCGCGCCGCCCTGCAAAGCCAAGCGAAGCCCGGATCCGCTCTTTGCTGGGCACGGCCGTGCCTGCGGGGAGCTCGGAGCCGAAGGAGCGGGGGCAGCGCCGGCCGCAGGTGCCTGGGCTTTGCCGCTCGCCCTAAGGAGCCANCGCCGTGCCCAGCGCCGGGGAAGGGTCGCCCGGCAGCCGCTAAAGGGCAGCGGGAGGTTCCCCCGCTCCCCGCCGTCCCCCCGCGTTTGGGGTGTTGCTGTAGGGTCTCCCCCAGCCTTAGGGCGCTCCCCGCCAGCGGCAGCCGGGGGGGAATGCGCGGTGCGGTCCCACAGCGGACCCCAGCATTTGATCAAACAGCGCCAATAACGCTGTTTATTTAAAAAATATTAGAGCGGCTCTTTGCCATAAGTGACAAGTCATTATTTAATTCCTTTGGTACTCATGGAAATAACATCAATCAACATGAATGCATCTGCTAGCTAAATATGAATGTAATCATCCATTAAAATGTTAACATTTATGAAAACTGTTTATTAAAATAAAGTTATAAGAATCTCATTGTGATTTGATAATCAGCTAATGTCCCCTTAAGGCAGAATTTGAACACTTGATGTTTGGAACTAGATAACATTTTAAATGCCCCATCAGTTTATAACTCCAGTTATTCTGAAACATGATTAAGCCTTTGCATCACAGCCCTGGAAACAGATGTCCTTTCTTTATCCTTGTGCCCATTGCAAAATGGGCCTCCCCCTCCAGCCTACAAAACCCAAATTCAGATAAAGACCCAAAGAGGTGAGCAGATGGAGATAAACTGAAATGAAAACAGGGTGATTTACCCTACCTGATCTAGTAGGGCTCGTGTGACAAGAAGTGCTGAGCTAGGAGAGCTCTTTCCTTCTGGCATGGGGATACTGGGAGAGGCTGCCAGAGCATCCTTGGTATGCAATGGGCTGTGCCCAGGGAGACACTGGTGGGACCAAGAAGCCATTCACGTACCCAAATGTGCCTGCAGCTGTGCCCCTAGAGGCCACACTCTGTTCTTGCCCTTGTGTACATCCCAGCTGGCATTTCCACTTGGATAGGCACGTTGGCATCCTCCACCTCAAACCCAGCCCCCTCTTCCGAGAAGGGAGATGTTACACGTGTAATTAGGTAAGGTTTTGCTGCAAGCCAGCTGACAGCCATGGGCAGGTTTCATTTTGAGTCATGCTTTCTATTAAGCACGTATCAGGTCTGCTTCCTAGTGCAGAAGCCCCAGCTCCCCAGGCAGCTTGCTGAGTGCCCAGCCTGGCGTGCAGGAACCACACGCTGCATTCATGTGCACTGAGATTTTTGGCCTTCCCTGTTCTGGTAACTCTTCAATTTAGATTCAAATATGACTGCGACAAATTCGGTTGGCACCTGTTTGCTCCATCTGAGGGGAGCCAGGCTCCTAATTCCTGCTATGCTTTAATCTCCAGACTCAAGCCAGCTCTGGCATATCTCCACAGAAATCTCATATATGCCACTGTCCTTTGACAGGTACAGTTTTATCCTAAAGGACTAATTCCACCACAGTTAGTAATAAATCATAATGCATAGATCTTCCAACAACTTACTCAGGAACTCAGCTGTTTTAGACACCCCCTCCAAAACTGGTATGATTAGTCCTAAAGTCCTGTGTTGAAATATCAAACATCCAACATGGTGTGGGAATAAGAGAATTTTGCATCTTAATCTGGTTTTGTGTGTACTCTTAAAAAATCTCGAGGGCTCTTAACACATAAATAGGGACTTTACAAATTTCTGAGTTTCAGCTGTTTCAGTTGAATTTAGTAAACTGCGGTTTCATAATTCCCAGTCAATTCAGCTATAAACCCCCAATCACTGCCAATTCATTACATACCAGTTTTAGCAGAATAGATCCAAATTCCTTTGATAACCACGAGGAAACTCTGAGCACTGTCTTTGTCCTGGAGAATTTCTACTATCATTCAGCATTAGTCAAGCACTAATGGACATTAAAAAATAAAGAGTTGCTGTAGACTGTAAAAAATACATAATTTCAACTTTCCCATGTGACTGACGCCTTGAGAAATTGACTGGCATAGCTATAACAAAATAATTATCCTGTTATAGCCGTGCCTGTATAACTTCTCCACATGGACACTCTATTCTAAAATTTAAGTGACTTTATTACAGAATAATTACTCAAGGACTTTAGACCAGAATGAGGTTCTGCACAGGAGAGTTTTGCTAGTGTGGCTCTGGTGATTTAAATTCACCATACTAAGCAGGTGAATTTTGCTGTGCGGACTCTCAGGAGAGCCTGCCAGCGGTATTAGATAAGACATCCCAATTCTGTGTTATCTGAAAATTGAACTTCTGCCCTGTACTATTTTGCATGCGTTGTCAAACAGGCAGTTTCCCTTTTGCCTCCCAAGTGAACGTCCTCTTGCAGCTCAGAAGGAAGTACAGACAGGCATCACTTAGTTGTAGGAAAAGTGGGATTTGGTAAGCCCAGAGCCACATTTTTCAAGTGCGCCATCACTTCCATTTGCACATGTGAACTCTGGATGTCCAGCCTTCCCACCCACTTGCCTATACTTTTGGCTAGGAAAACACACCTCTGGCGCCAAATTCCTTTTCCTTGCCGGTGTTCTAGTGATGGGCTCTCGGAGCTCTGCAGGGCTCACAGGGGTCACAGCCGGCCCTTCGGACACGCCGTGCTGCCCATGCTGCCGGGCCCCTGCTCCAGCGGGCTCCTCTGCCCGGCTCCTGGCTGCCCGCCCGCGCTGCCTGAGTCACCCCGGCCACGAATTATTCATCCAAGCCACCGAGGATCATCGCAAGCCACATTCTTTTAGCAAGACTTCACACGCCTCTGTTCGCAAATGTCGTGGTGATTTGGGTTGTGGAGACACGGGGAGAGCCTTAAATTTGGAAGGCACAGGGGGCTCTCAGCCTCCTCCTCCTCCTCCTCTTGGCACCAGCCGGGTTCCGAGGAGCTGCGCTCCGCCTGATCTCGGCAGCAGGAAAGACTCTGGTCTTTGCACAGAGACCACCCGGGAACCCTGGGTGCTTCAGGCACAGAGTCGTTTACCACGTGTTTGAAATTGAACTAGTGGAAAGATCTTGTTCAGTCCCAAAACACAGCTGAGCTAACACACAGGAATCAAAGGAAACAAGCAGTCCTATTAACAGCAGGATCAGTGAAGCCTGGTTTGCTGCGCATTTGTCTTTCAAAGTTGAGCTCCTCTGTGGATTCCCTCGTGCCTGAAGACTGAGTTTGTGCCTTTTATTTGGCAGACAAGTGTATTGGGTTTGCGTGACAAGGTTTTGGTGGCAGGGGGGCTACAGGGGTGGCTGCTGTGAGGAGTTGTCAGAAGCTTCCCCCATGTCCGAGAGAGTCGATGCCAGCTGGCTCCAAGACGGACCCACCGCTGGCCAAGCCCATCAGTGATGGTGCTAAAGCCTCTGGGATTTAAGAAGAGGTGGTGAGGAGGGTGTGGGGGGTGGGAATGCCTGTGCAACAGCAGCTGGAGAAAGGAGCAAAAACGTGAGAAAAACAGCCCTGCAGGCACCAAGGTCAGTGAAGAAGGAGGAGGAGGTGCTGCAGTACCAGAGCAGAGATTCCCCTGCAGCCCGTGACGAGTGAAGACCATGGTGAGGCAGGCTGTTCACATGCAGCCCATAAAGGTCCACAGTGGAGCAGATACTCACCTGCAGCCTGTGGAAGACCCCACGCCAGAGCAGGGGGATGCCCAAAGGGTGCTGTGACCTCGTGGGGAGTCTGTGCTGGAGCAGGCTCCTGTCAGGACCTGCGGCCCAGTGGAGAGAGGAGCCCACACTGGAGCAGGTTTGCTGGCAAGATTTGTGCTCTCCCTGGCACCCCTGAGAGGGACAGCTTTTCACTGAGCTGTGAACCACTCCACAGGACAGCTGGGGAGAATACTGAGCTGGAGAGATGGGAGGAAATATTTTTCTGTGCATCTCTCTTCGTAGTCCAAAATCAAGGGGAGTAGCCATACATGGGACATCCTGTTTCTTCTAAAGAGATTTCTTGAAATTAATCCTTTTTTACCCCCAGGAATTTTGACACTCCCCATTCTGGACTCTGCTTACCATAACTAGGTTTTATTGTCATGGAAAAAGAGTTCTGCAGCATTAGAAAGCAAGGAGATACCGAAGAGTCCCTTCCTTGCAGCTGTGATCCAGGCTCTGTTGCAGCCAGAGCCAGGAGTCCCATTGACATCAGCGGGGCAAGGCTTTCACTTCTGGAAGTTTGGTTTTTGTTTCGTGTTTGTGTCAAAGAGCCTGAGAACCCAGGCTTGATAAGGTCAAGCACGCCTCGCAGGGTCGATGCAACGCTCCTCTCCCCTCTCCGATCCCAGGCACAGCCCAGACCACTCCGTGTGTGTCTGCGTCTGAATTATTTAACTGTCCAGCTGGCTAAAAATAGCACAGCAGCAACTCCCTGTGCAGCCTTGGACTGTTACATGGGCCGCCAGGGCCCAGCCGAGGCCGAGGTCGTGGCCTGGGCTGCACATGCGGCCAGGGCGCGCTGGATGCCGGAGGCAGGGAGGAGCTCGTGGCCGCACAGCCTGGTTCCAGCACGATGATATCAGCCTGCGAGAGAAAAGCAAGGCAAACTCAGAACGTTACGAGGCTGCCAAAGAAAACACTGTCTTCACAATGAACAAAAGTCTGATTAATTATTAATTGCCTGGCAGCTAATTAGCATTCCCTTGGGCAGCTGTCTACAGAGTGCCTTATATTTCCAGCACACCGTGGGCCAACATCAGCTATGCAAATGGCTCCGGATCAGAGTTAGCAACTGATTTGTTGCCTGAAACAAGTTGTTCCCCCCCCCGTCTTCCCATCTCCTCCTGTCACCCCTCTTTTCTCCACCCAGGGGCTTGGGCTCATTACAGTGTGAGCTAAGCAGAAAACATCCTTTGCTGATGAATCTCTTTCCTGCGGTGCTTTTCCAAGGAAGCTGGACACCTCCCAGCAGCCACCCCTGCGCACAGCCCACAGCCCGTGTAACAGGAGGATGACTGCAGTGCTCCAGCCCTGCAAAAAGCCTTCTTTGGCTGCTGTGTGGCCGGAGGGGAGGGGAGCAGCTCTGGGTGGTGAGGCACTGATCGGCTGCAGAGGCAGAGACCCAGTCTGGGCTGCGGAACTCAAGGCAGCATTTAGGAAATTCAGCATCAGCCAATCCTAGAATCATTTAGGTTAGAAAAGACTTGTAATATCATTGGGTCCAACCCACTGCCAAGGCCACTGCTAAGTCATGTCCTTAAGCACATCGACACATCTTTTAAATCCCTCCAGGGATGGTGACTCCACCACGTCCCTGGGCAGCCTGTTCCAATGCTTGACAACCCTTTGCGTGAAGAAATGTTTCCTAATGTCCTAGCTAAACCTCCCTGCTTGCATTCAGCTCCTCTTAATGTTAATGGCACTTAGGCACATGTATCAAGGGCAACCAGGCCCCTTACGAGAGCATAAACATAAATTACAGCTGTGTACAGGCAGAGCAAGCTTTCAGCTTGCTGTTTTACCATGCCAAGAAAGATGCACTTTCCATTTTAAGAAGTTAGAAGCTTTAATTTTTACCTTTTTTTTTTAATAGAATGAGTCAATGCAGTGTGTGAAATACTGCAGCAAAACCTGGAGGTTTCTCAGTTTACCATCACACTACATGGCAAAGGCTGTCCCCAAACCTGTGCAGACTGGGATACAAGTTTAGGATTACTAATATCTCCAAAATGTATCTTTCTGAGGCTTAAGTATGTATCATGGTGTCCCTGCAGTACAGAATAAACCTCAAGGAGTTTTTGACATTTTCCCTGAGAAATTCACCCAGGCTCTGTACTTTACACCTGACACCTGAGTGTACCTGTCACTCATATTCATGACATGAAAATGTGTCTGAGAGCTTAACAGGAAAGCAGGCAAATTTTAACAGGCAAGACAGTGAAAGAAACAAGGATCAGCTGCAGAGTGGTCTCAGGTGTCAACTCTGACCGTTGGGATCCAGGTGTACCAGAGAAGGTGAGCTGACCTGGAATCCAGCAGTGGTAATGGATATCGCTCCAACAGCTTCACCAGAGCTCACACTGATGCTGCAGCTCCAGAGATTAGAGGAATGATCACTTTCCTTGCAGACAAGGCCGGGTGATAAAAGCTGCCATGGTGATCCTCATTAACAGGAGTACAAGATCACTGAGCCAGAGAGCAGTTTCCTGCTCTGCTTGCACATATTTTAGAACAAGGAGTCCTGCATCTAAGACTATGTGTCCTGGCTGTTACTGCAATATAAACATCATAAAATGACTGTTTTCCTACCCCAAAGCCAGAAGATAAGTGCTGATGCAGCAAGATGATTGAGATAGGAACAGTTGTTTTCAGAGTGAAGGGCCACAATCTGTGGAAGTTCTTTGTTTCGAGGCAAGGAACTTGATCTACCAAGTGGAAAAAAAAAAAAAATGCCCCAATTACCACAGCCAAGTTTCAAGTTCTTATTCTCATTCTACAGGTTTACCCTGCCTGCGGCCTTGCTCTAACACTGCTCTGTGCCAGGGATGCAGCATATTAGTCAAATATGAGACCATTAAGTTATATCTCTATAGATATGGGATATAACCCCTTGAAATATATGGGCACTGCAGAGGAGCAGAACATGGTTTTGTAGTACTCCCGTTAACAGTTCTGCAAAGAACCTGCTGCTACAACACACAGCCAGATATTTTATTAGACTACATTCTCCTCGTGTGCAGGAGTCATATAAAGTACATAAACTCATGAAGTCCGACTAAGACTGGCATAAATCAGGGATAACACCAGTGGAGCCAGTAGAGTTGCACTGGGGTGAAAGTGGCATAAATCAGAGGCTGATCAGGTACACATTTTCTTTAAGGCAGACAGACCATTAAGTGGCTTACATAGACTTCTTATCACATTACAGTTCTGTAAGGTAAATAACAGTCACCATGCACTGTGTATAATGAATTGCAGCCTGCAACATACAGCAAATGGCCATTTTTCTCAGGGAATCTCTCAGCTCAGAGCTCTGAGACCAAAAATAATGGGCAATATTCTCCAGCATTCATGTGTGACATTCCCATTAGTATTAACAGGAGGTATGTGCCCAAAGTCAGGATGTATTCATCAGCAATCTGAATTGGATATTACTGAGGCTCCCAATGAACGTTCCAGTTTCATCCCCAGCAGTGACCCTCCTAGGGAGCAGCCACAGCTCTTTACTCACCTTTGCCCAGCACTTGCACAGGAAAATATTTACTTGGTGTCGGGTAGAGCCGGAATCAGAGGAAGCAGGGTAGTCTGGTGTGGCTCACCCATGAGTATCAAACCCCCAAGGAGCCTCTGACAGCCAGCCCAGCCCAGAGCAGGACTCACTGGTGCATGCACTGGGCGTCTATCACAGGAAACAGCAGCAGGACTCGGAGGCTGGATGGTTGCTGAAGCCTGAGGAAGGTAAGAGAAGTGAAGTGACCACAAAGTCACAGGACAGGTCAACAGTGGAGCTACTGAAGCCAAGTCCCTGACCTTGCAGTCAAATATTCTGTTATATGCTCCCACCTTCTTGCATTTACCTTAAGAGGCTGCAATCTCTCACTTTCCCATAAAGCTGAATCTATTGATTTCAGAGCAGTTTGCACCAAGCTTATGTCGGAAAAGGTGCAGAAATCTGATCTCCAAAGTGCAACAAACACAATCAGTGACAGGATATAATTTATAAAGTTTACTGATGAATTTTACAACTTAAAGGCTCACCCTGGCTGTTTTCCTCCCAATGAAGTCTGCTTTCTGCCTATGTACACATATATTTTATATTGCAATGGCAGCAAAGAGATCAGAGTTTGTTTAGATCAAAGTACAAAAACTAATTTGTCTAGATCAGGGTAGAGAGATGCTTCTTTAAAGCTTTATATACACATTAATTGCTTAATTTTTAAATTAGACTTCAAGGTGACTGGAATACAGAACTAAAGCAAGTTCAACAAGCAACCAAAGTGTAACTAACACAGGCAGAGCACACGTGTACACAGCTCTGTTAACAGCAACAAATTGCTTCCTGCCCCGAATTGCACCTAAGAAGAGCCATAAGCTGGTTCAAAACTAAATATACACCACAGCATATGTACTTGCTAAGAAGGTCATTAGAACGTAGAGCTCGTGGAGACAGCTGTGCCAGGAGAAAATAAATATAAAAATAAAATGTAGTGGAATCTGTGCAAGAGAAAATAACTGAAAGACACAGAAGGCCAGGGAGCACAGCTGCTTGATATAATTCTTTAGAAAAGAAATGGTGCAGCTGCATGCCTTATCCTAACCTCCTATCTCTGAAGGTATGAACCTTCAGAGTGCTATTCCTGCCCTACCCAAGTGTAAGGATCTGGCACTAGAGAATATCCTATGGAGAGGCAAAGATGAGAGCGACCATCTAGCCTAAAGAATTAGGGTTTAGGATTGTGGAGGTGTTGGCTTTGCAGTTTAACAAGTCTCCTTGGCAAGGACTTTCTTCACTGCACTAACACAGACTTCTCTCAGCTCTGAATGAAGGGGCTTAATCCTAGAGTTACTGGCTTGTCAACAAAGTCTCCAAGAATACTGTCCATACCTTCGACAAGCTGTAATTAGGATAACAGAACAATGTAAACAGGGCTCTAACTTAAACATGACTGACAGTGATACAATAGAGGGGTCAGGGGGAAGCTAATCCAGAAATTCAGTGTGCACCCCCTTAAGCAAGGAATTTGAGTGCAACTAAAAATAGAAGGTGAAACTATCTGACAGCTAAATTGCCAGTGGTAGCTTAGCATGGATTCGGTTACATTGCTCAGCGACCCTCAGTGAATTAAATAGATTGAAATGCTAATGATAGAGTGAATTCCCAGCACAGAGGTAGAATAAAGTAGTCAGATTAGGTTTCAGACAAGGTGAGTTCAATGGCAGCAAAGAGATCAGAGTTTGTTTAGATCAAGGTACAAAAGTAATTTGTCTAGCTCAGAGTAGAGGGATGCTTCTTTAAAGCTTAGGGGCTCCCCAATGTTAAGTAACACGTCAAAAACAGTGTAGACCTGACAAGCTGTTTCAGTGACTGTTATTTTATGTGATTTCTATCAACATTGGAACATTTTTCACCGGTCTCAATACACTCCTAATGGCATCGTCATTTATCTCCTAATTAATTAAATGTTACTCTGATGACAGATGTGTGGCAGTTCACCTGAGCTGTCACTCAGGCTGTGCCTGTTTCTTCTCACTGGGTATCCTAACCAGTGTAGCACTCCAGTGAAACCACAACTGTGGCGTTTATTCTCTTTGGGGTTTGCAGGTGTTCACCTACACCGTGATGTCACAGCTTCAAAAGCACACAGAGGTTCATCTCCACTGCTCCTGCTGAAGCTCAGGAAGCAGAAGGGAGACACAGGCCTGGTCAAGTGTCTTACCTGCCATCGCACAGACCAAGCCCAGGCCACCTGCTTAACAAAGTTTAAACCCCAGGCTAATGATAATGGAAAGAGATACTCACAAAACACACATAGAAATTAAGAACAGAACTTGAAACCCCACTCAGGGTTCACCTGTTCGAAACAAGTCTGGAGGCTCTCCAGAGCAGGCATATTACTACATAAATTCCAAGATCAATTTAGCCCTAAACAACGGATCCACCCCTTCTCTTCCAAGGTCACAAGGCAAGTCAATGCCATTAGATTAAAACCAAACTTGATATAAGATGCACTATCCTCACAGTAAGGGCAATTAAAGACCTCACTTGACAAGACACAGGCTCACCATCACTCAGAGCTTTAAAAATGGGATTAGGCATCTTTCTAAAGGATGTGTTTCAATTCACTACCCTTGTAATTCAGGATAGTTATAGTAAGAAAGTGACATTGCAGCTTGTCATTCAACTATCAATCAGCAGTGTCATAATACTTCAGTGTCAGTTGTCTGTTTCCATTACAATAAATAAATAAGAATTATGTATTCTAGTCAAGAAAAAGCAATGTAAGCCTGTGTAAGGTCAGGGGAGGTGTAACATGTCGTGCCCATGGGAGTTTCTTTTGCTGTAGTGCTTATGAAGCTGAGAGCAGGAAATCCAAGCTCTCTGGCACCCATGTTTTTAGTCTAAGCACCAAACCTCACCATCTGGTCATTGGGTTAATTACTATATAGGAAAAAATACAAGAAAAAACATCTTCCAGAGTGATAATTTGATGTAGGTTGCTCTGCCTGAGGTCTGACACAAACAGGGCCGGTTCTGAGACGGCAGCTGAGCTGGCAGGAGTCAGTCCCTCAGCCAGACAAGCTGCACGGTGAGCAGTCAGCTCCTCAGACACCACATATGGGATGGGACTCACTTCTGCCTTCCTCTTCACCCAGGCCAGTTGTTGGTTTAGTCTCAGTGTTACCACAGGAAGAAGACTCTGTGGCCAGGATTTGGGAACTGTGTGAGGCAGCTTTGATGACTGCCCGAGAGGCACCAGCCTCAGCACCACCAGCTGACAACATCTGGGACCAGTGAAAATCCCAGTCACTCCAGTCCCTCAAGCACAGAGAGGCTGACAGCAGAGTCTCACCCCCTGTGGTTCCAGGCCAAAATGAGATGCAGCAAGTGGAAATAATTCTGGAGAGAAGCAGAGCCCTGATGTGCTTTCTCCATTCATAGTAACAGTCCACTTCATGCCAAGTGACTCATTACCCTGAGTGAAGGGAACGTGATTCAACCAGAAGAGCACATGTAATTTGCATAGATTACTTTCCCACTTGGTTTCCATGCTGTGAAGTAACAGGGACTGCCTTCAAGACAAAAAAAAAAAAAAAAAAAAAGAGATAGTCCCATGACTAATTCTTTGCTTAAGATATAATAGATTGAAGAGACATTTGGATATGGCAGCCTAGAAGAAAAACAAAGCGAACACTGTGAAGGAAGCCTTGTGTTCCAGTTATTTCTACTGTTGTGAAAGTGAACAGAAACTATTGTTCAGGGAGTGCTTCAAACATCTTTGCAAAGGAAGAAATAAACGTTTCTGTGAGCGCATGGAAAAAAGAAAGAGGGGGCAGCCTCAGCTACGAGTTGGTTGGATTTCAAGATTTGTTTTTCTTCCCTGGCTGAGTGCATCTTGTGATTTTGTCAGAGGTGACACCACCCTCATCAGCCTCTGTGGAGAGACGCCACCACAGAGCTCCCTCTGAACAAGGGGTGGTCTCCTTCAGACTTGCCCTGTGCTCTGGACACTGCAGCATTTCCCAAGATGAAACTCAGAGAGCTTTCAGCATTCATATATCCAACCATTAACCTAAAATGAGGGTGTGATTTCACTTCTAACTGCACTGAAATGCACTGGCTGCACTGGGTAGTTGGCAATTTCTTTTGCTGAAGCACTTGCTGGCAGAATCATGATAAGAATAGCAACTGGTTCCAGTAAAGTCACAGGGGCAAACCCCAAATGCTTACTTTGTGCATAAATGGTTTAATGTGACAGGGCATGGGGCAAGCAGAAGATCTGTCAGAAAAAATAAACAGGAAAGAAAATATTACTTCAGAATAATTCATCCCAAGTAAATTGAGCTTTCTGAAGAAGCAGCTTGTAAACTATTGGATTTCAAGAGTTGCATCCTGGCTCCAGGCAAAGTATGATGCTTCACTTGACAAACAAACCAAGCTCGAGAAAAACAATTTTGCTAGATTAAGACAGCAAGGAGGTATTGGGAAGAGCTGAAGTGACACTTGGCTCGCCAGACACAGGGCTCATTTCACTGTGAGAGAGCAGCCAGGCTTCAGACGAGGCAGATAAACACACAGACCTGAAACCCACAAAACCTTTCCCCACACTTTGAACCGACAGCAAAAACAATAACGCTATTTTTTTAGGAAATGTGCAGAAGCAGAGTTGCACGTCCTTACAGCAGCACAATGAAGACATGCAAATCAACATCCAGCTACAAACCTGAGGCATTACTCAGCTTTCTGTCCACGGGCTTGTATCTCCTGCAGCCTGCTCCCTTTGCCTTGCACTTCTTTTACTTCCAACCCAGTGGCTCAGAGGTGGTTACGTACCTGAAATTGTGCTGCTGAAAGAGGAGGTTCACCTCTGCTGTCCTGAAGGATGGGAAATGTCACTGCAGAGATGGGTGAAATTACACCCTCTACAAAGCTCTCCCTTAACATCCCAAGAAATTGTTCTTGAACAGCATGTAAGAAACCAGCTGGAAAATAAAGAGAAGTAATAGAAGGGCACTGCAAAAATAAATAGAATTCAGCAATAACAGAACAAAAAAAATAAATGTTTGTGAAGACGCTGAAAATCAGCTTCACATTTTGATCTGGTTCGAAGTAGAGGTGTTTTGTGGTCTCAGAAAAACTTGGATTCGTGAGAGAATAGCAAATAGCAAAGTCTTCTCCCAGGACAGGAGTATTCCCAAATAGTCCCAGAAATCCTGTTATTGTCCTTCTCATTCTTACCACACAGTTCAGCCTCCTCTGGTTTCCTCCAGCTCCTTGGCTGTGCTCTCAGCCACACTGGGAGCACTCGTAGACATGGCCCTGTGAGTCCACTCTCAGCGAGAAACATCACCCAGGCCCTGAGCACAAAACCAGGACACAAAAAGAGCCCCAGCTGCTTGAGAACTTCCTCTTACATGGGAAAGTGCCTCCCCTTCTGGGACACCTTGCAGCAGGAGAGACCACACAGGTGACCATTGCTTCCAGGCAAAGGGTGTGGGCTCTCCTCAGGAGCTGGCAGAGGTTCAACAGCTGTTTGGGATCTGCTCCATTCTTGCTGCAGGCAAATTCCACCAGAGCCCCTTCCAGAGGGTGTTTAACAGCGTGCACTAAATCATCAAATGATCCAATCAGGCAAAACAAACTGATGGATTTGGGTTATTTTAATGTGAAATAAATTCATCTGCAATTAACTCCTGGTTCAGGTAATCTCTGCTACAACCACCTCTTCAGGATTTTGGGGCCGGCAGATCCATCCCTAAAAATCTCCTCCCACTGCTTGACCTCCTTCAGCTTGTTCCACTTCCCCCAGAGAGCCCAGGGGGACACACACCCTGCTGTGTCTGCACCCAGCGGGGCAGTTTGTTGTCTTCTGCAACAACCATATGAACACACAACATTAATAATAACCTGCTTCATAAATAGGATTAAACCCTCCAAAACATCCAAACTTTGGCTTCTCAGCACTTCCCAGCATCTTTGGCAAGTGGGCCATGCTTATGAGTGGCAGCAGCTGGAGAGCTCATCTCCCCAGCTGAGATCTCCTTGGGCAGAGCTCCATGAGGAAATGGCAATCAAAATGTACTGGGTGGGAGTTTACAAATGGGGAACCGAGGCACAGGAAGGTTAATAATAATGATACTTTGCATTTCTTTATTACTTTAAATGGCCCACACCCTTTACAGCCGTTGACCCTCCCAATACCCTGGGGAGAGGGGCCTGGCTATTATTATCCTGTTTTTCACCTGATGGGGACAAAGAGGGTGAAATGTGCCATTCCTCAGGCCAAATGGTCGACAACTGGTGAACGTATTTCTGTGTTTTGAGTCCAGCTCAAGTGCTTCATGAAATATTACAGTAATTCTCCTTCTGACCAGCCTTGACTTATTGCTCCTCGTAACTGCAGACATGCAGAGCATCCTCAGCTCCTTTGCAGAAACAGTTGGTTGGAGGCCTCACCTTTTGGGGACAGACAATTCCTTTCCCTCGGACATCCCTGTCCCCCAGCCCTGCCTGCCACCAGCATTCCAAGTGTGTGTCCTTGCTGGGCTCGCTCCTCCTAAACATCTTACCACCGATTTTATTGCTCCAGTGCTTCCCATAACAATCTCCTCCTTTTCCCCTGCTTTTCCAGCTGAAGGAGGACCACACAGGGCTGGGAATGGGGCTGAGCAATGATTTCTAGGAGGATAAATAGAGAGAAGGGAAATAGCTACCAGGCAATGTTGACATAAGTCTGAGTGGAAATTAAACAGTTTCTCACCAGCAGAGTAAGCTTCTGGAACAGGCCTGGGAGAGCAGTAGTGAGGGGTAAATAGCAAGGACAAAAAAACCCTCAGCCAACCTCTGTAGTTTTAAGATGGAGCTTGCTCAATCCATAGGGGTGTGCCACAGGGATGATCTGCTGATGGAGGAGGTCTCACCAGCCTGGAACTCTGCCTGACTGCCTTGAAAGCACTGAGCTGTGCAGCTCGCAGCCACCAAGGGTCAGTTCTTCAAAACCTTGGCTGCCCAACAAACAAAGCTGGGACACCGAAGTGGTAATCCAGAAAACTGCCTTGCAGCACTCAGCTCCAGCTCTGTTCCCGGCACTTTGGGAATTTGTGTCTTCATGCCCTGAAGGAGTGCCCCATCCCTCCTGTGGCAGGGGCTGCTTGAGTCCCACCTCAACGAGGCCCTGGGGTGCTTTGCCCCAGGGCTGGCGGTGCCTGGCTCCAGAGGCTCTCAGTCTGCCTCCCTCTGTCACACCCAACTGCTCCCATTTGTTTGGCTCTGCTACCAAAACAAATTTATAGCCAGGGTTTCCTGTGGTCGGCGTGTCCTGCGGACACGGGTCACGGGCCCCTTTGGTGCAGCCTGTGGAGGAGGCTGTAACAACAGCAAGGGGAGTTGGTGCAGGAGAGGAAAACGCTGGGAACTGATGTTCCAGAAGGCAGCCCCTCCGCTCCCCTCCTTGCTTTCCCAGGGTGCAGACTGCCCTGGTCCCCCCCAGAAGCAGCCGTGCAGTGGGCACGCTTCCAGCCAGAGGGGATGAAAGGCACGGGTCAGAGGGCAGGTCCTCCCGCCTGCCCCACGGGCTGTCAGAGGCAGCTAAAACCCATCCATCACATGGAAGTGCTCGGTTATCACAGAGGGAGCGCTCGGGGCTTTGTCTCCCTGGGAAGATTGTGCTGGTATCGTTCAGGGTATGAACACAAATTGCTGTGATCCCTTGGGGCCCTTCTTTGCTAGAAAAATGTGAGTCCTTAATGCTCATTAATTAACTCGAAGTAGGCTTTGCGGGAAATGTGTAGTTTTCACATGAATCAGTAGGTTATATTAAAGACCAGCTCTGCATATTTTATTGCTGTATGATTCAGCAAAACTCAAGCATGCACTTAAGTTTAAACATCTGCTTACAGCTCAGCGAAGTCAAGGGAAGGCTGCTAAAACACTTCAGTGAATTGGAGCTTATTTAGGCTGGGTGATTTAGGAATAGGCATCAGCAATCAAAAATTTCCAATACTTTACCTTGTACCGTAGTACCTGAACGTGTCCTCCTTTCCATTTGGCTGGAAAACTGATAGCACCAGGAGAATTGATAAGACTCAAGAGTACAGAAGATTCCAGCTTGGCTTTGCAGTCGCAGTACAGAGGTGTGTGTTTCTCTCTGCAGGGCTACATCAGCCCCTGTGCAATAGGGACCAGTACCCTGGGTTTCTGCTTTCCTGAAGGCTGTTGCACTACAGACTGAGCTGCTTTGTGCCAAGAGGCTACAAGGCACTGCCCAGATATGTTGAAGAGCTTGTAAAACTGCTCTGTGCACCTGGAGAGCACTCACAGCCTTGGGATGACAAGTTACTGCTATAAAGTTGAGAAGATCAGCTCCTGATCTCCTGGACAGGAGCAGGCATAAAGCATGTGCCACAAGAAGGCATTTCCTGGAGCTCTCTTCTCCCACCACAAGACAGTGATATAAAAGGGTCCCAGAACCAGTAAAAACACCATCCTTCAAGCTGAGGCCACCTTGCAACTGGGGCAGCAGATGCCAGACCCAGGCTGTTCCCTGCTCTCCCCTGCCCCACTTAGCCTTTGAAAGGACTCCCTTGCTCCATCCATGCACTGTCAGCCAGCAAAGCCTAACAATTGCTCTTTAACCTTAAAATATGACAGCCCCGTGCTGCACTTCTGTGATCCTGTAATCATATCTTCCTACAGACGCCCTTTTCGTGCAGCTTAAATATTTTACAAATACATGTCTAAGTACAAATCTACCGCATTAACTCTTGTATAGAGGGTACTTATTTTCAGCTGTGTGGCTGGGATCCCTATAAGTGTAATTTACCATGCAGCATGACAGAGCTGGGCTAGAAGGCACAGCTTTTACTAGCTAAAATACAATAAAATATGCTACACCGTGTTTCACAGATGAATCACTTCTAAACCATGCCTTTAAGTATTGTCTGTCACCGCAGTTCTTTATTGTAATACTTCGTGAGAGCTAAGAAAAGGAGAGAGAAATTGCCCTTTAAATCTCTACAAAGCCCATCATCCAGGAGAAATTAGGGACATTTGTTCTTGGAGTCAGGTGGGTTATGTAAGAGAAAGCTATACACAACAGGTTTTATACCAGTGGAGGTGAGGCAAATGTGTTTTCACTTATTTATATTATGTTTTACTCTAAGAACATTCAAGGGCCAGCTCACAAACAAAACAGCACCCAAACTCGGTAAAGAGCAGCTGTAGTGCAAAGGGTGCAGACAAGTGTTTCCTCTAAGCCCAAGCTGCCAGGCCACCAGCATAGAGACCCCAGTGGAGCAGAACTTCCTGATACCTGCTTTGAATTCGCTCCCAAGGGCAGAGTCAACAGCATGGGGGCAAAGCAGAGGAGCAGGCCAGGCAAACCATCAGCAGACAGTAAGATGTTCCCGTGTGCAGTCAGTGCCAAATGGTCTTTGCAGTCCCTGCTCCAGAGGACAGCACTGGGAGTACTGGCACAAGCCCCCAGGAGCCACAGAAAGCCACAGGAGCAGACAGGTATTTGGGAAACGGCCACACGAGATCCATGCCAAAGACCTCTGAACGCTTCCCAATGTCTGAAGCCAAAGTGGAGTATGAGAGACCCAGAGCTGTAGGAAGGGAGCAGTAACGATCTCCAGGGGGAAGTCTAGAGTCTGGCCAAAGGCTTTATATAATTGATGTAGTTGGAAGGCACACGTTTAATTCCTGCTACTAAATGCATCTCCACTCACCAGATCCCCAGATTTTCCCTACATTCCCTGGCTCGCCTGCGAGGGCCCTGGAGCCAAGAGTCAGGTTATCCCCTGGGCTGCTGGGATAGGCCAGACCCAAAAGTTTTCCTGTAGATTGCAGCAGGTCGTTCCTAAGCCAGACTCCCCTGGGCTCTCCTCTCTCTTGTCTAAAGGTACCTCTGAAATAATGCAGTGAAGGCAAAGCTGGAGTAACAGGGCTGTCACAGCTGGGGGCCACAGCTGCAAGTTTGGGCCAGAACACATTGTTCTTCCTACTGCAGATGCTTTCTGCTAATAAGACACTTGCTAGAGAGATAATTTCTTCTTTGGGGATCTACAGCACAAACCAAAACCAAGGTCAAAGAACAAGTCCATTTTTTCATTTACCATTTTGGCAGGATAAACAAGAAGCGCTTCAGTCCCATCTGACATGAATTAATAATGCTCCTGTTATTCACTGCCTGTCAGAAGTTTCATCAAGACACAAGCTCAGGTTTTGAAAGATATCCAAAGGCCATTAAAATGCTGCATGACAGAAGAACGCTTGACCTTGAGGGCAGAGCAGCTGTGCACGCCTGGTGCCCGGGCGTGCACACACAAACAGCCTCATCCCTGTAGGGACTCTCACAGGAGCTGCCAGCACTGGGATGCACGTGAGAGCTCCCCATGAGGGAGGATACAGTCCAGGGTGAGTGTAACTCCAGAAAGTTTCTTCTTCTCCAACCTGCTGCAGAGGAGCCTCCTCTCCTGAGGAGCCGAAATCGAGCGCTGCAACCATTTCATCCTGAACCACAGCACTCGGCTGAGATGGAGACCCTCTGGATTGTGCCCCATTGCCTTTTGGTCACATAGATCTGAAAATAAAGTAATCAGAGGGAAAAAACCCCAAGTATCAGCTCAGTGACAGTTCTTTCTGCCACCTTCAAGGAAAAGTGTGATTCGGGGTTGCTGGAGACCCCTTTCCTGCCCAGTGCTGGTCCCAGGCCTGCACACAGCCCTGGGTATCTTGGTGCAGCTTCCCGGCTCACTCCACCCACAGAGTTCGGTTTTGTGTCTCGGGCTGCACAGCTGAGTGTGTCTCAGCACCAAAAAGCAGTACGAAGTTGGTTGGACTTGTGCCTTCCTGCACGTTTTGTAAACAGTTTGAGACCGCGGGGTTTCGCTATGTCTCATGGCTTCTGCAGAAGGAGGGTGAGTCAGAACTGGCCAGTGAAGAAAGCTGTTGTGTCTGGGACTCTGCTCCACCAGTTTCAGAAGCTGGAAGGTGCACATCACACTTTGCATGTGTGTTTTAGTTCACTTTCTTCAGCTGCCCTGGTGGTCTGGGAAGGGAAGCCATGGGGCAGGGAGAATTTTTCCTTTCCTTTTTTGACAAAACCAAAAAAACCCCAAAACCCTCAGAAGTACCAAGTCTCAGTTTTATGCCAGAGCCTTCAAAAAGCTCCCCCAAGCATTTGCATCCAGAATAACTCCGTCTCCTGGAGGCATTAACACCAATTTCCATCGAGCATCACCAAGTAGGAGCTCGCCCTGTGGTCCCTGCAGTCACACACGGTGCTCGGAGCAGCGCAGGACAGAGCTGCCAGATCTGCCGGCCCCTCCCCGCCTCCATCCCGGCCACACAACACACACGAGGGCTGGGTGAATTTGAAGGCATGCAAATCTCTGCCTATAAACCTGGCTCTGTTCAGCTGCTCTTTCAGCCCCAGAGATTTATGCATCCCCTCCCTTCTAAGTAAACTCTTTTTCAAGAGCATGACTGTAAAGGTAAGTTCAAGCATAGACCTGTGTAAATTATATGGTTTGAGCTCCCCAGGGATCAGCATGGTTTCTGCAGTCTCTCCACTGCTCAGGCTCCCCCGTATGCTCCATAATCATTTCCAGGTTCCTTCATGCTCCCTGGCTCAGGGCTGTAACTCAGACTGTCACCCTCTGTGCTTGAGAGGCCCCACTGGCAGCTCTCAGCCCCCAGGCAGTTCCCTGCTCCCAGCCGGGAGGGAGGAGGTGCTGGTGGCTGCTGGAGCAGTGGTGCCCCCCGAGCTGCCACTGGAAAACATGCCCTGGTTCATTTGGGGACAATGGGCTGTCGGCTGAGGAGACTTGTGCGTTTTTAAATATCATCCACTTTACATCTACACTGTCAAACTGAGCAAAACTCGCCCTTGCAGCAAACAGCTTCTGTAAAGATCAGAAATGGATGTTGCTTATTGCCTATTGATTTCCTGAACGAGGAACGTGCACGTGGCACGGAGCGTTTGCACTACAAACACTTGTGTAATTATGGGAGAAGTACACATTAATGAGGAACCCACTATATTTTCCTTAAGTAGAAAGTGTATTTAAAAGGGAGAAGGCTCCTAGAGCTTTTGAAGTCAGAAGTTGTTAAACAGTCAGCAGCTGGAAATTTAAAATTCCTTCACATCAAGGCTCTGTGATCAATAGGGATTAAGTTAGACAGGACCTTTCAAAGCTTCTAGCCTTATTAACAAATAGGTATCTGAAACACAGAGGCACTGCTGGAGGCATCTGTGAGACCTTGGTGCCAGGAGAAAGGCAAGGGGAGAGAGCATCGAGGCAGAGACATGAGCATTGTACCAGGCTGACTCACCTACAGCCACAGAAATCAAACCTGGGTGCTCCTGAGGACTTACAAGACAGTCTTCACCTGCTCTTGTCACCTGAGGAGCACAAAAAATAAAGGAGAACAATTGTTCTGAATATCTCTTTTTCTATTTCTTTTTTTTCTTTTTCTTTTTTTTTAATCAAGGAAAGAGAATGAAATGAAGATTCTTTCCCTTTCCTGACAGTTTTTCGTTCAGTATGGACTGAAAAAGCATTAGGTCCTGGGCCCATAGAGGAGGTGTCCAGGCAGCAATTCTATAAAAGAGGAGCAAAGATTAAGAGCTTTGCTCTGATCACATCCAGAAATCAATTTCTTCTTGTTGTAGGATCCTTTTTATTCACCAATTTTGCAGTTTTACTAGAGCTATAAATATGCTGCCTTTCGAAGAAAAAAATAGATTCCTGCAGAATTAAGAAATCCAGTCTCCTTCTTTTTTTTCATATCTAGCAGGTGCAAGCTACCAAAAGAGATTTCCCTCTCAGCAGACGCTGCATCAGAACACCGTGGTTTCATTTACAACATTTCCTGCATGAACGAGCTTAGCCCTGTTGTTGCCACGTCTCTGGATTTACGATGTGGCCAACAGTTTGTTATTTTCTCCCCTGCCTCCCACTTGCCTTTGTCTCGCTGGGGTGGGGAGGGAGGCTGAGGTGAGTCCAGCGGAGATGCTGAGCATCCTCAGCGAGGGGCAGCCCGGAGCTCCGGGAGCCAGAGAGGCACTCCGGTGGCAGATCTCCGGGATGAGCACAGCCCGGGGCCCGGGGCGGTGACGAGCGGAGAAAAACGTCTAATGTCGCTGTGAAAGGAACCGCCAGGGCTGGAGATGTAGCCATTCGGGATTCACCTCGGCACGACGCCAGCCGGGCACACAAAGGGAGCGTTCCGTGTCCAGCGCGCTGCCCGGCTGAGCTCTGACCTCCCTGCGCAGCGCTGGGGGTTCCCGCGGCCGCGTCCCTACACCCGGCACCAACACCGCTTGGGGTGGGTGAGGAGCACTCAGCCTGGCACGGCAGCCGGCCATCCCTCCGAGGGCCTGGCATCCAGGGAGAGCCTGGCACCCGCCTGGCACCGTGGGCCGCGTGGACAGCTCCGCCGGTGGCTCCTCAGCTCAGCAGCACGAGGATGTGGTGCACACGGTGACGCTCCAAGGTGTGACCTCGCTGACCACGCTGTGCCTGTTGAACAACGTCACCAGTTCAGAAAGGACACCCCTCTGGGAGCATGGCATTTGCTTTGGGGAAATACAGCCACCTGGGGAATAAGGGAACACCACCTGCAGGAGCCTCCCCTTCCCCCTCTTCGCTCCAGGTCACCTTTCCAGAGTGGGAGACCACAGCAGGAGCAGACTGGGAGTCCTGCATCCCGATCAGAGCAACAGGAGACCTGGATCTCTGCCTCACATTGTGCAAAAGCAGAACGAGTACTAGAATATTATGGAAATGGAATCAAATGGGGAAATGCTTTCTTTGTGCGTATATTTCTTTTTCCACTCCTCTCCCCAGCCCAGCGAAATGACAGACTCCTACAACGTGCAAGCTTCCTGAGGATGCTTTTATCAGCCAAAACAGGGATTGTTTGCAACATTCCTCTCTTTCCCTCTGCCACATCACTTTTATTGGCTGGCTCAGTTTCCGCTGCCATGTGCTGCTCACTTCTCCAGCAGAGGAAATGAGCAGCACACAGGCTAGGCAGGAGAACAATATTAAAGAAAGAACTGGGAACCATTTCATGCAAATTACCCCGGGATCAGATGGAGCCTAGCCACTGCTCCCCATCCAATATCATTTTTGTTTTTAAGAAGTATCTAAATGCCGGGAGCAAATTTCAAGTGTTGTTTGTACTTGGCCCCAGGGTGGGTCAGACAATACAAAGCAAACTCCCACACGCTCTGCCCCAAGGAGGCTGCACTCTGATTTCCTCCTGCCCTGAGAAGTAGGTATCATTTGTTGCTCAAGCATTTCAAATGCCAAATGTGGCAGGATTTGTTCTAATCAAACTCAGCAGTACTGCTGAGAAATCAGCTCTGCATCTGAGATATGTTCTTTTCTTTGAACGTTTCCTCTCCGTTGCTAAATTTACAACCGTTTTCAGCATCTGGCAAGTTTCTTGGTTGGGTTTCATGGGACTAGACCTCAGGAAACCACACAGTTCATCTCCTTCCCCACGGAAAGTCTGGGTAACAAAGTCATCCCTGACAAATGTTTGCATTTTTTAAAACCTTCCCAAGATGGAGGTCTTGTAGCTTCCTCAGGTGAGCCATTTGAGTGCTTCATAATTGCAGAAAACACGCAAGACCTTGGGATAATCTTCATAATATCACTTCAATCCCATTCTACCATCTGCTTTGGTTTTAGTAACGACATCTCTCAGCGTCAGGGAAAATCTCTGACTCAGTATTTGCAGGACAATAGCACGCACAGGTATCACTGCAGTGAGAAAGCTTCCAGGAACAAGTGGATTTAAAGAGATTTGCTGAGCTTTAGTTGTGAGGTTAACTCTGGATATAAGAAGAAAACAGAGGGACTGTCAGGTATCAGAAGAGCTGAGGTAGACAAAGAGGTGGGGAACGGTGTAAGAGCAGAGAAGCCCTGTCCTGACAGACATCGTCATCCAGTGGGAGGTATGACCTTACACTGGGCAGCCACGGCAGTCAAATGTCAGCCTGTCTGGTCAGAGAGGCAGGACAGGCCTTTCTACAGAGTAGGTGCCAGAGGTGTCAGCTACTGGGAAGCAGACAGGAGCTGGCCACTCACCAGAGCACTAAACACCATCGCAGGAACGCCGAGGACATTCACTCCTTACTGACATGGGCTGATCTCGAACCTCTGCTTGGAAGGGAAAACACCTCTGAGTCATCCCGGCTCTGTTTACTGTCAGCAGGGAGTGCTGAGAAGGGAGAGCTCCTGCCACAGGGCCGCGCTCAAATGGCCCCCGCTCTGCAGAGCAGACAGAGAGGCTGCTGCGGGCAGGAATTTCCTGGTGGGAAACGGTTCAGAGCAGAGCGAGGCTCACCGTGGTTTCAGTTTGCGTGTTCCGTCGGCTTTCATCTCCAGCAAGCGCTCCCGTGTGCCCGGTTCTCAGGAATATGTGTGTTACGGTACATAATTTAACCCCTCTGGCAGGTGGATCGGCTGGGTTCCCCTCCCAGGCGCTCAGCCGACCCTCTCAAAGGGCTGGTGCTCCTCTCTCAGTCCCAGCTGCTTCCCAGCGTGGTGGCTGCTGCCCCACAACCTTCCTCGTTGCTCAGGTCCCAGGGGACAGGACAACTTTTGTCCTTCACGTTGCCCCGATGTGGTCCCACATCCCTGAGCCCCCATCAGCTCCGGATGCTGAGCCTCACCCGGGTCAAAGCCGAACCTGTGGATCCAGGGCTTGATCCCAGCTAGAGAAGAAAAGGAAAGTCTCAGCAACACCGAGGCAAGAGACAGCAGGCACATTGTGTCCTATTCACACTCACACAGGGGTGCAGCTTGCCAGCGTTTGAAAGTGCTCCCATGTTCTAATGTATTTTTTAAAATGCGCTTTTTAAAAAGTCCTCTCACACAGAGAGGATTTTTTAATAAAACAGTATTTGAGGAAAGAATAAAGCTGGGATTTTGTTGAGGCCAGAGGGCCTAGATAACACCACTGAGTAATGAAACAGTGCTCAGCTAACCTAATGGGCTTATCTGGATGGTCTGTGGGTTTCCCTTTGTCTCCAAGCCAAAACTTGAGAAAACACCTGCAGCAAAAATCTTATCTGCACTCTTCAGTTTTCTTCCCTCCCTCATCTCCTGCACTGTGTGTTATAAATAGTTTCTTTCCCTCCTCCCACTATCCCATTTATCAGCACAGCACTGGTTTTGTTAAAATAATGCTACATCTAGAACTAGGCTCCAAGCCTATTTGGAAGGATTTGTAAGTATTATACATCTCTTTTGTTCAGCAAACAGAAATAAAATGGGAATAAATCTGTGAAGGAGCTTCAGGCTGACACCCTGACCCCTCAGCTGAGATCGTGCACCACCACCATCAGTTCTGGCAGCTCATCTGAGCAGGGGTGGCACTGAGCTGCTGGGAGTCCCTCTCACTCAGGTGGCAGTGCCCACCCAGATACAACACAGATGGAAAAAGGCGATAATCAAAGCCCAGGAGGGGACTCTGGCTGCTTAGCAGAAGCTTAAGGAAATTTTGAGTGAATCAGAGCAGGTTATGTTGGCCTGGAGAACACAAGGACACCTGAGATGTTTGCAGGTGGCTCATGTGGAAGGACTAAGGGCACGTAGCTGACTGCAGGGAAAGCAGATCCCCCTCTGTGTTTCACTGGAGGGGGAAAGGAGGGATGTATGAGAGGATAAAGCAGAGCTCCAGGCCCAGACACAGGTTTGGAACAAAGGTGACTCCAGCCTGATGACTCTGGGAAGGGAAAAACAGGTACTTGGGTGCTGAAGCAGGAGCTACAAGAATGAAACGTCATCTCAGGTAAATTTATAAAGGGAAGAGCAAGAAGAAGAGGACAGAGGATGTCAGGAAGATGTGCCAACAGAAGAGCAGCTGACTGTGCACACCCAGAAACATATCTGAGATGGGATGCACCTCATGTGCTCCAGAGGCATCTCTGTTCCCCCTCATGGTGACTCTGGGCTCCCTTTATAGTCACAGGAGAGAAAAAGGCCCATTTACAGAATGATTCATCTGACCTATTTTAGACATTTACTCTAGCATACAATGACTCATGTCCTTGGGGTGCCCATTTCTTTCCTATAAACAAGAGTCTAGACAAGTAACTCAGATGTAGACATTCACAATTAGATGTCTACGTTTGGACAGATGAATTCTGCCTCTAATGTTCAACCAGAAATCAACCTAGAAGCTCTGCCAAAGACAGCTCTGGTTGATAGCCACGATAGGGAAGAGAAACAGGGTCATTCATTCTTTCTGATGGTGCGTGGCTCCCTGCACAAAACGCTGAAAGCACTTGCTGAAAGATTAACCAGCCTGTGAATGGCTGTGAGAGCTCTCCTGGAGCAGCAGCAGGGACCAGTAAAAGCAGATTCATTATTGCAACTATTTTTCTAACCTGCCCTAGCATCTAATTAACTGGTGTCAGATCCCTTTTCAATCAAAGTCATCTGGCAAAAGGAAACACAAATCACACGAGTTCAGCAGGCCATCTCCTCCGGGGGTGGGTTGGTCATGGTACAGGAGAGCATCTGGCCCTGGGCTTCCACTCGCCCAGACTGGAGAGGCCACAAGAAAAGCTGGTGGCAAGTCTGGTGCTAATCCCAAGGGTCCTTTCTGCTGCCAGCAGAGCCGGCGCTGTGCTTCCCAACGTTGGGCTCTCCGAAGCTCCTTGGGGTTAGGGGGAGCTGGCAGGATCTTGTGATGCTTTAGGAACCAATAATCTGGACAAGTCAGGTCAGACCGCTGGGAAGACTTTTTGTTTTGACAGTTTTAAAGTGTTTCTCATTTCAGCCTGTCAGTCTGATTTCCTATGGCTCATACATTCACACTGGCTGTGTCTCGCTCAACAACTTTGAGCTCATTGAGCAATTTCAGCCAAATTTGACAGAGAGATAACAGCCTCAGAGACAGTTCAGTTCCTCAAAGGTTCGCAAAAATAAACGTCCACGTGAAGGAAAGAGGTGTTATGAGTAACCTCAACGGAACAAGAGGCTGCAACCTGAGCTCAGCCTTGAGAACCAGCACCAGAGAGTCCTCAAGGGAAAGAGCCACTGCAGATCCCCCAGATCCC
Organism: Ptilonorhynchus violaceus; assembly: GCA_013397565.1. Lineage (NCBI taxonomy): Eukaryota > Metazoa > Chordata > Aves > Passeriformes > Ptilonorhynchidae > Ptilonorhynchus > Ptilonorhynchus violaceus. Next base: position 2,155,194 of record VZRJ01003858.1, read on the forward strand.
AACTCTGGGGACAGTTTTCCTGACCTCCTCACCCACCCAGACCCACCACCCCAGAGCAAACCAGGTGCAGTTTAACCCAGCAGCCCCCGGGTGCCAGGGGTGTTCTCCAAGCGCTTTTGGTAACAATCGGTTGAAGTTTCAGCACACAAAGTCACCCCAAATTTGAAAAAAGCAGTTCTGTTTTAATGCTGCAACTGCAGTTTCAAATGTGTAAAATCAGGATATTTATCTCACAGAACTGTGTAAGATAAGCAGTTTCTGATTTAAAGAGTGCAGTTGGAAGGTTGGCCAGCATCTCCTGCCATCGTGTCCCTCAGGGCAACGCTTCCCGGGCAGCATTTCCCAGGGGAGCACCGTCCCTGCCGAGCCTGGGCAGGGAGCACAGCACAGCCCTCACGGCTGGCACCAGTGGGGATCCAGGAGCTGCTGGCTGTCCTTCCCACACCCTGCTGAGCAGGGCAAGCTGGGGGGCTGTCACCTGGTTCCTGGTGCCACCGAGCTCCAGCTCTCCTTTGGGTCCCTCAGAGCTCCCTGTGGGCTCTGCCAGCAATTTGCAGTGACTGGAGGAGATGCCTCACAGCTCAGCAGAGGCTGCAGAACCCTCTTGCTTCCCTCTGATAAGGGGTGAGTGCACAGGAGGCTGCTGGCACCACGTCCACAAACTCAGGCAGGGGCCAGGGAGTCAAGCAGAGAGAAGCTGGAAGGGGGACACAGCTCTCAGGCTGGCACTGTGGGAGCCAGGCTAACTGGGCTCGTGGGGTTGCCATGGCTGTGGATGAAAAGGAAAAGTTCTGTGAGAGCAGGAACTTCGCACACTCTGGGCCGGGTTCTGCATGGCTCACTCCCCAGTGAGGGCCAGGCGCCTGGCTGTAGGAGCAGCCCTGCTCCCGGAGCCCTGGGATGCAGGGAATCAGCCCTGAGTCACAGCTGGGTGCCATTGCCTCTGCATGCCGGAGGGACTGGCCTGCAGGAAAAGGGCAGCTGAAGAGGGAGAGAAAAATGAATTCCTCCCACAGCACCAAACAGAGCCATGGGCACCTCCAAGCCAAGGCTGGGAGACAGCAGAAAGCAGAGCTCTGCGTGTTCCCCTCCTGGCCGAGTGATGGGAGTGGCACCACATCAGGTCAGGGTCAGGATCCCACTGTAGGGAACACGGGGTTATCAGCCCCTACAAACCCTCACAATTTCTGGGCACTGCAGAGGCACGAGCTGTGAGAATGAGGACTGAGAGGGAGCAAATCTGCAGCATCATCTGATTCCTGTTGTCACGTCTCAGCCCTCCCCTTCCCTTCCCATCCCAAGCTGCAGCACCTGCAGAAGCCCCCGGACAGCTCTGCTGTCCCAGAGGAAGCAGTGGCTGTAAATGGAGCACAGGGCTCCTTCTTCCTCAGTGGCTGCCCCTTGCAGCAGTGCAGCAGTCCAGCCTGGAAAATTCCTCCAGGCTGCCCCTCTGGTGACCCCCAAGCGATGAGTTTTTACTCCCTGTCTGACTTTATCACTCCCACAAGTGGCAGAAGCCAGGAAAGGCCAGAAATGCGTGCTTGCTCTGGGCTGCCACAGTTTTGGCAAAAAGCAAAACGGCATCAGAAGTAGGGGGCTGACTCCAAGGGAAGAAGCACATAAAAAGTTCCAGACATCCTGAAGTGCTCAGACAACTAAGGCAGGCTGTCGGCCACCCTGAGAAAACACAGATAAGCCAGAAACCCCCATTTCCCCCTTGCCAGAGCTCTGTGAGCCAGAGGGGAACCCAGCCACTCCACAGCCGGAGCTGCCTGCCTGCCAGAAACTCCTCACCAGCCACGGGGGAACAGAGGCTGGGGGGGAGATGCTCCTTCGAGGCACCACCTAGATCATCTAGACACACACCAACCACACAGACATCAACTTATTTTTGAATACACCTGTTTCCCCCCCAGCACAGCTTCTCCTGCAGTTCAAGCAGCAGGAGTGGCGCATCTCGCTACCTCATTTATTTTAAATGAGATTTGTGTTGGTATTACAGAAACAAACCTGTCTCCCTTTGACAGCCATGATGTTAATGAACAGAACCAAACCCCCAAAGAGTAGCAGGCTCCCTCACCAGCTCTGCAGCAATGCTGTCCCAGCACAAGTGGCAAGGGGATTGAAGATCACACCTCATCCAGCTGAGCTCTTTCGGATGGGTCCTTCGGTACCGTCTGTTCCCAAATGGCATCACCATCCCTGCTGACACAGCAAGGCTGCAGAGCATCCTCTGACACCCGAAGGAGAGGTGAGCTGTGCCCAGCCAGGGAAGCAGCGATGGCAGAACCTGCCGGTGGGGTGCAGAGCTCCTCATGGGCGTGTGGGAGACTCTGCATCTGCAGCAGTGGCTTCTAATGGTTCCTTGCACGCTGCTCCGCTGATTGATGGCTTACCAGGAGCTGTTAACGCAGCAATATCCCAGCCCTATTTACAGACATCCCGGCACATTTACTTTGTCAGAGTAAACTCTGCACACGGCAATAAAGCTTAAGGTAATGACTTCTTCAGCACAAAGCCAGCAATTTCCTGTCAGCTTGGTTTACAAATGGCCAACTCTGGGCTTAATTTTCAACCGTGGCTCCAAAGATGGCTATGCAAAGTGGGGGCGAGGGGAGGGAGCAGCTCCGGGCTGTGCCACCCTGACCCGTGGCAGCCCTGCTCTGAAGGATGGACAGGGTGGGACAAACCCACCCCACGCTCCCGTGCCCTTGCTCTCAGTCACACTGAGAACAGAAGTTCTTTTTCCATCAGCAGGAAAGCAAGGGAACGGCAGCCCCCAGCCCGAGGTGAACCCCCACATGTTAAAGTGGTTAAGTGCCCTCCTCAAAGCCAACCTGCTCTGCACAGCTGCCATGGCACAAGGGGAGAGCACTGTGGGTTTCCTCTCCGGAGGCCTTTCCGAGGGAGAGGCACGGAGCCAGGCATTCATCCCACATCCTAGAGCATCCTGCAGCAGCCCCAGTGTGAGCTGGGTGGGCGCTGTGACCACACTCCCTCCACCACGCACGGGGGACTCCAGCATCACCAGCAGCAGAGCAGATCCTCGGCTGGACAGGCCTGTGGGTACCTGCGTGGGCTTCAGCACCTTTCTCTGGAGCAAAGGGAAACAGGGCAGGGAGGCCATAAACCAGGGCTGCAGGTAACCTGCACACACTCCAGGCACTCCCCTGCCAGCACCAGGGAAAACAAAGCGGGTACTGCTGCTCTCCCCTGCAGCAGCAACCTTCACGTGCTGAAACTGTGCTAAACATCTCCAGCCTCCCTCTATAATTAGTGCAGAGAGAGGATGTCTGAGCAGAGGAGTCTATTTTAGGTGTTATGAGTCACCTTCCAAAGATGTGGATCTTTTTTTTTTGCACTGACCATATAGAAAGATCTGAAAGCAGATGCTTAAAATAGACGGCGTAAATATGCATTGAAAGCTTGGAGCATCCTGCCCTTTAACTGGGTTATGATGTTCCTCCTCACCAAAGGGTGTGAAAACACTTTGTCACACTGAAATCCAAACTGCTGCGCCTCGGAGGGCTGTCAGCAGCCAACTCAGGTGCAGAGGGCACAAGATGGTACTGGTGGAGTTTTTGCAAACCATCCCGATCCAGCATCCTCATCCCGCTGGAAACCAGCAAACTGCCCTGCCCTTGCTTTGCTGTGGGCCTGTCTTGCTTTCCAGCACAGACACTGAGCTGTGAGAAAACAGCTTTGGCATCGTTGGAGAGGAGGGGAAAGTTAATATATTCCCATCAGTGAAAAAAAAAGGGTCAAAAGATCAAGAGCTCTTCTTGGCTCAGTCTCCAAAAGGCAGGTCTATATGTAATGTTTTCATTTTGAGCTGTGGCTAAAAGGTGAAGAAAATAAAGATGGGAAAAGGCATCCTCTTGATGCATTAGGTGAGCAGCTGCAATGAAGCTTCAGAGGTTTTCCACACTGCAGCCCAAGGACGAGGGGCTTCTCATTTCCCTCTCATATTCCTAGTTTTTCTAATTTTTCCCATTTAAGGTCCCTTCACCCTTTCACAATAATTTCAGACACAAAAATTTTGTTGCTTAAAGGAATCCCTTGTGTTTATAAGAGCCCAGTCTTCAATATTTTTTGCTTATTCTTATTGAGTTCTCACTCCCATTGTTTCGTTTCTACCTTGAAACCCCTCAGTCTCCTGTTTCCATTATGAGATGTTGTAATTGTTCCTTTTTTCTACCCTTTCCAATTCACCCTCCTTTAAAGTTAGTCCTTTACCCTCCCAGCTTCCACGAAGATTCCCTCAGCCCCTTCTGTAAATACTTCAAAGCTTTGGAGAATGAACTGTGCTTCAGCTCTGCATCCTCTTAAACAGCTCGCTGAATATGCTTCTTGTTATTTTTAAGAATCTGTTAGAATTAAAACCCAGTAAGAAATCTGCCACCATTGTGGGGGAGAGCACATTAATCAAAGACACAAGCTTCTCCCCAGCTGCCTGGGCAAGGCCCAGCCTGGGATTGATAAATTGCACCTGGAGGTAACTAATAAATCTGAGAAGTCATTTGCTTTTTATGAACAGGAGCGGCGGGAGATCCAGCTGCCAAAGGAATTCGGGTGGAAGCGGAGCAGTGCCCGGAGCCCCCAACACGTTCCTCTTCCCATTCCCCCGCTCACTGTTGCACCTGATGTCCACCCCTGACCCGCTGCCAAGCACGGCGGGTCCTGCCGTGCCTGGAGGGGGAATGTTTGAATTGATCACCGGGGTTTTTCCGAGGCCCACGGCAGGAGCGCAGCCCGAGCGTCCGTCTGTCCGTGCAGGGCCGTGGGCGGCGTGGGCATGGCCGGCACAGCACCGGCCTCTGTGCCGAGCAGGGGGGGATGCGCTGCCCTAAAGCGCTGCCCAGCAATGCCTCATCCTGCCAGGGGCCGGGGGAACTGCACACACTCCCTGCATCCGTGCCTGCCCGTGCTGGAGGAGGGATTTTGCTGTTCTCAGTGTCAGTGCGGGAGAGAACCTCCTCACGAGGAGCGAGGCCGGGCCTGGATGTGACATCCTGGGACTGCCCAGCTCCTGTCACACAAATGTCAGCCCCTTCCTCCACCACTGGGGCCTGAGCAACTGTGCCCACTCACCACTGAGCAGGGGCTCAAAGAGTGTCACCCCCCGTGCTACAGCCTCCATACCCAGCACTGGGGGCTCTGCTTTCTATCCACATTACTGTGATGCGCCTGTCAAACAACCATCCCATGGGAAACTTTCTCTAGCTGCTATCAAAATAGGCATGTGACTGTTACCTCAGAAGTTTAGGAAACATATTCCTTGCCTTTCTTGGCTGGAAACAATTTTATGGTGCCCACATCATAAAAATCTGCAAAAGATAGGATAAATCATTAATTACACATCTGGTCCCAGACAATGCTGCAAATTATTCTGTTCAAAAACATGGGGTCAATGAAAACCCATCTTCTGTAGTATTGCCCCAAATGTCATTTCCTGTTTGCTCCAGATCACAAACTCCCATGGTAAGCAGCCTTTCATACTGCACAGAACTGAACCCAGAGCTGCTAGAAAACACACACCAACCACCTACGCTTCAGAGACCCAGAAGGGAGGATCAGACAGGATGTGATCACAGGAGAGATCGTACAAGACATGGGTTAAGATGTTTCCTCCCTCCCCCCTCCTTTTCTTTTCATGTGAACATCATTAGGGCAGCCTGGAAGAGCTTTCCTGACACAAGCAGTGGTTTTTCCAGAAAGCCAGGAGCACACACGGGCAGTGGGGCTCAGCTCCTGGGCACAGAAGGAGCAGTCTGCTGGCATCCGCTTGATCCATCATGGGAAACAAAGGCTTTTTCCTGATACATTAGAGCACAATTTAGACGTTGAACTCCAAATCCCAAAGCTGCATTACAGCCTGTATTTCCCCACTGCCCTGGCTGCAAGAGAGGATCAGAAACACGTTTGGAAATTCAGAAGTGTTTGGGGTCAGGCATTCTCTGCCGAGAAAGAGGCAATCCTTATCCTGCTCCAGGATCTGCTGGCCTCTGCCAAGGCTCTGATTCATTAAATATCAAAAAGTATCTCTGCTATCCAAGTGTCCCTTTTTCAAAGTCAATCTCTCTCTAGGCGGGGAAGATGGAAGAAGAGTCTCTTCTGCACCCCTCAGTACCACACCTGGGGATAAATACATCCCCTCCCCTGGGGCACTGTGCAACACCTCCCACTCATCCAGAGATGCGCAGACACACAGCAGGTCAGGATGTCACATCCAGTGGAAGCCCTCACAGTGCTCCTGGGCCATGTCCAACATCCACACCACATCCACCACGGTGGAACATCAACCCAAAATCCACCCCCTTGGTCATAATCAGCAGCTGTGACTTTTATTTTCCCTTTCACGCACAGGGCTGCTCTGATATTTGTTCACAACACGGGCTGTGTGTCACATCAGAGGGGAATTACTTACTGCCAATTATTACATTAAAGTTCAAGTGGAACGATGTACTAATTGTCTTGTTACAGCTATTAAAGCTCTGGTGTGCAAGGCAGGCACTCTTCAGATTATCTGCATCCTGCATGGTGGCACGTGAAGCATAACACAATCTGCTAAGAAGCGATTGCTGATACAGCCATAGCCTCTTTAATAATGTGTACATTACATAATCATATATTACATATAAATATAGGAGTTTTATATATACATAAAAAGACTAGAAGCTTTCAAGTTCAAGGTTTGCTGGGGGATCTTCAAGCTCTGGAAAGCAGCTGCTCTCTCACTGCCAAAGCAAAAGTGTTTGCACTGTACTGACCAAATCCAAACTTTTAAAAAGCACCAAATACAGCAAGAAGTGCCACTCTAGTGAGCAGGGAAGAGGAGACATCTCATCTCTTCCCAACCTTACACTGAGGGCCGCCTTACTGGCTGGCAGCAGGCCAGCCCAGGCATTTCAGTGATCCCCGCCTTCCCCGGGGTCTGATCCTTTGCTGGAGGGTTTGGCACGTGTGTATAAGGGAAGCTGGGTGAGATTTCATGCAGCTCTAAGCTGTCTCTGGCATCTTTGCAGGGAGTTAATTCACCTCCTTCTAAAGGGCTTAACAGGTAGACAAATGTGCGAGCTGCTCCAGGGGTTTCCAGCTGTGGGGGAGCGAGGTGGTGTGAATGGCACCGTGGCTTTCTTGCAACGGGGGGAAGAAAACAGCCTGCTGTCTCCCTGCTTCCCACCATGGGGATCAAAGCAGCCTCCTGGATCCTGCTCAGATGCTCAGCTGGAGCCAGCTCTGCTCTTCAGACATTGTGTGAAGGTGTCAAGATATTAATAGGAGGTAACTAACTATTGCCTCATGGCAATGTGTACAAAAGGCAGGATGAAAGGACACAACGAGAGAAAAATCAAGTTTAAAAGGCAGCTGCAGGGTTTTATCCTCAGTCAGGTTCATGTACAGGCTCTCTTGCAACTGCTTTTAACATTTTTCTGGGGCTCCAGTTATACTCTCACTCTCACAGACCACCTTTGGGGTAAGGCCATTCCCTGGCCACATTCATACAGAGGTGCTTTGCAGCTGGGACACGACTGCAGCTTCCAAATCCAGCAGAGTGGGCTCTGTGTCTCAAAAATGCCTCCCCAGCCTGGAGGCCCTTTGGACCCACAAAGACCTGAAGCAAAATGGGGATGAAGCAAAGAGCATGAAGCCCCCAGCCCGAAGGAGGGGGCACCTCTGTCACCCTCTCATGTCCACAAGGCACCTCTGCTCCTTGCACAGCAACCTGCACACATCAGCAGATACCTCCCTCACTCGTGTGTGACCAGAGCAAGAACAAAGATCTAAGCCTTTATTTCTGGAATTGTTCCTTGCCTGGTTCAGGCTGAGGACGCCAGCACAGCAAACGCTCTCGGCAGCAGCTTCCACTGCGGATGGCTGAAAGATTTTAGGGATTAAAGGAAATAACATGGAGAAAGAATCTCCTTTCTGTGCCAGAAACACACACAGCCAAAAGCTTTTCACAATGCAGGAGAGGATGAGGATTTGGGGGGCCTTTTCTAACACCCAATGAAATCACTGAAGCTATTTTCTGATTATTTCAGTGGGCCCAGCAGAGGAAAGAGTAGTTCTTAAGAAGTCCTTTAACCCTAAAGCCTTCAAGACCCAATCTGCTACTTCTGTGATTTTAGGGAGGATTGATTGAGAAGAAGAGGCAGATAAGAGCTGAGTTTTAAAAATAATAATAATTGTTTTCTTTGTGATTATTTGAAACTGTAACTTCATTTTATCAATCCCTTGGCCTGGTGCAGCTTGGTACCAGCTACAACTGTGCAGGCTGGCTGATCTCACCACCAAAGTGTGACCCTTCTAGTTTTTCTAGCATCACATCAAAGGGAGGGCAAAGCAATGAACTCATTTTGGCGTAGTCTTTCACAGGACATATGAAAAAAAGTGTGAGCAGAAAGCAGCATTTTACAGAGGCAGTAATGAGAGATTCAATAAAATTCAGGTATAAACAGGAGCCTCCTCTAAACTACCCGAGTTGAACTCCAGTCTGGGTGCATTTTATAGAGACTATGCATCATGATAGACTTAAGTTACAACTAAAAATAGAGCAACTTTTTGCAAGGAAATAACACTGCAAGCTAACCAAACAAATGGCTTCCCACAACTTCAGCCCCAGCTTTGCCTTTCAGGTGGCCTGGGTGCCCCTGCAGGACGTGGGGCCCTCTCACAACAGCCCACACCCCTGTGGCTGTTGGCAGGGATGAAGCTGCCTCCCCCAAGCCCCCGTAAATCCGAGGTGATCTGGAGCAGACAGCTCCTGTGAGCTCTGAGAACCAAACCCGCCCAGAAGCAGCAGGGCTCAGGCTGGCACCCCTGGGGTCTGAGAGAGGAGAGCCAAGTGCCAGCAGCCCCTAATAACCCATCGGGGTGTGCATTAGAGCCCTGCGGGGACACACCAACCCCACACCACCCGGGGCGGGCTCCTCACCAACCCTGAACAGCCCCGAACAGCCAACCTGCAGCTTCCAAACCTGTGAGGGGCAGGGAAACACCACCAAACAGATTAGCTCCGCAGTTGGGCTCTTAATTATGGGTCATTTAGTTCAGTTAATCAATAGGCAGACTTCTTTAACCGGCTAATTATGCCAAACTGCTTCCACAATGAGCAGGTTTGCTGCTGGTTGTTAGCCATGAAGGGATAATATTTCACTGGAAAGATAAGAACGGTCCCAGTCCTCAGACAAATGCTTTGCAGTCACTGGTTGCAATTTAACCCGTTCCACACCAGACAGGGACCTGCAGCTGGAGCAAAAAGGTCCCAGCATCACTGGCTGCTCGGGGCTAAACCATCAGGGTAAATACCACCCTGAGTGAATCACCCAGATCATTCACTTTCCAAATCACTCCTTGTTCAGCCTAGACGGGAGCTAAAAATTATCCATGCAAATCAACCAGCTGAACTTCTTGGTGGCAGCCCAGATTAAACCAACCAGCCTCTGCTGCCTTTCAGCGAGGGATGTGATTCCCTGCTCTGCTTTGCCAGGCGGTTGCATGAGACAGCGTGTCCCAGCTGAGGCTGGAGGCTGGAGAGCCAAGCCACATCCTCCTTCCAGACCCTGGAAGAGCAGATCGGCATGCGGAGGAGGAGGTCTAGGCCCTCGTTTGTCAAAACAGATAAAAGGCCAAGACAACCTCCTGTTACTTGTAGTTGTTTAGAAAAAAAAGAATGGATTTTGTTGCAAACTTGAAGAACTGATTGCTGGATTCAAGGCCTCTGTTGAGGTCATCGAATAGTTATTGCAATAGAGCGAGATAAGAGCTGAGTGATAGCAGAAGTTTGTGGCTGAATTTCCTGGATATTTGTTTTAACAGGACAAAGCAATCTGTGCTCGGGGTTTGCTGGCAAATTGCATAAACTGGGGAATAACAGCGTGCTGAGAGAGCATCCTCAACAGAGCACCCTCAACAGAGCACCCTCAGGGATGCTGCTCCTGGCAAACTGGGGGTCTCCTCTCGCCCTGCTGGGACTCAGACACCCCTCACCCGGAGGGCTCCTTCCCCAGCCCCAAGGATAACTGGGGACTGGCCTCAGTGCTTCCACTGACTCCTGAATGACTGCAATGCAGGCCACAGTTCCTGTCCTACCTGTATCCCCTATTTTAATTTCCCCATCTCATTTCCCCTTTTTAATGCCCATCTGCTGGCAAACCAGAGCTTGGCTTTTGCTCCCTGAGAAAGCCCATTCATGGAGCATTATTGTAATTAAAGAAATGCAAATACAAGCCCTGGCTAAAAATTCATCTCCATGGAAAAGTCACACTTGTGACTTACACCAGGATGAGTAACACAGTTTGATACTCTCTTAAAAACACAACTGAAAGCAACAAATACCTACACCAGCAGTATCAGCCACCTTTATGAGGAGGAGAGTTCAATGATAGGAGCATTCAGAACAACTTCAGAATAAATCCCTGTGTGTCTAATTCAGCCCCTCACACCAGCACAAAACCTGCATTTCTACAAATCTTAGCAGCAGGGGAAGCTTGAAATGCACTGCCTGGGGCAGCACAGCAGAGGATGCTTCACAAGCTGCCTCTGCCACCTCTGTCCCCATCTCTGATGACCCTTTTGGGATCACTTCACTGCATTCTCAACCACAACAGACCTCAGTAGCTACAAGAGAGGAGACTTCTGCAGGTACAAGTTTTACCTTTGCTCCCCATCACCTTCTTTTTGGCACACGAAGCTGTATTGTTTTCCAAGGAAGCAAAGCCTTAACTTCAACATTTGTCTGCCATCAGCTCTTTCTGAAATATGTTGCTGAAGTGCAAGCTTTATATAAGCTTTACGGGTTTAGATGCTATTTCCTAACCTCCTAAAGCATTACAAAGATTGCAATGTTGACTGGAAAAAAAATGGAACGCAGACTTACAGGAAAACAGTCATTGCTGAATCACAAAAAAAAATCTTTAAAAAGCCATAATGTTTGTATCCTGAAGTGTATCAGCTGCAGCATTTTCTTGATGAAAAACAAGGTGCTATGAGAAAGGGCTGCAGTCAGATTCCAGGGGAGCTTGGGCAGAACTGCAGGATCAGATTCCAGGCTAATTCCATGTTTACTCTGGAAAAAGTGCTATTGAGATTTAAACCCACTATTTCTAGTACTATAAAACATCATACATTCCCACATGTAACTGATTTATTAAACTTTAGTGCATCTGCCAGGAGCAGGAATGTCAACCTAGAAACTGGGAAACAGAAGCTTAATGGTTTCTGTTTAAAAAAAATAAAATTAAGACTGTTTTTACCCGGATCGCGAGAAAACAATGGGATAAAGGGTATTCCTTTGGGACACGTAGTGCTAGATTGCAGATGTGATTCACAGAGACACTCAATCAGGTGGCACATCAAAAGCAATGGTAAATTACACGTCTTCAATAAAAAAAACATTAACTCATAGATACTTGGCCACGGAGGAAGGCAATTAGACTTAGCATTATTTGTTAAACAACAGGCACAAGATGATACATAGTGAATTTTTTGCAATAATAGCCATTCCTGGTCATTCATTTTGAAGAGAATAAATCTGTCACTTGAGTGAAAACAATTGACAGCACCATTTATTACCTTGCATGCTTCAGAATAACAGCACAATTTACATGTTGCCCTTTGGCACCGAGACTCTCAGCCCTCCCAGAAACAAAGCAAAAATATCTACAGACCTGGTAGCAAGGATTTAAGCAGCAGATGACCTTATGTGGTTTATTTAAACTTCTATAGTGGTGCACTCTTGTTCAGCCTCTGGTCATAGAAGAAATCAGTTCTTCTGGAGAATCCACAGCCTCGAGACTCTGAAACACAAAGGGTCATGCAGAGGTCTCTGTATCTAATAGTTCAGAGAGTAATGTTGGAGCTCTGATCCTCTGAGATGTCTCCTGGGAATTAAAGATATTTGGTTTCCTTTCAGAGGCTTTAAAAGGCTGAGTCCATCAAAAAGAAGGAAATTTTCCCCTAGCTCATGAAGATAAATCTTCGTGTTAAATCTTTCTTTTTCATACGAAGAAGGCCAGATCCTTGGTGCATCCAAGCCATTTAGCCCACTGAAAAACAAACCAACAAAGTCTAAGGGAAATATTTTACTGGAATAGAAAACACTCAGCCAAAAAGCACTCTAAATGTCCTGAGGTGCTGCCCTTGATTGTGCCATCTTTGTGGCATCAGCTGTTGGCTGGTGTTTCTTTTGGAGAAGGTTAATGGGTTTCCTATGGCACCTGTTACAAATCCATGAGACACTCAAATTTGGGTTCAGCTGTAATGGAGGAAAAGTCTGCAAACAATTTTGGAAAGGCATTTTAAAGAGATAATTAGCTTTCTGAATCCAATAGAAACACTTAGGTTGAGAGCTATTATAAACCTCTACAAAGCACTTCTGTACACTTCAGCAGCAAAAAGTTGTCCAGAATGGGTAAATTGAAAATATCTTACACTCACCCGTATGGAATTAGACTGGGATTTCAGGTCTATAAATGGATGCTCAGGGCAGCCGGGCGCTGGCAAGGCTTCCTCTCTGCACAGGGAGGTCTCCACAACTCCAGCACATCCCTGCAGGAGCCAAAATACACAGCTTTTCCCACCACAAAACCGCTCCATTTAGCACTGGCCATTCCAGCTCCCGAGCGAGCCCGAAGGAAGGGCAGGCCGACCCCCAGGAACACCCTCTCGTGTTATAATTACCATGTACAGTGGGCTGTTGGGCTTGGTTTCATTTGCCACCACTGTTTGACAGCTCTCAGCAAGGTCAGGGGCTGGCCATTTACCGAGGAGCTCTGTCAGAGCCAAGCACTGCCCTGCGCACTGTGAAACTCCGGGGAGGCTGATGGAGCTGGTGACAGCAGGGACACCCTCAGCACACACCTTGTGCCTCGGTGCCTCCTCTCACAGCACCCTGGGCCCTGCAGAGCTATGAGGAACTGTCGCTTGGAATTTTCCTGCTCTGAGCATCAGGATATTGTTAAAATAAAAGACAATGGGATGCTGGGTTTCAGGTATCTTAATGGAAGATTTTAGCCCTGTGTTTTTACAGAACATTTGCAAAGATTCAGGCTATATCTGCTTTATCTGCTTTCTTATTTTTTTTCCCCCCTGTTCTAATTCCTGGAGATGCTAACATATAACCATAATGTCATTTTTTCCTTCTTTTTTAACAGTTGTCACCAACCTGTAGTTATGTTGTCAAATAAACTGCTGATACAGGTGTATTATTTACTTCAATTTCTAGCAGAGCTGAGAGCAGAGTTCCTTTTGTTGTTTTTTTTTTTCTTCCTTTAAACACCACAGCATAAATTTCCACCTGACTCATGTCAGCTCAGAGCTCCAAAATACCCTAATCCTTGTGAATAGATTGCATGACCAAGAAACACAACAGGACAATGAAAGTCCCTGTCCATACCTGTGGGTAGAAACCATCAACCAACCTCAACCCCTTGCTGCAAACAGCAAACATCTGGAGGTTTAAACTTCTCCCTCTCCAGTAAAATCAAAAAACAAAGGCTCTGGGTGGGGGTTATTTAACCGTGAGTTTCAATATTCAGAGGGCACAGCTTCCAGTCAGAAGAGCAGGGCCAAATATTGTAGATGTTCTCATTTTTACAATGCACTTTGTACAGACAAATGTTTGGGAACTCTGGGCAACAGGATTTTTGTTTTTCTTTATTCCCTCCAGGCCAAAAGTGTTTGTTCTCTTCCTCAGGTCTGACAAAGGGGTCTTGAAGAGGAATTGTGCCTAGTCTGGGGTTTATAAGGTGAAAGCTAGATCTCCTCACATTTAGAGTTCTCTTAACCAGGCCTGAAATTCTTTATCCTGTTCCCTTCATTGTGCTCCACATCTGCTTCCTTCTTAAAACAAGATTTGGCAATGGATGAAGCAGCACAGTACCAGGCTTGTGGGGCAAACAGAGGTCACACACCCTGTCTCTGTCTGTGGAGTCTAAAAGCAGAATACTCAGTGTTATTGGCTTTTCTGCATGAGTGATCAATCCCAAATTGGACATATGGCTGCCATGGACAGACTGATAAAAGTAGCATTTATTTTTTCTGAGTCGGCTATTTACTACTAACTTGGGACTGCAAGAGCAACTGCAGCTCTGCTTCAGAGGTGTGCTGCTATCATCCTCTGTGATAAGGCTGAAACCATGAGGCAGACGATGAACAAAAAATAAATAAATAAATAAAAGGGAAAAGTGCTCATGTAAATGCTAGGGGAATACTTTAAGGCAAGATGGATGTCTGCTAAGAGAGATGACACCCCTAAATTTTGTCCTTGTTCACAAGGCTACTCCTGCTACCTCTCTGCAGGGATATCTGAAGATATAAAATAATCTCCTACCTATTTTAGGTAGCTATCTGCCCTCAAAGGCTCTACTGCACAGGGAGAAAATGCTGCTTCCCTTTCTCAAACACACTCAGAAATAACAAAATGCCCAATTCTTACACAGCTTTCCTTCACAGCCTTCGGGTATCCTTTATTTCATAAATGTGGAGACAAAGTCATGGCCACGCTCTGCCAGGCAGCAGAGCTGAGTTTCCCCATGTATTGCTCACAAGAAGAATTAAAACCCCACCAGACGAATCACATTAAAGCTCAGATGACCTTCACTGAGTCTGAGACATTAACTCTGACACTGACACCCACACACCTTGCAAGGCAATGGGAAATTATTGCCTGGCTTTGACACATGGTCTTCCCAGGGCCGTTTGCTGTTCAGATCACCTTTGTTTGGATTGGAAAAGCTTCTGCTTCCTGGGGAGCAGGGCAGGTGCATCCAACAGGGGCACTTCTTGCCAGGGCAGGCCAAGCAGTCATTCCTGAGGGTGAATTTGGGGTCCACCACAGCCCTTCTGCACTCTTCCCTATTCTCAAGTGTCTAGAAGGAACTGAAAGAAGTCATGTCCTGGAATCAGGGAAATCAGAGCAGGACACTGCCTTGAGCCCGGTCATGGCCCCTTGCAGCATGAGAGAGTCACCCATTTCTTTAAAATACTCCCTCAGCTTCTGGTTTTTTTGTTTCACTTCCCTTCCCCGCCCTGCCCTTTGACACTGCAGACCTCAAGTTTGGCCTTCAGCACCCGGGAGGCAGCAGCCAGACACGCCGGGGTCACTCGTGCACCCAGGCCAGCAGTGCAGGCACCCCTGGGCGTCCGCCTGCCCCCAGGGCTATTGAGGAGCATCTGCTTCGTCACAGGATGTAAAGCAGGGAGCAGCCAAAGTGGTCTGATATCCATTGCTTTGCTCTTTCCCAGAGAAGTCCCTTTATAAGCAGTGTCCTTCCTATACGGCAAGCATGCTGACCTACATGGATGCATCTAAGCTACTTTGCTCAGGAAAGATCTCTTCCCAACCTCTACCCCCAACAGGAAATCACCCCTTGGGGGCTGATGGTCACTGTCCCGTCTGAGCACAGTGGACACCAAAGGAGCAGCACAAGAAGCAAGCTTGTGCAAAACAGAGTTTCCCTTCACTGGGAGCCCCCACTTAAATCATCTTAAACCCACTGAAATTACAGCCCAAGCCAAAGAACAGCCCCTTTTCACCCTGGGACATTTCTTTTTTTTCATTTGCAGATTAACTGGAAAACTATTTTTATTTCAGATGGCTTTACAAGTTGCTCCAAGTTGTTTGCAGCCCAGTAATTTGAAATGTCTGCTCTTGCAAAGCTGTCTACGTTTCTTGGCAGAGCTGAGTTTTCCACTGCAGATCCCTTGCAATTAATCTGTTCTTCCGAAAGCGAAAGTCAAACGAGGAAGCCCTGTCGCAGCAGAAACTTATGGGAATCTTTTCATGAGCTTTAATAGAAAGTGAACTAAACACTGGGATAACTCAAGACATTGGAACAGTCCATGGGCTTCAGACACCAGGCATCAGGAAGGGACTGCAGCGACTGATCTTTTGCGTGCCTGGGTAATGCTGCTCCCAGCTTGGCTGGCCAGCACGGCTGCTCATGGAGCACATACAGCAGAGCCATATCCCACAGGCTGTGATGGTTAATTATTGTGCTGCCCCTCAGGTGGATTGATAAATGAAGACAAACAGGACATGCACACACACCCATGGGTGCCACAGCGCGCTGGCCCTGGCAGTTTGTGTCACACACCCCACGAGTGAACCACCCTGCAGCCCGTAAGGAAATCTCAGTGGTGCATCCTCCCTGCCTCATCCCCAGCTGCAGAGACTGCATAAACCACAGGAGACAATGTCAAGGGAGAAAGTCAGCCCAGGTCTGGGATAAATCACGGGAACAAGACACCCCGCAGGTCACCTTGCCCGGCTCCCTCGACCGCCGCCGCCACCGCAAGGATTTCACCTCGCCGGTGGAGCTGCCTCCAGCAGCCCTCCTGCCAGAGCTTGTTAGAGCAAGCCCAGGAGCACCACTGCTCCCCACGCCAGGGACTTGAATCATGAGATCATAAGCAGGGCTGATGGAGTCATAACTAACACACCTGACGGCTTTCGCCGCTCGCTCCCCTTTCGTCTCGCGCCGTGGGGAGGAAAGGGGGCTCGGACCTGGAACGGGGAGCCCACGGCAGGTCCTTGCAGCCCCAGAGGTGTTACTGGGATTTGCTGGGCAGCAAAGGTGCCTGTTGTAAAGCAAGCTGCTGCCCTGTGTCCTGCGTGCCTGAGCGCTGCGGCGGGGACCCGGCACAGGCAACCTCCCAGCACGGCAGTGGGAGCCCAGCAGGAGCCCACGTGGGAAGCGTGGGATGGAGGGAGGGGGCAGGATGGTGCAGCACAGCCCATGCTGGGCTGTTCGGCTGTGGGGATGTGAGAATCATGGTGAAAGCAAATTCTTTGACTACGACCAGAAAATGAGAACCATAATGAGTCATAAAAATGAAGGAAACTGCTGAAAATCAGCAAGAGCTAGGAAAATACACTTCCTTTCTGGATCCTTAAAGCAGGGATAACAGTATTTCCTTACCTGGACAGGTAAAGCATTTCTGTGGGGCTTCAGTTATTGGGTCAAGGGCATCTTCTGGGACTGGAGCACCAAGTCAATGCTCAGGGAAACAAAGGCTCTTGCCCCATGGGGTAAAAGGCAGGGCAGCTGCAGAACGGCCCCAGCCATGGGCACCAGGTACCTCTGTGGGAACGGGTCAAGGCTGAGACAGACCATCAGCCCAGGGTGGGGCCTGGCTCAGCAGGGCCATAGCAGAGCTGGAGACACCCTACAGCATCACTGGGGAGGCAGGATGGCCCCAAACGGAACTCTTGTGGCCCATTAGTGCCCATCAATCACGTGCAGGTGAAGCTCTTACACAGTTATTGAAAAGCAACTACTGTGGGGTGCAAGAGTGACCCCAGGCACAGCAGCTACCCCAGGCAAGATGTGACCCCCTGCCAGGCCACTTCTCATACCCCACTGCACCCAGCTCAGGCTTCCATTCCAAGGGGCAATCCAAAAATGGAAGTGGGTTTGCAATCCCATGAGCAGTGTAAGTAAAAGGAGATAAAACTCTACTACAACCCCTGATGAGGTTATTTTTATGGTTAAAACATTAATGATGGGTTCTTGGATGGTAAATTGCTATGGGAGGAGATGGATTTTCCAAGGTGTCAGAACATTTTGTTTCAACATTTTTCAAAATGAAAATGTTGACATTTTGCAAGAAAAAAAATCTAATTTAGATTTTAGTTTAATGTTAAATGTCGATTCATCAATAGGAAAACTTCAGAAAATTATCCATTTTATGTCAAGCATTTCAGAACTTAGGTCAAAATGAAATTGAGGTTGGGATGTGTTTAATTAATTGAGCCCTTCTGGAAAGTACAGCTTTCAGCTGGCCTGAAGTGATACAAGCCAGTTTACACATTCAGGCATTGAGACAGATAATTCTACACTCAGATTAAAGGGATGTGGGAGAAGATCAGCCAACCTGAAAGAGTAGCACTTACTAAAATACAAAGAATAGGTTGGAAGAGGGAATGAGATGTACAGGACTGAACAGTGCAGATGACAGCAGAGAACATTCTAAGCAAAAAAAAAAAAAAAAAGATGTACCAGTGCATAGACCCCACTGGAAAGGGATAGAGGATTTGGCATTATAGGGGAAAAGTAGGGTGCAGAACACATGGGGCTTTGCAAGCATGCCTTAATCCCTCTGCATCCTCAGGCTAAGCCCAGCTTCAGAAGATATAAATGCTTAAATAAACATGAGTCAATTTATTATTCCTCTGTGTTTCAGATCCTCCTCACCTTCTGCCTGGCTCATTTACTGCAATTAAGTGCTTGTAAACAGATTATACCCTGAAAGCTACATTTTCCTGGTAAGTGGTCACCTTAACCTCCTCTGCTTTGACTGTGCTAATAGTCCCCAGGTCACACTGTAACCACTGAGTAATGGGACCAGAGTGAGTCACGAGGTCTCTTGGTTGGACAAAACTCTCTCCAGCATCCAAACCACATCTGTGACTGGGCTTTGCTGATGGCTGTGACTAGCACTGCTCACACACTCAGGAAAGGAATTACTAATGTCATAATTCTTATAAATCTGAACACAACCTGCCCTGAACACAGCACACACGCTGCTGCATTACAATAGTCAGCAGAATGACAAACTCTACACTCACATGGGTTTGCTTGCTGGTTGGTTATGGCATTGTACACCTTGTGAAAACAGCAGAGTGGAGCCTACCGTGACATGGTGCAATTTTCTGGAAACTAGATAAGCTTCTCCAAGCCGTTCTAAGAACTCAATTGCCTTGTTTTTAACTCGGACCAAAATACTTTTCCTCACAACCTATACAGGTGAGAGGAATTGCATGAGCAGCTTGTGGAATCTCTGACAAGACTGACTCTTTCAATGCTTTGTCTGGTTTTAGTGGCAAGGTCTGAGCTGAAATGTTACCAACAGGGACAAAGTTTGTTATGGATTCTCAGATGGGAAGCAAGTTCTGAGGTGGCGTGGATGAGTAACTCCACTGAGTCAAGTGGGGTCACCAGTTCACAGGAATTGGCAGCCTTAATCTTTATTTTCTGTCCTCTTTAACACTGACTCTGTTAAACTGCACTGATTGTCAGCAAAAAACTCCAAAACATATACATAGGGGAGAATAAACAGTCTTTCCACATTTAGGTTAGATTTTATTCTCCTGAACAGGTTTAAGCAGATCATTTCTCTCTTACATTTCTATTCCACCTCTTGTCCCCCCGAAACACAAAATATCTCTGCAAAAATGAGTAAGAAATGTGAAATTGTCAAGGAAAAGAAGCACATTGCCTAAATTGAGCTTGTAGCATGGGTTTCACAGCTGAGTGGTGCCTGCCACGGGCTGATCTCTCCATGTCCCTTTGCAAAAGGGTGTGAAAGTAAAGCCTCGTGCTGTCCCCCAAGCCAACACGCTGTGCTTCCCTCCACTGCCTCAACCCAGCAGAACAGAGGAAAGGAGGCTGTTGCATGCCAGTCACTACAGGAAGCCAGCTCTTTGTTTTTACATAATCATCTCTATTCTGAGCTTTATGAAAAGTTCATAAAAGGGAAGGAACAGAAAGTCACAGTGACAATGCAACCCAACTCAGGGATGCAGTGTGGTACTTAGCAGTGTTTACCTGCTCCAATAATTCTGATCCCAGGGCAGAGTGCTGAAGATTAGCTCCAGACCTCATTAGGCAGGATAGAATTATGTGGGTTAACAAAGTAATACTCTTGGCTTTCTCTTGCATTTTAAAAGTGGCTTGAGACCTATAAAATCCCTTTGAATTTTATTAAAAGTCTTCCGCAATCATTTTTCATCCTGCAGCCCAGTTGAGCTGAACTAATAAATTAGCATGTTATCTGTGTGGGTATCCATTAGAGCTTCAAATGAAGATTATTAGAGCCAGAGAACTAACAATGCCACTTAGAGCCGGGGAGGAAGCAAGCTGCTCCACTGAGCAATGGGCACCGAGGGTAACGAAGGAGGGACACATCCACCCTGAGCCCGCAGGAGCACCTCCAGCTGCCAAAAGGGCAGGCTCTGGCCACCCTGAGCGGGCGGCCAGAGGCAGGAGGAGCCAGGCAGGAGCTGCTAGAAGGGAGCCCGTGTGAGAGGTGCAGCGAGGCAGGGAGCCAGGCAGCCCAGGCGCGTCCCGCAGGGCACGGCGCAGCCAGCGCTGCTCCGCTGCAGGCGCCCGGAGCTGGGGCTCACCATGGAGCGAGCTCAGCACCAGGCAGGGATTTAAGGGAAATGTCATCACACACTGCCTGCTTCACTGAACCACAGCGGCTTGGTTGTGCTTGCCTGGACTCTCTTCTTTGCCTCAAACAAGACCCAGCTCTCTCTTCCAGGGCTCCAGGCACCAACGCGCTTCTGCAGCCCCCACCTGCATCAACGAGGCCACAGGTGGTTCTTTCCCAAAAGAAAAGAGCTCCTGCCTCGGCTTGAGCTTCATGATGTGCTACCCCCAAAGTGAATTTCAAGATACATCTCCAAGCTGCTGCTCTTCCCCTGGGGTCATACAGACACCGTTTTAGTATGTCTTTATTTCCAGCCTTCCTCCTCTTCATCTAATTCCCTTTCACCTCCCACTCCTGTCCTTTATTACTCTTCTATTCTTTTCTAAGAGGAAAACGTTTCTTTTTACTCTCAGTCTCTGTTCTCTTCCTCCTGTCATTCCCTTCATGTCTCATCCATGATGATATTTTTGCTCGTGCAATAACTAGTTTGCTCTTTCTCCTCTTCCCACTGGGTTACTTTGATCTACTGTTCCCATGTCTGTTTTACACATTCCTTTTCCTCCCTCCAAAGACACATCAGCCTATTTCCCATTCCCTCCTCCTTACTCATCTCTCTTTTCCTGCTCTGATCTATTCTTGCTGCACCAAGTTTTGTTTCATGTGTAGATGGTTTTAAAACCTGCTCTGCCTGGATGGGCACTACAATAAGTGCTGAAGGATATGAGCTGTCAGTCCAGACACCCTGAACCAACAGAGGATGCCACTTTAACACCCTGTCCTGGCCATGCTTTATCAAGGAGAGCACCACCTGACTTCCAAAGGAAAACCTAACCCAGGGAGCACTGGGGACGATAATCCCTCGGTCACTGCAAGTTCAGCAGATCAAGTTGCAGCACAAACCTGGAAAAGCCCCCAGGGACCTGTCTCACTGCCTGGATCTTTGGCAGAAAATGTGCCAACCAACAGGAGTGAACTTTTTGTTGTCTGCAATCAAGAGAATCCCCTGAAAATGAATAAATTTTACTTGCAGTATTGTGGGAAGAAGAATTTTTACACCTGTGTACTTTTAGTTACAATGAATCACAGCAAGATTTGACACCAAGAAGCAGGAAGCCTGTTACCCTCCCCCTCCACAATGGGAAAAAACCTGAGGGTGAAAATATTTTTCCCCTCCACATGACAGCCATTTACTAACCATTGTCCCTTGCCTGAGAACCCCTAAGCAGGGACAAACAAGAAAAGCCTAAACCCGATGCTCTTCCACCCTTGCCAAACAAGACATCAGCACTTCCTGCAGCTTCTCTTCCTGATGAAAACTCACTTCTACCTGACCTGGCCACTTCAGGGAGAAAGCAGGTAACAAATGGCACAGAAACTGCTGCAGCATCCTCTCCTGAGACACAAAAATGCTTCCTCAGGGGCAGGCACTGTGAAACAGGGCCCTTTGCAGCCAGAACATTTGGACACAGAGCACACACCTGGGCTGGCTGCCAGGCCGTTTGTCCAGCTGCCTCACCTCCAGGCTGGGATGAGCAGCACTTCATTCAAAGGTTACAATGGAGTGTTTGGGCCACTTCAATACACAGCTCACCACCCAGTGATTTCATTAATGCTGAGAAGCTGTGGGATTGGCACAAATGTTGGCATCCTCCTGGAAAGGAGAAAAGAGGCTTACTTCATTTTCCTTGTTCCAGACTGGAGGATATGGAAACAAAGTGCTATGCTTGTTGTGATAAGACTGGTTTATCAGCAAAGTGAGTCCAAGTTAAAAGGCCCAGTCGATGGCAAATGAAACACAGTTAATTTACCAGAGCCTTTGCAATGCCGGTCCCAGAAATCCAGCATTGCTTTCTTTTACCTCAAACAACCACATGAATCAGTCACTTCCAAGCTGAAAACTGCAATGAGAGTCACAATAAGGCCAGGCTTTCCTCCTACAGCCCTGAATCCTCCAGGCTTGCTAATGACAGCAACCTGCAAGTGAGCTCTGCATGCACTCAAACGCCCATGAAATAATAAAATGGCCACAGCAATCTTTGTGTCATGGCAAAGGTTGCCCTTTGCATGTCCCAAATCCAAACCTGGGCTGTGTCTGAGGAGGGAGGCAGCGGGGAAATTGAGCTGAAGGAAGTCTCAGTGACTGCTTCACACACACACACAGTGTGTTCCACAGCAATGGTCTGGAATGTTACACCCTCACAGTGCTGTAAGTGCATCACTCAGAGTCATTACACAGGCATAATGCAGTTCAATTTGGCAGCATGGGGTTTGTCTTGTTTTTTTTGGCACAGACAGGAAGAACTACGAGCCTCGTGAACTTTTGCGAGCCCATCCTAAATAATTTCACTGAAATGTAAAGTATCATGCCTAAAGTCAGCTTAGTCTCTGAGGCACTAAATTAGCCCATTTATTGAATAAATATCATTGGTTTTACGTAGAAGGGAGCAGTTCAAGTAGCTGACAAGCATCTATTTCCACTATGACATTCAACTGTGCCTGTTGTAATGGGCACAGATCTCCTGTGTCCCAGATGCCAGCAGTATGGCCATGTCACAAATGCTGCAGAGCATCTAAAATGTCACAAGACACCTACATTGGGGTACCTGATTCACTCCTACGTGCCCCTGCAATAGCAGGTGATGTAACACAATAAATCTCAGTGTGGAGAATCCCTCCTCTGCATGATTTCCAAGCCACTTCTGACCATGAGCTCACTGAGGCCTCAGAAAATTACCTCTGGGTACCAAGACAGTTGATTTAACTACAAACTCATAATAAATATTAACAATATATATACGTAGGGATTTGATATTGTAAATATTTGTGTCTCCCCTTTGTAGTTCTACTTACCAATAGTGACCAAATTCTATCTTTGGACATACAGTGAAAACCTGTGGGCTCGGATCAGGCTACAGTCAAGGGCAGCATTTGTTCATAAATTGAAGTGACACAGGTTAATGGAGAAGAAAGATAATTTCATTACCTGAATCTGAACAGATCTCATCATATCAGAAAAAACCTTAATGCAGTGCTGATGGCAAATATAAGTAGATACCTTAATAGCTATCATCACTGACTGAACCCTATGAATACCTAACACAATTGCTGTGCTACAAAACAGCTTTTGACCTGCCGGTAACATTTCATTTTGAACTCAGCACTAGCCACAAAACCCAAGTCCTTTGAACCTGGAAAGATGTATACACTGCACATGCAGTGAACTCCTAGCCTTGAGGCCGAATGTTGCCTTATTTGGTGAAAATTGATTAGATTTGTCAGGTGAATAAAAGTCTTTATTAAATTTTCCTGGTTGAAACTTTGCCTGCGTATTTTATTTTTTCATTAGAGTGCTGCTGAATTTGTCTGAAGTAGTTAAGAATATTGTAAGTGATACAGCAGTAACAATTGGACCAAGCCACAGCAGAAACCCCCCAGGAGAACACGCTTTGCCTATGGAACTAAACTCTAAATGCTGCTGGTTTCAATTTCGCCCTGCCAGAGGGGAGCAGAAGAGAAATTAGGCTGGAAGATTTGGGGCATTTTGTTGGGTTTTTAATTTTTAAATAAGAGAAAATAAAAACTTTGAAAACACCTCTCCTCACACACACACAGAGCCAGGAGGGACAGCACAAATATTTCAGAATTAGCTGTGAAATTTGGCAACAAGCGTTGGGGCTGGGCGCTGGGCGGAGCTGCCTCTCACCCTCCCCTCTCCATCCCCACTGCCCTCTCCACACCAAACACATCCCACATCCTGTGCCGGGGGAATTGGCTTCAGTTGCCCCGGTCTGATTTCTAATTATGATGCAGGATGCACGGTGATAAATTTCCTATGGGATACTCATTATATAGAGCATATGAATGTGCTGTAATCAGGCGTATTTGTTGCTATGGAACAACACAGCAAGCATGCAGAGCCTTCTGTGTGGCATCTTTAGTGTCCCCGTGCTCAGAGCACTTGGATTCCTTGGCAGCGTGTGGCATAGCAACATGTTATCTGGCACAAACCCCCAGGACCTTGCAAGTTTCAGCTGGAAAACTTGTGGGGCTTTTTTAACCTGTTGCGACTTCAAGGGGTGTGAGACGTAATGATTTTTGCATTATTCCCTTTTAAAGCAAAGGGAGCAAAGGAAGGTATCACAGAAAGCACAGGGGTTTAAAGTGTGACCTTTCCCTCCTCCTTCCCAAAGCCTTCTGGCTGCCTTCCTCATCTGTGTACTGGCCACATCCCTCCCAGGAGGTGAGGTGGGATTGTTGGACCTGTATTCACACCTTGACACGCCATGGCTACACAGGGCTCAGTGTGGCCTTCCCCACGCCCAGGTAAGAGTGTATGAGCCTGAATGGCACAGGGCGATGTCCAGGTAGGAATGCTGTGCTAAAAGCAAAAAAAAAGTCACTCTGCTTATTAATTAAATCCCCTGTTAATCCCTTCTGTGAGAGGCTGGTGGAGGTGGTGAGGGTGCCAAAGTGCAGTTGTCTCTGTGCTGCAGAATGAAATGGATCTTGGTGGCACATGGAAACGCTCAGCCCGTTTGTTTTATGCCTGCCATACTCTAAATCACTTAACCCCCAGCACCAGAGCACATTCCTTGAGGGCTCGCACGGTCTCCATAGAGAGACAGGACAGCGGCAGAGCCATCTCGCTCCACAGCCTGCTCCTCCAAAGAGATGGGGAGGCAACACTCCCTTCCATCTTCTTTAAACAGCTCTCACCTCTGTATTTCTGGAGGCTCTGACCCAGGGACAGCTTCTTCTGAGGCTGTGCTTGGTGTGAGAAGTGAGATGGTGTGGCTGAAGAACTGCCTGCTGTGCACTGATGCCTGGAGGATTGCCTGAGTAAGAAATGGAGACCTCCCCGTCTGTACAGGCCACACACAAATGAACAGCCTGGGACAGTCTTTCAGCAGTCCTCTGCATGGCCAACAACCACCAGAAGGATGAGGGCACTCCCAGCTGCAGCAGGGTCAGTCCTGCTGGTGGACTTTGGCTAGCCTGTGTGCATTGAGTTGGGAGCAGGCCAGTTCCTATGGATAATGCTGTACAAACAGGCTTCCTCACAGTGCAAGCCTCTCACAGCAGTCTGGGGCACAGGCTTGGCTTAGCTCGAAGTCTGGCTGCCCAGAGAGGGGCACACAACTGGGAACCTGGTGGCATTGCTGCCTTTCTTGTGCTTATTCTCATCCAAGCACCTCAGGTTATTCCACAAAATCAGATTAATACCATCACTCCTACTGCTTTTAAAGGCTGGGAAGCAGGGAGAAAAACCTAAAAAGTTGTGTTTCATTTCCCTGCTAGCTCCTCCAGTCTACACTGGGTGTTGAGGGGGCACTGCACCGTTACCCAAGTGCGTGCACAGCACCTCACTCGCCATCCCAATATCCCAGGTGGATAATACTAACTCCATAAAAATCTACCAGCATCTCAAGCTCATAGCTCCCTCCAGAACAAGTCCACCGATGAAAACTCATCTACAAAGAGGCTGTGATATTAAACAAACTAAGCTGACAGCAGCCCAGTGACTGCCACACTCTCCAGCCCCTGGCAAGCAGCAGGTTAATGGTGAAGTGTTATTGAGCCAGCTTGAAGGAAAACTGTTCAAAACATTGCTGGTTTTGTTAGCGTAGCTTAACACGGTGCTTATAAATGAGGAACTTGACAAGAAATGTGAATACACCATTTCTCAAACAAAGCACACATAAAAGAGTGAAATTCCCCTCCAACTTCAAGGGAAAAGTGTCTCATTTGCTGATGCCAAATACTGATTTAAAACACTGACAGACCCAGACCACTAAAACTTCCCGTAATGAACTGTGGTTTTCAGTGTTGGTAAAAAACCTCAAAACACAACAGGAAATGAGGCAAAGGGTTTGTTTTGTTTCCCCTACTGGTGCTTATATAAAGGGGAAATCGTTATTGTTTATTGCTAAATCCATAACTCAGAAAAAAGACCTGATCCTCCCGCTGCCCTGCCCCAGCCGCTCCACGATCCCACGCTCCCACGTGTCCGGGGGAGCTGCACTGAGAGAGGCACAGGTCGAGGTTATGCCAGGTGCAAATGAAAGCAGAAGTCTGCCTTTTTTTTTTTTTTTNCCACTTTAACTCTGTGTCAGTTGTATATTGCCAGCACCACCACCATCGTTACCACTGGGGGCTTTGGGTTTAAAAGTTTTTCGTGCATATATTGATATTTTTTGTCTCTCTGCTGAAATGTTTCGTAATCCCATAGGGCTTTTCTTTCCTCAAGCAGAGGAAAACAACACACAGAAAGCTTTTTTCCAACTCTGAATTGAGGGTGAATACAAATATTTGAGGTTGTACTCCCAGTCTTGGGGACCAATCACACTTCTGGGCTAAGCTGACAAAACCTGAAGTGTAAAAAATCTCCTTGTTGCAAGGATTTGTGCCCAGAAACTACAAGCAGATCATTTTTTAAAAAATCCATAGAAATATTGCAGACACAGTTGCCCAACTGCATTCAAATTAGCTCTGACTGGAGCCTGTTAACTAAGGCAGTATTGGCACACGTGTAGCAGAGCAGCTCTCAGCAGCTTCACCTGCCTGTGTTACACTGCATTTGTTCCCAAAGGACAGCAAACACACAGGACCAGCTCTCTGCAGTGGGGAGGAGTGCTGCTGTCCTGCGAACAGAACTGAGCACGAGCAGCTGTAGACAGAGAAGGAAAGAAAAAATCAAAGTTACCTTGGTTTTGAGGACAGAGTCCAAAGAAAGCGCAGCAAAGATCCCCAAGCTGCGTCACTTTGGAGCTCGGCCAGAAGGTGCCATAAATAAGGTCTGGAGGCCAGGATGCATTAAGGAGGCAGGAGGACAGTGTTCCCATGAACAGAGATGGCAATCTCTGCTCGGCTGCAAAGGGCTGCAGCTGCTGAATAATTGCTTCAATACCAGCGGTTCCAGAGAGGGCTTATCAGCCCACCCTGTCCTGCCCTTGGAGTGGGAGGTTAAGGTCCAGGGACAGAGACAAATTTAGAGGGACAAAGAGATGATAAGTAGAAGGAAGAGGAAGGCCTCTGCTTGCTTCCCATTCCACTTCTAGTTTAGGGAGATAAGGATCCTTTTCTTTTTGTCAGAGCAATAAAGGGGAAATGGATTAACGGTGTTGGCCGGGATTGTCACTGTGGAGCCAGAGGGAGGGGGAGGCAGCCAGCTTGGGTTGCGACTCCCTCCTGATGTGTGGCTGTGGCACTGCTGATACCAACTGTCCTAGAGGTGAGCAAAGCCTCTTCCAAACTGGGATTCACTCCAATGCAGCTACTCACTATTCAGGGTAAAAAAAAAAATAACAGGTTTGTACACTTTTGCCAGACCAGGCAAGAATTTTTTGGCAAAAAAACAGCGGAGATTTATTAGCTGGAGCACAGCAGTGAGCTGATGCTACTCTACAGCTTCCAGGTAAAAATAAAACAGTGCCCAGCAGTTCAGCACACAGGAGCTCATCTGTGTCTGTGCTGGCCTGAAAGAAGAAACCTTGAAGACATTAAAAATAAAAAATAACTAAAAATACACCTTTCAAACATGCATCCAGCAGCAGTGAGACAGAGGGCAGGTAAGTGGGAAGAGAGAACCCAAAAGCTTCAATGAAAAATTTAAGTTCCTTTCGTTTTCAGGAGGAAAATATCCAGCAGTACAATGTGCTAACACAGCCCTGCTGTGCTTGGGAAGTACCTTTGCAGTGGATTCTCCTCTTGGCAGCAGGGCTGCACTCTGCTTCTGGGCTGAGATTTGTGGAGTGATGGGAGCCTCCTGCCTGCAGGAGCGGGCAGCATCCCAGGGAGCAGGCAGACCCCGTGCCCTCACCCCAGGACCTCCCACTTCACTTCACTGCTGGGAAGGGCACCGTGAAGGGGCACAGCAGGTATCCTGGAACAGCATTTTTTAGTGGTTATCCATGGTTACGCTCGGTTTTGTCAAACAGTACCGCGCTGGGATGATGTCACTTCTTAAACCACAGTTTAGCATAATTCTTAGGTGCCTCATTGAACTCACAGGAAATTAAGCAGATGATTATCTAATCAAGAGCACAAACTGCAATAATTTTCCCTTATCTCCTCATCAGCCTAAGATCTCAAAGCAATTTACAGAATGAGTGAGTCAAGACGTAGCTGATCTCCAAGGGATGGTACTGTGCCCATCCTACAGGTAGGGAAACTGAGGCACGGAGTGTCCAGGCAAAGGGAAACGATTTCCCATTGCACTGTCAACACTCATGGAAACCAAGGGGGGTGACTGTTGAAATGGGAGGACTTGTCATGAATGAAGGGAATAGGGATGGCCCCAAAAGTCTGCATTGAGTTACAGACAAAAGGATGGATCAGACCAGGAAAGACCCGAAGAGCAGCAGCTGCTTGGTGCAGCCATGGGTCTGCTCTCACAGGCAGGGACAGAAAGTGCCTCTCCCTACAGGAACAGGCACCCATCCCTGTTCCTCTGTGAAATTCCTTCTTACACTGCTCTGCTGGCTCACCAGCCCTCTGCAGCCAGGGAGGGGTGATGGATTCACATTAACGTGCATCCCGGGAAGCAGGCACATCCCCAGGGGAGCAGCATGATTCATTTTTAATGATACTTCCTCGAGTCTGTAGGCCCCATAAGCCAAGAATTACAAGCCTTGAAAGTCATCATCACTGACTGAGCTGTTGTTGGTGAAGGAGGGTTTCCAGCCCAAGTGGGAGTCGTTACAGCAGAGGGATCATTTTAAACTAAGTGACAAGAATCTATTAGGGGAAGGAAAATTACACTTTTCAACAACCGAAGAAAATAAAAAACCACGTCCTGCCAGAAATTCTGATTCAGAAACAAGACAAGAAGGCAAATTGCTTCCCCCAGCCTTTGCAGCATGGAGCAAACCTACACACGTAGGTCAGAGGCCTTGCAAAAGCCTGAGGCTAAACTAATTATTGTGATTTGCTCGTCTTTTGTAATTAATCTAGGAAAGGCTTAAGGCTGTTAGCAGCTTTAAAGAAGTAAATCTGAAGGACCAATTAATTAAAAACAGCAGTGCTTAATGAGGACCTTTTGGTTCTCTCATGTTGATTGTTATATTTGTTGAAAGTTAAGTTTCCGCTGTCTGTCAGATCTTGTCTAGTCTTGTAAAATAGATCTTCTTACTTGGTGCTTAACCACTTGACACTGGAACAAAAGCTTTCGATTACAAAGCAATTTGTGGGGATTATAATGGAATGAGCTACGCCCACACTCCGTGATTTAACAATCAATTTGAAGCAATGTTCAGTTCAACCCAGAAGCCTTTAGGATCCTGAAACTACAGTTTGGATCTCCTGGTTCCTTGCCTCCGGGCAAGACCCCAAAGGTGTTAATGACAGAGGTAGCCTGAAGCTCGCACCTCAAATCTTCTTCTGAAAACAAAACCGGGATGTATTTTTCCTTACTCATTCTGGTCTCGAACTGGCAAGTAAGCACCCATCTCTCTCCACGTTTTCTGTGTAACTCAAATGCAGACCAGGAAAATCATGGCTTGCTGTAACCCAGAAGTGAAACTCAGCCGAGAACCACAGAGATCCAGACGCAGCTTTATCTCCTCACACCAAACACCACACGGCCGACAGTCTGACCCTGTCCTGACAGCGAGCCTGAGCCAGCAGAGAGCCACCCTTCACCTCATGCAAATGCAGCTGGGTGCAAGAGAAGCAAGGAAGACACCACAGGTGTCATAAGCAGAGCTGAGAGAAATGGTCGCTTCTGGTTCTGCTGGGCTCCTGAACGCTTCATGCAATTTTCTCACGCACGTGGAAAAATGTTGATGCTTTAATTTATTTACTTGGAGGAACAGGTAATTCAACCCAAGAATCTCTTTTTTTTTTTTTTTTGCTTCTGTTAAGATGGATCTATGAACCAAGCCAGAATAATTCCTCTGTGGGGGAAAACATGGAAAAACTTCAAGGCCCTGAGCATCTTACAGAGACCACCAATACCAGTCCCCAACGGAGTGAGGCCATTGACAAACGCCAGGACCCTCTGCCTCTTCGCTGTCCTTATGTGAGATACACAGAAGTGTTTTGTGCTGGAACAGAGAGACTGGGAAAGGAGTAAACCGGTGTGAAAGGAACAAAGATCAGGTTACCAGCTTTACCAGCTTACCCCAGAAACAGCCCTTTGTGAACAGAACTGGACTATTTTGCTTTGCACAACAGAGGAAACATGCCCATGCTGTTCTCTTTCAGACACCTTCCCTGTCATCTGTCCCCACAGCCAGCATTTTTCACATGCAGCAAATTAATTTTACATTCTCAGCAGGCATCTCTTCTAGAGACCAGCCAACTTCCTGATATTTTGTGTTCAGCTTTTATATCTGCAGATCTATTTTAAATAAAAAGCTATGTGTTTTACAAAACATGAGTGCCAGTAACACAGAGGAAGAATGTGACATTTTTCTCCCCAGGATATTTTGACTGACACGTGAAAAAGTCTATAATCTTACATCGGCTCAAGCTGCTCATGTTGACATCCAAATGTTTGGTGAAAAAGAGCTTGACTGCCTTCCATGAAAGGTGCAGTCTTCTGATTTAGTCTCTCTAGCCCAGAGGAAAAAAAAAAATGACCTCAAGCTCTTTCTCAGAGTATTTTTTATTTTATTCATCTGTCACAAATGCAGCAGATGAATTGTGGGTGAGTTGACTTTCAACTCCCTAACCAAATCTCCACACAATACCTTGTTTATTTTCATCACATTCTCATACTACCAGCTGAGCCTGTCCCAAAAGCCACCTCAGCTTAGTGCTCAGCTTGGTGGAAATGCTCCCTGGCTTTCACTTGATCCTCAGCTCAGGAGCCTTAAAAGCTCCTCACAGTGATCCCTCGCCATCCTCCTGGAGAATCAGCCACCCCTGCAGACAGGGAGCATCTGACTTGTCTGTGGGACTGAAAAAGCCTTCCCCATCCCACACCACCACCCTGCTGCCCCATCCCAACATAATTCAACTTTAAACTCCTCCCAGGCAGCAGCACAAAACTCCAAACAAAAGCTAGAGCAAAATTTATTCATTTTTCATATCCTTCTGGTTCTGTACTTGAATGAAAGCACTCCAGCACCAGGACAAAAAACAGCCCTCAAGGGTTTTCCCTCCCCAAACACCACAGTGAAATCTCTGTGAGCTTTGAGTCATTGTTTCAGACTGATTGTTTCATCAGAGGTCGGGAGCAGCAGAGGCAGAATTCACCACCGAGCACTGCAGGGCATGGAAAACCTGCTGGAAACTGGGGGTCTCTGCTCAGCTCTGCCACCCAACACTGCAGATGTGTTACCAGTGTGAACAAGTAGCTAATCTCTCCAGGATTATGACAAACACAGATTTCAGACTGACCCTTGCCATGTGTCAGCACCTAAGAGTTGAGTTCGTGCCTGAGCCATATCAGCACATAAGACAGGAAATAAGATAGGAAAGATAAAAAGCTTATTCTGCAGTGCAGGGAGAGGTCATTTCTCCATGCTCCAGGTTCCTCTGAATCCAAGTTTTGGGATTGGGAAAGCTGGTAGTTCACTGCTGCCTTCGTGGACTCAAAATGTTGGATGCGTATCTGCGTCAGCAGGCGTTGTCATACTTCCCTTCAGAGCCAGATAAAAACTGGGGGGAAATGGTGAAAGAGGGAGATTTGTTTCTGGTTCATGCAGATACACAGAAGTTGACTGAGGGAATTGATAGGGGGGTAAATGCACCTCTTCTGATCCTGGGCTTGGACATGGGTAAGGTAATTTTGAAAAACTGGAAAACTGCAGAGCTAGAAGGGATTGCTACAGAGTCACAGCAGGGCTAATGCCTGAAAGGACCAGGGCCTGAGGATTAGCTCTGAGCATTTCATGGTCACTTAACTGTGGCTAACCCCAGATTTTGATTTAGTTCATGGTAAGGAAATAAAAAAGGTGTGGGGGGAAGGACAGTTCACTGCAGAGCTGTTAAAAAACAGGGCTAGCCTGAGGGATGAGGCTGGCAAAACCCTACTGCTTATATTTAATATTAGCACAAGCACAACTGGGCATTGCTGGACACAGCCAGCCTCAGAGCTGCGAGGGCTGGATGTTTATATGTGCTCTGAGACCTATTTCTTGCAGAGCTCCTGGTCTGAGAAAGCAAATATTTACACACAAGTGTTCCCCTGGTTAACCCCACATCCCCCAGCCCAGCACTGCAGGTCTGGGCTCTGACCCAGCTGGGCACCCACAGAGCCCCATTCCCTGCCCCAGCCAGGCTCGGGCAGGGCCCCCAGAGCCAACCTGCTCCAGATCCCAGGTCTTTTGTCAGCCCTCCCAGACAACAGGAGCAAACACAACCTGCACGGGGGAGATAAACAGGCAGAGGTGAAGTCAACGATTTGTGTCTGTCGGTACAAACCCAAGCAGACAGAACCCTCTGCCACAACACAAGCGGGAGCCCTGCCCTGCCTTTGAACTTCACTTTCTAAAGGAGACTGGGGTTTTTTCAGCTCAGAGGCATGAGGGGGAAGTATGAGCTATTTAGCTGAGTGCTAAAAATTAAACTCACTCAGATGTTTTTCTTCTTGGCACAAGCTTTCCCAGAAGCCATTTTCCAGCAGATCTCAACTTGATGGTCAGCATTTCTGCATGCACACACATACGAGTTTTGCAACTTCCCAAGCACAAAGGCAAGACAGGCAGAAGGCTGGCAAGTTGGTGATTGCTCTGGCTAGGTGGCTTTATAGCCCCTGCCCACAGCAACTGGGAAGGGAACAAAAAATCCTGGTCCAGCAACGTTAATTCCTTGATTGTTTAGTTCAGCTTGGTAAAGACCATGGCAGCATCTGACTGCTTCTAAACAAAGAGGACAGAAGTGCATGAATATCTGATTAGTTGAGTATTAACCCTTAGATCTGGACCTCAGCAGCTCTCTAGGATTGGGATTTCTGCATATTGACTTCAGAGTAGGACCCTCCAGAAGTTGCTGGACACATTGACTCCCTGCAAATCATAAACTAGAAAAAAGTGTATAGTGATTTTTCCTCCCATAATTCAGAGTATATAAAAATCTAGTAAGATATTCAGGAAGGGCACATCTAACTGCTGTCTGTCTTATGTAGGACAAGAAGACTTGCTTGGAAGCAATCAGAAGGTGCTTGATAACATGTTTGCAGCTATGTCACCAGTGACCTATCAGTCCCCTCACACATGAAGATGGATGTCAAGGCTGAGCCATTGTGTATTCTTGAGATACAAAGGAGAATACTTCGAAAAGTAGTCCCAGAGCACTCCAGTCATCACCATGAGATGAAGTACAACAAGACATGTGAAAAGCTGTGGCAGTTGTTTTATGTCTGATATGTGTCTTTGTGAATAGCAGCTTCAGTAATTTATGTTCTTGGTTGAAAAGCTTTTTGTAGCCTTAATACACAGAGTGGTTAACCCTTCTACTCCTCAGCTCAAGAATCTGCACAAGTCACTGAAGACAAATTGCACTATCCTTGGCTGCATCTCCAGCGTCCTTTTTACACCTACACACCAAAATCCCTGATTTTCCATGCGTGTAGATGAGTTGCAACCCTGAAGCACAGAATATACCCTAAAAGAAGTATCAACACACGACTTTCTCTACCCTTCTGCAACCTACCTCTCCCCCTCAACATCCTTTGTTTTGTTCCTTTGGTGCTCCCTCCTCTCCTTCCTGAGGAATCCATCTTTTCCCTTTGCTGCCTGTACAGACCCTGCCATCCAATCCTTCCTGCAAACGTTTTGCAAGGGATCGATTGTCTACAGATCAATTCAGCACAATTTCCGGTCTTTTTGGGGGAATACAGCTTTTTCAGAATGACCTCTACAAATCGTATCCAGGTGCAAAGAATCCCAAGTTGCACCCAACAGCAGCTCGCACTTTTTAGCTGGTAGGATCTCACCAGAAACACTTGCAGTGGTTTTGCACGTGTGTGAACGTGCTTAAAACGCAGGAGATCATTAAGACTGCAGCATCACACAAAACAAGAACAGAGGGGGTAATTCCTGATAATAATATCAGTAGAACAAGAATTTTTAGTGCCATATGCTGTAAAACAAAAAAAACCCCAAACCTATCCCTCCCTTGTAAAGGGCATTATCTTCTTCCTATATGCCTCTCTCCATCCTCAGCCTGCGCTGGCCTGTGCCCACCTCTATGGGGTTGAGAGAGTCAGCATAACCCTCACAGACAGCCAGTGCAGGGACACAAGATCATGTCAGTAGGAAAAAGTGATATAATGACAGGTTTGTGGGACGTCTGCAGCTGCCTCTGCTGCCTCGTGCTGCCACCGCATGTCACTGTTAAGACAGAATGGCAACGAGTGACAGGGATTTTTTAGGGAAGGATCTGAAACTCTCATGGAGATGGACCCCACAGTCCTGAAGAGCCGCCCCCAGTGGTACCTCAGTCAGCCCCACTCTCCCGACACAAGTGGAGCATTGAGGCCTCAACAGAATTTGGGCCAAGATTAAAGCAGCAGCAGAAGAAAAACACATGCTTGGAAGAGGGAAAAGGTGGGAAAATAGATATAAGAAAAGGGTGCCAAGGGGAAGGACAAAAAGCTGTGACTGAAGATCCCTTGCAAGCAGAGCTAAGCTGGGTCATTACCTCTGCCAGTGTCCATCAGCGGTGAGGTCCTTATGAATTTCACAGCAATACAACCACATCTATTTTAATACTAGCAAAAAAACCCCAAAAACCTCCAGTGTGCCCAAAATTAACAGCAGTTAAGGAGAGAGCAGTTCTAGCTCCACTTTGCTGGTGTGTTGGCAGCCCATCAGCAGCACAGCTCTCAGCAGCACTGTAAGAGCACAGTCTAAAAAAGCCATTTTCAGAATCGTCCCTCTCTGCTCCTGCCCCTGCAGCCACAGGAGACCCTTTGCTCAAGAGCAGGTTCTGGAGCATCTTGTGCTTGGCCTCGTGCACTGGCCTCGTTTCTAGTTATGAGATCTGGGAGACTCATTTGAGATTAAACAAAGGACTAAAGATTAGGTGTTCTGTAATTTAGTACTTCCTTCGCCTGCTTTATGTTCAGCAGCTTTTGGCAGAGAGAAGGAACAGCAGCAGCCAAGATGGGCTCTCTGCAAATCCACACAACCTAACCAGAAACAAGAGCATATACTTGACTCCAGTTAGCAAGAGAACTTTTATCCAGGGTCCCTTTCCAAACACTACACTTGCATTCATTTTGCCATCAAGCCATGTGGTTGTTTAACTACACTCATGGAAAACACATTAAAAAATAAACCACAGAGCAGATCCAGATGTTTTGCAATGCTAAACTTAGTGCCTCACACTCTTCCCTCCTCATCCAGCTTAAAAAAATTCCTGAAAAACTCAAAAGCATTCCTGAGCTGGTTTGTCATGAGCCATTACTTCATACTAAAAAGTGTACTCTAGCACAGACTTAAATAATCAATCTTTTAGCCATAAACACAATTACCAAAACACTTTGAAGGTTTGGATCAACTTCATGAAAGGATAAAAATTCTTTGCTCTCTTTCTTATTTTAAATAAGACTCTTGTTTCCAATAAAAGTTGCTTTCCACATTGAAAATATACACAGAGGAGCAGGATGATATCCCCGAGTTCCAACCCCAAGATGATGCAGTAGGGAAGGAAGACTTGCAGGGAAGGAGACAAAGGCACTTCACCCATGATTTTCAAGGTGTTATGCACAAAGAAGGAGAAATCAAGCTCAACAGCACTGCCCTGCTATAATACCATCAAACTGGGAAGGAAGAAAACAAATTTTTGCTCATTCTACTTAGTTCTGTAGTCAGCTGCCATTTGCACATTGCTCCTTCATCCCACTCCTACGTTTTATTTCCAACACAAAGATTTTTAACCTGATCTTGTTCCCTTGAGCTGGCCAAGAACCTCCTCAATTCTGTCCCCACACCACATGTCAGACTCTTAATTTAAATAACTGCCAGGCCAGAATCAGTTGCATCATTCCCCCCCCCCCCTTCTTTTCCAGGTATTCTTCTAATAGTTCCTAAGTTCTCTCCCAGAATATTTCGTTCAGCTTTCAGGCAGTCTGAGAAACAATGGAGATCATGATCTCTTTTTTATAATCCTAGATGTGGTAATTGAAGCCTTACATCCCTGAAAAGCAGTTGAGGGTTGTTCACTGGATGAATGTCAAGTGCATGAATACATCCAGCATTAATGTATCCAGCCTTGCATTCAGCCAGGAGAAGCTTTTCTGGGAAAGTCATTAAGACTGGGTCACCAAGATGAGATGACTGAGGTGATGGCCACCCTCTGTGTCCCTCAGGCCCCATTTCCAGGCTTATTTTTGCACAAATACCAAGAATGAATGACTGAGTCAACACGCCCAGGTGCTTTGGAGAATGCCCTTGAGGTACTCATCACCAGCTATAAGCACTTCACTACCTCTGAAGCCTTGATCCACAAGCTCTTCTTTACAGGTGGAGCACAGAAACTCCACATGCCACCCAAAATTCCTAGAAAATGAGGTGTTTCTATTCAATGGAATGGTCTCGCTTCAGTCATCCACTGATACACACAAAAAGGAAACTGTATTTTTCTGATAAAGCCTGCATCAAAATTGGCATTATGGCAATCCTAAAATCAACACTTTGGTCATACCTGTGTATCCTCTCCACACCTCCTCTCCCTCTTTCCCCCAGCACATTTGGTGGGGTTGCCACTTTATCCGGACCAGTTTGTGGTCAGTGTAAATCTTACACACACCAGCGAAGATTTCCCCAACAGGTTTTTACTCAAAAAAAAAAAAAAATCTGTGCCTTTGAGACTTATCTTAACTACATGTTGCAGATCAGCTTTAAAATCAGCTCCAAAACATTTGGAAATTGTTACAGTCCGCTGGCTCTGTAATTATAAAAAGCTGAAATTACTTTGAAGCTTCATCTAGAGAAGACTAATGCTGCAATTACTCAACAGAGCCCTTTGCAGCCTGATTATCAACGGGGGTTGTACGTTCATATCCGTGCACAACCCGAACCACAGAAGGGCAGGACACCGCCAGCCACGTACCCCCAGGCATCCCTCGTTAATGCGCCCCCCCCCCCATAAAACAACCTGCCATCGACCAAGGAAATAACATATTGCACGCCGGTTTAATTGTAATTTACAGTTCCCTTGTAAAGCAGCACATGCGAGAGGGCACTGTGAAAAGCTGGAATGTTTCACAGGAGAGGCCAGCAAATCACGGCTCAGCTGCATGGGAATGATTAGCACCTGCACGTTGGGACAAAGCAGCAAAGTTCACAAACCATGAGCTCAGCTCTTGGCCCGCTGAAGAGACTGAAAGGTCTTAAGTTTTCCCGGGCAATAAATCCACTGATTACCGAGATTATATTAACTCAAATTAACTTCCAACGTGGTTTTGGAGCAGCACAAACACTCCTACTCAGATCTCACCCGGCTGGGCAGAAGTCTCAAAGGTATTGCTTCCTGTGGGCACCAGAGATGAGTCACACAGGAAGACCTGACCCTATGACATCTACTCTACCCACAGGAGGAGACCCTAAACCTCATGTACCTGCTCAGCAATCAAAAACTCTCACATTTCAGAAGTGTTTGTGATGAGAAAAACTTCAGTAAAAATCTATTTTTCATTAAACATGGCAACTTTTCTCTCCAAATGTTTTTTTTTTAACGATATATGCACACACACAAAAGTAAATTCACCCTGCCAGTAGAGAACAACTTTTTAGCAATTTACTGACAAGCAAATAGTTTTGCCAGACACTTTAGCAAAATCAAAATACAGTTAAAGACAATTCCATGTAAAAGCAGCAGTTTGCTTTTTGGAGGGTTGGGCTGGCTCGGCTTGGTTTCGAGTTGTGTTTTGTTTGGTTGATTTTCTGTTTATTTTGTTTGTTGTTGGGTTTTTTACTCTGTCGGACTCATTTTAATTACAAAGCTAACTAGGAGAGTTAAGATTGCAAAATTAAGGTCCTTGAGTTATTTTGTCCCTTTCAGCAAGACACACTACAATCAAGGGGACTATTCTTCTCCATGAGGAAGGTGCTGTGGAAGGGCCACCACGAGCCCTGGTGCACCCAGCCCGCAGGAAGAGCATTCACTAGGAAATCTGCTGGGTCATAACAGTGTTCATCCTCCAATTCATATGTGCTGTACGTTAGAAAAATGAAAAAAAAAAAAACCACAACAGTTGCTGCTGTGGTGAAAGCGCTGGTTAGAAGCAGAGAGGGCTGTAAATCCAGGCAGAACCAAGTGCTCTCCCACAAACACACACAGGCAGAGAGAAGAGGACACAGGCAGTGAGGAAGAGGAAGGAAACTTCCCCACCCAGTCGCTTCTTGCAGGTTTGGTTCTCATGCTTACAGCCATGTAGCCCTTTTCCATTGACAGGGCTCCGTGGGCAGGGCAGGAAGGTCCTAAATTCATGTCTGTTGTTAATGTTGACTATCTTGGAGAGTGGGAAATGTCATTCTTCTGCCTATCAGCACCAGGGAGATGATGAGCTTGGCAGGAAAAAGAACAGCAGCAGGATAAGAGACATCTCCATCTCCCACCACCTGCAGGGAGCTGGGGGAAGCCCTGGCATCAGCCCTGGTGCTGCTCGGAGGCTGGCGATGCTCTCTGCACACCGCGCCCTTGGCGGCAGCAGCACGCGTGGGGTTCAGCACCCAGCCGGCCCCCAAACAAAGCACATTTCTGCGGTGCTAACAACGCATTGTGGCCCCAACACCACTGCAAACATCCCTTAACCAACGCCCAGGAACCTCTCCAGCTCCGAGAAAGGCTCAGGCAGACGGGGTGTGACCACATGTCTTCAACCAGACACCACTTAGGAGAGAATAAAAGGCAGTACTTTCTCCTTGGGTAGCACTGACACTTTCACTTAATTAAAAACCCTTAATAGGCAGCTCCCTCCCTCACACCTCCCTGTTAGCAGACAGCTTATTCAGGGCAAGAAGATTAACAACATTTTTGCTACTTTGATGTTACCCAGAACAAATTAAAAATTAAATGAATCTAGTTAGTCACTTCTCAAGTGCAATGCCTTTTGTGTTACAGTACTAGTTGGTGTTTTTTCTTGTAGCCTGACACCCAAACTAGAAAGCAGTTAGGTATTTGAGTGTTTTACAGCATTCAGATCTTCTGCACTAGTGTAACCCTGTCTTAAAACTTTGACTCAAAGCTATGAAGCCACAGGTATTTGAGGAGGGGGGGAAATGTCACTGTTATGCAAAATCATCGAGATCACTGGTTCGTAGCTCTGTTTACCTCAGGGGCTTATTTCAATGCCATGTCCTGTTTGGTAACTCGACTTTGAGCCAGAACTGATACAGCATCACAGCAAACACAAACTCAGCCTGAGTACTCAAGGATGGAGATCCCACATCCCCTCCGGGCCCCAGTTCCAGTGCTGGGCCACCCTCGTGGGGAAAAATAATTAACAAAACAACAGCAGTTCTAATATTTCAAGGTCAGCAAAGGGATTTAACTGTTAATCTTCTATGAAACATACAATCTGAAGCAGCAGTGGCTGCGTTGCTGCCTGAACCCCCAACCTCTGCTGAGAGCACACGAGAGGGGAAGAGAAACCCTTCCAAGAGCATCTTTGCTGGCTGCCCGTTTGGTTGCTGAGGGGTAGGTTGCTCCTCTCCCTTGCTGCAGAAGCGAGCTGTTGTTTCACCCCCCCCAGTAAAGCTGTTGGTGTGGCAAACTCAGCCTGGAGACACAGAGTTCAGCAGTTCACGGGGGGAGCTGCGAAGCAGCCCCGGCAGCAGAGGCTGCTCAGCCCGTGGCTGTTAAAAGCCTTTCCCAGAGCTGCTCCCTCTCCACACGGGTTTTTAGGGGCTGCTTTCCTCCCCCCAGCAGAAGTGCAACTTGTAAACTGGGAACCGCAGCTACTCCTCTGAACAAGCCTCTTACTGTAAGTTGAGCCACAGTGTTCCTCTCTGAATATTTTATCTCTTCCTAGCATTGAGGAAAATTGGCTCCTTCCTTTTGTCCTCCTGTTTTGAGTAGAAAAATTAACTAAGAGGGTGAAGTACCTCCCCAGCAGCACAGCCACATCAGCGTGAACCAAACCCCCAGCTTCAGCCACGTTTTTTTAGGAAGCTCAGATTTATGGGCTCAGCAGGCACTTGTGTGCCCATGTCTGCCTCTCTCTGCCCCTCTCCAAGCACCCAGACTGGGTGCCCAAGCATATCAGATATCAAACCCAAGTCCAACAGCCCTCTCAACCCTGCAAGTCATCACCCCCCACCTCCCATGGCTTTCCTCATCTCTCTGCAGGGCAGATGCCCCTCACCAGGGCCATGAAACTGCACCTCTATCACATTTTTCTCATCTCTATGTAAAGTCACAATCTCTCCCTCCTAAAGGTAACCATGAGACTACAGTAATGCTCGAAAATGAAAAAGCCTATAAAAAGGTACAATAATTAAAATTCCATTTTAATTCCTCTGCAGAGGGAAGGGAGAAGAGGTCTCCAGCACAAGTTCTCCCACCGCCACAACAGTTTGTGCATTGTGTTATAAAATTTTTCAGTGCCATTTATTTTTATTTGGCCTGTGAAATACTTTGGGGAAGGCCTCCTTGTAAATGGCCCATAAAGTTTGACAGGAACTAAACCTCCTACTGTTTTTGTGGCTGATATAAAAGAGAACCAACTTAGCTGGCACCCTTAATGCGTGTTTTATGGGAAAAGGAAGACTGTCCCCCTGTACAAGCAGCCAGTTCCCGAGCAGACCGAGCTCAGTCCTGTAAGCATCTTTTGTGGCCTTTTACGAGGTAAGGCTTTCCCCATAAAGTTCGGGCCTCACCACAAACCCACTTCCCCCTGGGCTCATCCATTAATAAGCACTTTCATTAAAATTCCACCTTTCTTCGAGAAACAGCCAAGCTAATTTAACAGGAAAGTGACTTTCGCCGTCACCCTCGCATTCTGACTGCGGTGACACCAGCCAGGGCTGGCCAGAGACATCCTGCCATTGGCATCTCTCCTCGGTGCATGGATTTGCAAAAGCCACAGAGCTCCTGGCGTGGTTTGGGGGAAGAGGAAACGGGACAGTCACTCAGAAGATGCGGCTGCTTTCAGAGAAACCCAGAGAAGCCGTGGACCCCTTGCACCCTCAGCTATCACCAGCCTCAGGAAAGGGCAGGAACAGCAATGAAACTCAGGGACTGGGTGCAAATAGCAATGGGCTATGGGTCCAGTCAAACACACAACATGTACAGCAAGAGGAGGGCAGCTTAAGGGGGATGAAGTGCGGGACAGGGTCACACAGACTGTGGGCAGAGATCTGGCACGCAGCCATGGTCCTCCTGAGGTGGCAGCACACTACCAACAGACCAGTCCTTTGGAAATAAAGAAAAACCCCAACCACCTGAGACAGACTCTATTCAGAAAATAAATTTCATCATCGTGCCAATACTTTATGAGCAGAGTTCATTAAATACGTTATATGTATCCTGTATATTGGCAAACTTAAAAGAATTAAGAACTTTTTTGGCTTTATTGTAAAAATCCATTTTATTCTCTTTTGGCTTCCAAGAGAAGCTTTCAGGTGGAAGGCTGTACATAACACCACTGTATTTAGAAATGAGAAATCAGAAACCACACTGACTCCATCTGTCCATAAAAAAAACACAGGATAAAAAATTCTATATGGATTTATTCTGCATTCTAGTGAGGTATCTCTCTGCATTTCACAAGAAAGTGTCCAGGGAAAGTGACAGGTTTATTTTTAGCCTTTCTTTAATCTTTGCAGAGTATGGCAGCAGATTGCAACCCATCATGAGTGTCCCAAACTAGGCTGAGATATGCTGCTGAAAAAGAATGGGTTTAGATTGACTGTCATACTGCAAAGATATGGAGATGTTCTTAACAACCAGCCCCACTCCAGCTATAAGAAATTTGATCATATGCATTTCATTCTCAGTGTCACATATAAGTGGGAGATACATTTGTCACTGGATAATACATTCAGAATTAACAAGAAGAACTTGTCAGGTTTTGGCTGCAACCACTGAAGCTAAAGCCTAGAGCGAAATAAACTGTCAGATCAGAGCTTTGTTAAAAGGATTAAACCCATTCTTAAGGGTGGAGCTGTGGAAAA
This sequence comes from Ptilonorhynchus violaceus, assembly GCA_013397565.1. Taxonomy (NCBI): domain Eukaryota; kingdom Metazoa; phylum Chordata; class Aves; order Passeriformes; family Ptilonorhynchidae; genus Ptilonorhynchus; species Ptilonorhynchus violaceus. Next base: position 2,197,424 of record VZRJ01003858.1, read on the forward strand.
GCTTTTAAGCTTTATACTTACACCTGAAAGGTTTTAAACCGGGTTTCTAAAAAAGACTGACACAAACCAAATATTTTTAAAAACAGCTAGTCTGGCCTGGGAAGCGGGAGCATCTCTGGGATCAGCTGTGCTGTGAACCACGCACTGAGCAGCCCTGGACCCCTCAGGCCGTCACTAATTATTGGCCACATTTTTTGGCATCTGCTCAAGTTGCTGTAGAATCAGTAACTGTTTTGTGGGTTAGTCTCATTACAGACCTACTACAGTAATTGATTTGCACAGTGGCCATGTGGTAACTCGTAAAACTTTTCACAGGAGTCCCAATTCTGCAAATATTTCCTCCTGCACTCACAGGGAACAAAACACCCTCTGGAAGCCAACGGGTTCAGCCACACTCCCAGCCCGCACGGAAGCATTGGGAGGGTCAGACCATTGCAATGCAGCCTTTATGTGACGGGGGAAAAAACTATTTTCCTCCATTCAATTAGTTGCAAAATTGCACCACACGATACCCTTGCAAATGAGGTAGGTGTTGCCAGCCCACTCCCTCGGCAGCTGGGGAGGCAGGGCTGACTCAGAGGTGCAGGGAGCTGCTCAAGGTCACACGGTAGCTCGGGCATAAATAGCACCCAGGTGCCCAGCTCCGAGCTTCCTCAGGCAGCTTCTGCAGTGCTTTGGGAGCGTAACTTCAGCTGCAAACAGGTTTGGAACCTGCTCGGTGTTTGGCCTGTCGTGCTTCTGCTTCATCCACCCCTTCACTCTGGCTCTGAACCATGGTCCCCTGTGGTTTGACAGCCTCCTGCCACCTCCTCTTGGTGCTCAGCTGGTCGAGCCAGGCACAGGGATCTCCTCACCAGCACTGGGGTGAGGAAAGATGTAGGAACAGGCACGGGGCGAGATGCAGCAAAGCAGCATGGCAACAGCAATGGGGCAACACACAGCAAACAGCACCATCCCTGCAGCAGGGAGGCTGAGGGACACCAAAGAGCTCAGGCTCATATAGGGCTGCTGCTTGCACTGTCAGGGTCCCCCCTACATGGGTCCAAAGAAAGCGCATCAAGAGGGGCAGCTGGAAGCAAATGAACCGAGGTGGAATCTGCAAGTCAAAACATCCTCCTGCAGCTCTAACAAAAATATCTGCTACCAAAGAGGCCACAATGCCAGCTCTCAGGTGGAAGGCTCCACTATTACACAGAAAGTGAAGGCAAAAGCTGCCCAGCACTCAAGTAACTTGTGAGACTTTGCACCCATAATCAGCCATTGGCCAAGGCCGGGTTGCATGGGACCAGGCTCCAGCACCTGGTCTAGTGGAAGGTGTCCCTACCCAGGGGGACAGGGGGTGTTGGAACTAGATGAGCTTTAAGGTCCCTTCCAACCCAAACCATCCTACAGTCAATAAAATACAAAGTTGTGTCCTTCAAATGCCTTGCAGAGCCCAGGCACTCAGATAGCTGAGGGTCACCTTTTCCTCACCTGTTTGGGCTCAAGGCAACATTACTGGGCTCTGCAGCTGTGGGAGCTGGTGGGGGTTGAAGTTTACAGGACTGGACCCCAAGAAAGCAGGAAACACCAGCTGCAATCCCTGTGGCTTTGCAGAGTCTACAGTGCAAGGACAAAGAGCTGGAATGAGCCTGCATCGTGCAAGTCAGATGTTTTGCCAAGAGTGCCATAAAATGAATGTTGATAAGATTAAAGTTTAGTGACTCTGAGAGACATCAGACAGACCTTTGATGCTGTAGTGGCATCACGAGAGCTGAAGTCTAATTTCACGATAAAATCAGGATAGTCATCTAGGAATATCAGCGAGTCTCTTAAATTTTCTGTGTCTCTCTACCACAATAGGATCCATCTGTATTGAGTAAATCTGTGCAGGTTATGAAGCCATCAGAGCACAGCCTGTTGCTCAGCAGTGCAACACCCACCACAGCTGCAAACCCACGGCCAACAGCCTTCAACAGCGAGCTCATGTTTGATGCTGGCCCCCCTCTGTGTGGTGCAGGCATTACTAAATCATTTTAAGGAATATGTTCAGGTTTTTTTTTTTAAAGCAAGGAGTTCGTGTTTCACATTTGAAGCCAATTTTGGTTCAAAAAGGCTCATTTGCCCCACCTGGGAGGAAAAGCATCACACCTTTTCCAGTGATCAAACCAAGCTCTGCAACCTCCCAGCGCCTTTAATCATTGTGTACCACAACCGTGCAGCACCACTCCCTGTGTGAAACTGTGCTCTCACCCTTCCTGCTTTTTGCACCAGCCTGCTTTAGGGCTGGGTTGTTCGGTTGGGTTTTTTAATATTTCAACTCAATTGTGGTAAGTATTGTACAATACTGAAATTCCAATATACCCCTGGCCACCATTCCTGCCAGGTAATTAGGTTTGTTGCTTTCAAAGAAAAAAAATGAAAGCAAATAAAATAAAAAAAGTGTAATTACGGTTTAGAGAGCACTGGTCTCAATTTTTCTGTTCTCAAAAGTCCTCTAGGGAGACAAAGAATGAGCGCTGCTTATTGATTTCATCCTCCTGACGCTCACACACAAGACTTGCTGGAAAACAGGATCCCTCGCTAGAAATCACCGCTGTCCTCAGCTCCCCCAGGGAAACGGGGAGAGGGAAACAGAACTGAAGGCACTTGAGTTGAAAAGGGAAAAAAATAGAGAAGGAAAAAAAAAAAAAAGAAAGAGGGCAACAGTTTCAGCTTTCATTATAAGCACTGTTATATCAACAATGGCTGGGGAACAAAGGAAGCCATTTCCACTAGTTCCTGCTTCAATTAGTTATTTGAACTAGTGAAGATTGTGCCACTTTATCTCCCCCTTGTAACATAATCATTGTATTTTACATCTCATGAGAAAAAAGGCCTGCCAGAGGACGTTATCTGGCTCTGGGTCATACATCACAGGAGATAACATCGTTATTCATGTCAAAAGGGATGATCAAGGTCTTCCTGTTTTATCAGCGATTAGCCAGGAAAGAAAAGCTGCTGCTGCTGGCCGGGAGCCAGGCGCTGTGCAAATCGCAGGAACGGTGCTCCCGAGCCATCCCAGTCCCGGCTGCTGGGAAGGCGCTGAGCTCCCGGCAGCAGCGGGAGAGGGTCTGATCCTGCTCCCACCCGCGGCACTGGGGCTCCGGCACCTGCCCCCGGCCCCCTCGCTGGGCTAAGCGGAGGGAAGCTGGCAGCCAAGCCGGGCTTTTAGCAATTTAGGGTAGTCTGGGAGGCACCCAGGTCTCCCTCGGGATGGAGCCAGGCTGTCCTCTCAGCCCCACATGCCCCCGCCTTGGCTGCTGCCATCCGCTGTTTGCGCCCTCCCTTCTGGCCCTCCCCGCAGCCGGCACCGCGCTAAGGCTGGGGCAGAGCTCAGCCCCTGGCTCTGCCGCTCGCTGAATTATTCCACTTCCCAAGCACTTTCCCTGGAGCTCAGGGCTCTTCACTCCTGAATACTTAGCATATTCCCATTTCAAGCATCTCGAGCAGTTTACCTGCTATCTGAGAGCAACAGTAAAACCCACACACCTTATCTCAGCTACAAGCCCAAAGGGAGTGGGAATTCAGTGCCTTATGCCTCCAACACTAACAAAAAAGAAGAAAACCTCTGCCATTTGAAAAATACACCGTGTTGAACTACAGAGGTAAATTCCATGGTGGCTTCCTGAAGCGACTGAGCTTTATGTGCCTGATGCAGGGTTCATTGAACCAAGAAAGTGCTTCCACTCACTTGCTGGGCTCCAGCACTGTATCCTTTGGCAGTCACACGGCATCCCAGAAATACAGTGCCCCAAATCACCAGGCAGGACTCATCTGAGCAGGGTTTTACTGCTTTCTCCCACCCAGCTGGCAATAGAGAAGTCCATTCACCATCAGTACTGTCATAAATCAAAGCGTGTAGAAGATCATGTGCGTGATCTGGGAAATTCATTTAAAAGCAAATACGTACGAGTTCTCAATGTTGCTAAAATGCAAAGAAAAATCATTGGTGTGATTAACAGGCACAAAAGCACATAAGGGATACACAAGCTCCTGCTGTGGGGGGGGAAAAAAAACCCACAACTTCCTCCAAGTGCACATTTGGGATAGATGCATTGTGTAGGTTTTATACCTCTTCCCGGATCATCTATCATAGGCCAGAGATGAGGAAAGACGGACAGGGATTGCTATATCAAAACACTCCAATAGTTATTCCAGCTACTTCAACAAGTTACTCCAGCTCAGAGCCCAACATGCAACTGTGCTGTTGCAGCAGCCAGCCTGAAACTGGAAGAGTGCTAATAGCAAAAATAAAGTGTGAACCAAAAGCTATTAAACCTTGCGATATGTTAAAAATAATAACAAAAGAAATCTGAGACCAGATGCCACTTCCCTTCAAAAGGAGATAAAATTAAAAATGACTCAGCAACTGTGAGTCAGGACAGGAAGCTTGTCAGAGAGCCAGTGATTGTAGCTCCGGTGGAAACGGGCACAAGGGCTCCGAGCTGCTGGGGCTGGCGTGTTCCTCGCCGCCAGCGCTGCCAAGCGCAACGCGTGACCCGCCGAGGGCAAGCCCGCCACAGAGAGCCTCAGAAAGTCAGATGTTCCTCCAGATGAGTTATGAAAAGGAAACATAACTGCTCAAACAGACCACAAAAATAAGCCCGGTTAAGCCAACGCAGCTGGGGCGCTCTCAGGTCACACAGTTAAACAGAAAAACAGCAAGTTTGGGGCACAGGTTTTTTTAGAAGAGGCCCTACTGGAAGGCTGGGAGCAGAACTTCACTGAGAGCAGAACTTTCCTCCTGCCCACACCCAATGTTAAGGTGACGATGGACAGCAACTGTCCCCAAACCGTCGGCAAAAGGTAACCTGAGCCTCGTCATCCTTTTGAGTCTGGGCACAAAAGGACTTGGACTGCAGGACTTCTCATCTCCCCACCTGACAGCTGAGTCATCCCAGCTCTCTTACAGCAGAGCCATGGCTTGGGATTGCCACAAAAATCGTGAAAGCAGGGCTGGAAGCAGCACCCTGGCACCCACTAGAGCTTAAGGTGCTCCAGTGCAACTCAGCGCCACGAGCAGGAGATCCTTGCTGCCTCTGCACCTTGGGGATGCACTCTACTGCCCTGCCACAGCCAGGAAGAGGGGCAATCTCCACTGCAGTTTGGCTCAAACCCAGCTGATGTCCAAGCTGCTCATGAGGCAAATCATGGGAAGCTGAGTTGTACAGAGGGAAGTCACCCCCAGTGTCACCACCAGAACTAAGTCAAGCTGACAGTTGGGCTTCCACCCACAGACATCCTGGGTGAAATATTCAGTCCTCATGACCTCCAGTTACTAGAAATCATGGGTTCTAAACTGGGAAAGGCTGCCAAATAAATCCATGAGTGGTTAGCAAACCCTGCACTGCTCTGTTGGAGCAAGAGCCAGAAGATCCCTGTCTAGATAGACAAATTCATAAAGTTTTACTACAGAGATCATATAAGCCTTGAAACCTTTAATAAAGCAATTGTAATTACAGAGGATTATTATTTTTTAAATCAAACGTTTCAAGTAGCAGGTATATAAGAACACAGTTGCACAAGCTGCCAAAAAGGAATCAAGCAAAATATGTACTCTCCCGGTAATTAACATTCATTAGGGGTAATTTGCATGTGATCCCTCATCTGATCTAGAAATGCCAACCCTGAACAACTGCCCAGTTTGTCCTTTGGGCATACCAGCCTTGCTCATATCCTGTCAAACCTCGTAGACCTCAAAAGGCCAGCAGCAAGGCCTGGTAGTCGCTGCCACGGGAGGATCCTTTGCGTGCAGCAAACTCCTCACGGAGCACGGCAGCAGAAGCTGCAAAGCAAACCCCATATCAGAGCCCTGTTAATTAGCTGATACATCCTGAGTGTTTTCTAATCTTTTTCTCTTCAAAGGTGGTCCACACCATCTCTGTGATAGAGTCCTCCCAGGACTCAAAGCCTCCCTCGCAGGATTTTCCCACCACCCCTGGAGCGGTTTTCCCACGGCCTCAGCCCCGCACATCCCACCAGGAGCACCCCCGCCCCCGGAGCTGCAGCCCTGCAGAGGGGCCCCACAGCCCCCAGTTAATGGGCTCAGCATGGCTGCTGGGGAATCTCCAGGAGCTGAGACAGGGGCACCGTGCTGGGTGCGACCTGGCAGGGCCAGCCCGAGAGCAATCCAGCCCTGGCCCGAGCTGGAAGGGTCTGTCACAGACAACAGCTCCTACAGCCACCCCAGGAAAGCTTTCTGGGGTTGAGTAATGGGTGTTAAAATACCAGGGAGATGAAATCCATCTGCGAGTGGAAGCATTGTGCACTACACAAACTCTATATACTGCTCCAAGCCAAGAGTGTTATTTTGCATGGGCTGTACCACATGGATATTTTTATTACTACACCTCATAAAATATTTCTGAAGTTTCCTGGAAGATACTGTTTCACATGCCACCAACAAACACAAAGCTTGCTCCAAGCAACTCCTGACACATATGCAGAGGAGAAGAAAAACAAGTAATCACCTAGAGCTTTTTCATAAACCATATCTCTCATGCATTGCAGAGATAAGAGCCATGGCTTGTGATGGATGGGGCCATGACTGGAGTCCCACTCAGGCAGAGCTGTCCCTGAAAACCACACACTCACTCCATCAGGGAGTTTCTTGGATCTCACAAACAGTTTAGGACAGTTTCCCACATAATCTTCCAGATGTCCCCTCTGCTACCACATATGGTCATTCTGTGACTGTTGCAGCACAGGGAGAACCAGAAGGGACTTTTCAGGTGGAAGCAGCAAACCTGAGTGTGCTGGTCAAACCCTTCACCAGCAATTCTGCCCGTCTACTCCTCCTCCCCTGGGATCTTCACTCCTAGCCCTGCAACAATTGTTCCTCAACAGCACAGGGGAGAGCCCTGCTCTGAGCCCCCACACATGCATTTCAGCCCAGCCTGCTGCACAGACAGTGCTCACCACCCCGGGCTCACAGCTCAGCTGCTCAGCAGCATCTCCAGCCACTGGTGTTTGTGCCCCACCACCAAGGAGAGGTCAGCACTGACAAGGTTACAGCAGCTTCAGCTGGAAGCTGAAAGGAAACACACTTTGAAAAGAAAAAAGCACAACAGTATTTTAAATAAATGCAGAGTGATGGCTCTTCTCAGAAGTGCTGCTATTAGGCAGCAGCTTAAAAAAAAAAATAAAGTCTGACAAAAAAAAGCATTTTAAGTGGTGCTTGTTTATTCACTGATTTCTTAGGTGTTTATCAGCCTGGTATGGGTTAGCAAGGCATAGCACCACACTGAAAAATTACTTTTACATCTCATACTGTGACAAAATAATAGCTGGATAATAAGGCAATGACTTTTAAAGCCCACTTAGCAGGGGATATTAATGAAGATATTCCCTAACTTCTAAATTACTGATATTGATTATATCTGTGTAATGAGGATGGATAGGATTTCAATTTGAGAGCTAACGCGGTTGCGGCAATAATTGATTGGAGATGAAAACACTTCCACAACTCAGTTACTTCTGTTTCTTTAGAAATGTTGACTTGAAACATATTAACAGATGACTGAGATCTTAGAAGAGAACATCCCAAATTCCTCCTTCATGTTTCAGCGCAGCGGGTATCTTCTCAATGATTTCTTTGTAAATTTATTACAAGTATCACACACAGAAGAATGTGGATTAAATATCTAAGTCTGAGAAGTTGTTAATTTTGTGAAACTTAATTGAAATTTTCATCCCTGAAAAACTGAGGGGCTCCAGGCAGGATCTAGCTATAAAGAAAAATAAAATCTATGATTCCTCTTTTTCCTTAGGAGCCAAAGGAAGACCAGAAGCAAGCAGTGGGAAAATAAATAATAAGCATAAGCATGCAAAGTGTCTTTAGTCCGTTATTAAATGATCAAATAATTTGAATCCTTATAATAGCATGCAACAAATTACTGGGAATACAGGGTCATTGTCCCATTGTTACTGGATAATACAGCCAGGGCAGTTAATAACTCCCTCATGGATCCAAATGCAGATACCGGGAAAGGCTTTTCTTTACAGGTGTACAAATAGGGGAAAACAAAAAAGTATGTTTACCTGCACCTCTGAAATAGAAGCACAGATCTATCAAGCCCTTCTTCCAAGAGTGCATTTGCCAGAGAGCCATAATGCCTTGAGATTTATAATTAAGAATAAAAGTCATGGAGGATGACACTAAGCCTGAGACTTATTCCTTCCTCCTGTCTCAAATCCCCTTGCCTTCTTCTTTGCTCTACTTTTGCTCTCCTGGTGTTCATGCACAAAATAAAGAAACCTTAAGGTACTTAGCTTCGAACTTCCTATTTTATCCAAGTTCTCCATAATTAAGAACTTGGAAATAGCAAGCTCTATGCCTTTCTGTTCAGCACTAGCCAGTTTGGAATTTACAGATTTTATTTTTTTTTTAAAGTGACCCCCAAAAGCTCTGCCAATATTTAGGGGAGGAGGAGATGTATCCTGGAAGGGAGGGAGGTGTTTAAGATGAGAGCAAAGATTTGTGCAGCTTATTTTGCTCCAAACTTTGCATACACAATCAGTAGTCAGGGGTTAGTTTATTGACAAAGTTTGTGGCAGATCAGACAAGGTGTTTGTGAGATATGGGACTTTGAAAAATGAGGTGCAATTCAGCCTTTGAAATACTCCTCTAACAATTTATCATAGAGCCATATCTCAAAACCTGCTTGGCCTAGAAACTTCAGGTTTGTTTTATTCAAGAGTCCTTGGCTAGATTCAGTGCACAGAAATACTTCAGATGAGGTCAAAGTCTTATTTACTATATGCTGCCCCCCAGTTGGTTTTTTTTCCTTCATTTTTTCCCCTTCCTTAAGCCATCAAACATTCCTTCAGGCTGGAAAAAGACTATAAGACAGGCTCTGCCAGGATTTTGGCAGGGATTAGTTGCTGCACGGGGATGTGGACACAGAAACACCATCACTGCTCAATTAGCTGGACTTCCAGAGGATGAATACTTGCTCCCCAGCTACTCCCTGGGATCCTCACACGCTGGCACCTGATTCACTCTTGCTACAGCAACACAGACACTGATACAGGGCAGTTTTGTGAACTACATAAGCAAAATCACTCATGTTCAGAGCCAGCAGACATCAGCCCCCCACACACCGACAGCTGAGGGGCTCCCCAGGACCAGGGGAGGAGATCTCCAGACAAATCTCACACCATTCTAGGAGAAAGAAAAATAAAAGCCTTGGATGCAGCATTTATTATCAAGGTTTTCTGTGTGCCTCATGGCTCAGCTGCTCAACTCCAGCTTCATGTTGAGCATCTCACCTCTGCCCAGCCCTAAGTCTGCTGGAGTGAGAGTTTAGGGGTCCTCACTAACTCAGACAATCTGGTACCTTCAGGCTAAGCAGAAGAGTTTATCAGCATAGACAGAGAGCACAGATTCAGATTTATGGACACAGTGGGGCAGGTTTCACCCAGGGCAGGAGAGAGGGGTGAGAGCAGAGTTTCCAGGGTTTCATTTTATTAAAGCTATTTTTTAGAAGAACAAAAATACAAAGCCTGCAACTGCTGAAGGCATAACTTCATCCCAGGTTTATAGATGTTAACTTAGCTTGTTAAAGTCTTTTACAAAAAGAGAGAACTCAGAAGCTCTAGAAGCACTCCTCATGGCATGACATCTCCACTTAGTATCTAACATTTAGACAAACACCTTAGCTCACCTCTCTGATATCAGTGCTGGTTTCTGGCAGACAAAAGGCACTCAGGCTTCTGGAGTCAGAACAGCAAAAGGAGGAGACAACAACCAGCAGCTCCTTGGTGCCTCAGAAGACATCACCCAGCTTCCCCAGCCAATGCTTTGGCTGAAAACTAAGGGATAAGACACCTCATCCCCAGGAAAGGGACCAGAACCTCCTCTTTGACCCTCTTTATCAGTCCCATAAGGAGCCCTCTGCCTGCCTCCCCCGCCCCTCATCTGAGCGTGCCTGGGCCAGCATTGGCTGTAAATTGCCATCCATGGCAGATGGATTCAATTCCTTTTGACCTTACAATTTCAATAATCAGGTGGGCTTTTCACCTGTCACCTGCCTTGACAAGCAAATTGATGTTGCAGATGAGAAAAAAAAAAAAACAACAAAACAGCAAGGAGGAGGGAAAGAGAGGGGAAGGGGTGAGAAATGACAAGCTTTTCCTATCTTGCCCCAGGTGAGTGTTGCAAATTGGCAGCAGCGGCGAGGGAGTCACCCAGGGTTACCATGCAGTGATTTGAGTATTAACAAGCATCCTTGCATTGTTTTAATCCACAATGTGTAATTAACCCCTTGGAGCCAACGAGTCTGGGAGTGCTCTGGTAAGGGCTGATGTAAAAGGCAGCATGGCACGCTGCACTGGGAATTCCTACCAGCCCACCATCAAAGGTTTAATCACATGCAATTTATGCCTTCGCAGTTTATTACATATGGGAGCTTGCTGGAGCCTCTCCTGTTATCATGCACCAACATGCAACGAATCTGTGTAATCTCCAGTCGAGAGCATTGTCTCACAAGTGCCCTTTCCTCACAGGAAAAAAAAAAGCCAACCAGTAACAAGGCATTTTTAAAGAGTCTAGACTGTAAATTGAATAGGAGGAGGTGGAGGCTGAGAATGAAAGATTTGAATGTAGCTCCTTTAAAAGAGGAGATCACGTATTCAAAACTTGCTTTAACTCTTGTGGCTGTTTTGGAGCACACAGAGGGATGCCTGAACAGAGAGGTTTGACTTTTCTGGGCTCTAAAATGCTTCCATTAAATATGTATATATTACTTTTCCCAGATGCAATTTCTTAATACCAAATATATGTGTTGTGGCAGCAGGTGACAACAGAGAAATATTTGTTAAAATACAAGCTCTCCAGCAGCAGGCAGTCCAAAGGAAACCGCTGAGACTCAGTTTTTGTATGGATACTGTCAGCTCCAAGGGACTCTGAGCTCCAAGGCGCTGGGTGCTGACTGCTGATGTCTGCCCAGAGCACATCCCCCAGTGCTTCCTGCCAGGCTTTGGCGTTTGGTGCTTTTGGCAGGACTTTGCTTTGGGTGGTTGGCTCATTGATGACCTTTCTTTTGAATGCATATATATGAATTTCAGCTGCTCTGCAGACAGAAAAAGCAGCTTCTCTCCTGGCTCTGGTGCTGGTTCTGCACGAGTCCAACCCCATGCACAAGACTGATGAGTTGAGCCTGGGGAAAGTCATGATATCAGCCCAAACTTATTTGTATTTGCAGAAATAACAGATTCCAGCCATCCAGGGACATCTCTCTCTGGATTATTTTTTTTTTTGCACTGGTGTTAGATATGTACTTTTAAAAGACAAGATAAAAAAAAAATCCAGAGAACCCAAGCGTCTCACATAATCAGCAAAGTCAAAAAGGGATTTAAATATTGCAGAAAACCTCGTAAAGCTCTCAGTCTGGTTAGCAGCGAACTGGGGGAAATGGAAATATCTTTAGTTCCAAATCCAGAAGTTAATCACCCAAAGTACTTTATTGGTTCCAAAGAGTGTGCTGAGACACCTGCACCCAAGAGAGGCCTGGCTGGACCACCCTCTGATCCACAGAGAGCAGGCAGATGACAGGGAGGAAAAATGCAGGATTGTGTTACAGACGAGGAACAAGACAATTAAGTGACTTTATATCACAGGCAATATATATTTAAGTGGCTCTAAATCACAGGCAATATATAACCAAGATGAGGGATGAATCTAGACCTCGATAACTGTCACCCAGGATTACTGGCACAAAGCTGGCACGCCGTGCCAGAGAGAAGCACGGAAGAGTCACCCAGAAGCCACAGTGTTAGAAATGATGGACGGCTCCCAGATAACGAATGCAAACAGATCCTCATTGCAAAATGTGGCAGGATGTTTTTCACATTATCACCTTTCAAAGGCAAGGTCTCAGTACAGGCAGGGATGCTTCCAAACACGGAGGATTTACTTGTTCTGCGGCAAACACCGAGCGGGGAGTTTATCTTTGCTGTAGCAGCGCAGCCGGAGGAATGTCATCCTCACCCGGGCCTGGGAGTGACACAGGAGCTCCTCCAGCAACAAGAGATACCAGGATCACATGGCAGAACATCTGCTGTGGGAAATGGCTTCTCAAGGGGTGACTCAGCTCTCCTGCTTTCCAGTTTGCAGAGGAAAAAAAGAAGAAATTGGAGATTACACCTTTTAAGTTTAATATGTGGAGAAAGCATGGATACACCATGGACTACTTCCTATCATCTGCTGTCCTGGGCTGGTAAGGGGAATGCTCCTCTCTGGGTGCCCTTTAGTGTGGGTTGGACAATTGCCCATCAGGAAAGGTCTGAGGATAAAATTACTCCTGTTTCAGGAGAGGGAGACAGGCCAAGGACCCCTCCAGGCTTTCTCTAACCTTACTCAGCAAAGGGGTTTTATACAAAGGTGAGAGAACAAGTGCACCCCAACCACTACAAAAGACCACACTGGAAAGGGCAGTGACTGGCAAGGAACTGCCATAGGGAGCTGGGAATGAGCTCTGGTGGTGACTCATTTGGGATGGATGCTTTCTTCTGAAGTCTCTTCTTATCTTAAAAATGAAAAAATTAGTCAGGGCTAAACACGAGCATCCCAAAAGTGATGATTTGCAACGTAATTCTACAAACTCTGTCTTATCCCATCTGCAGGGCTGGCAGGGACTGCCCCAGTGTGGGGGCACTGAATGGCTCATCCCTCAGCAAACCCTGAGGACAGAGAGGGGCTGTGCCCTGCAACACCTCTGGATTTTTTGGCAGCCGGAGTAAAGTTGTTTTGAAATTATGGAAAACTATCATTAGTACTGAATGCTTGTAGTAAAAATAAAAATAAAAAGTTGCAAAGAATCCAGGCAAACAGGCATGTTGCTCCATTCCCACTCAGAATCCATCTCCCACATCCCTCCTACAGGGCTGTGTACCTTTAAATCTTGTACAACCACCTCCTTTCTTCCTGCAATCCCAGGCTGAGGATGTCTGTGCCGTGCTTCCAGGGCATTTCCCTGGTGGGTGGGAATGAATTATGTATTCATGGCTGCACAATGCAAACTCTCATGGCAGAGGAAGCAGAGGTCACAGAGAATCGTTTGCTGCCGCTCACCCTCCACTAGGCTTTCACCCTGGCAGGTGGGGTTGCAGCTCACATCCTCACTTCCCACCCCAACACGCCCTCCCGGCTGGAGTGACATCAAAAGCAGGAGGCTGAACCATCTGATGTGATCAGGGAACAGCAGCAAAAGGAGAAGCAGCAGTGGGCTGCTGGGGAGGGCTGGAATGCCATCCCTCTCAGCTGGGGCTGGGAGCAAAGCCAGCTGCTCCTTAGGGATGGCCTGGAGGAGTTTGTGGGGACCAGCGCACCTCTCCAGCACTTTATCCACTGCGGGTTGGATTCCAGCCTCCTCTCTCATCCTCTCCTCCACAGCCAAGAGTGGAGCCTTCATACCCTTCCTCGAATGGTCAGAAAATGGGGGGAGCTGCCGAGAGGTGGTGAGGATCTCAGCAATCAACCCTGCCCACCCCTCCTGTGCCCTCATGCCCAGAGCACCAACGCCTGCTCCTCACAGGGATGTCCTTTCCACCCCATGGAAGCTCATCCTCAGCATGGTGGGAAACACCAGGGTCTAGAAATCAGCACCAGAAGGATTGTCTGGCAATGAGTTTTTCAGTGGTGGGTGAGTTTTCACCATAGCCCTAGTGGAATGAATAAAGGTAATTTAAGAATATGGCAATTGTTTCAGGCAATAAGTTGTTTTTCAGTGGGGTGTTCACCTGCTGTGATGTTAGGAATGGTCTAAACTTCTAGCCCAATGTCTCCCTCACACTTCAATTTTCTTTCAAAACCTGGCAAATTAAGTTCTTCCAGTGAGAGTAGCAAAGAAGAAACCTCAGCTCATCCCTGTCCTAGATGTAGTTAATTCCCTCTGAGAAGGGACAATTCCATCAAAAGAGAAAAAGACAACATCTATGAGCTAAGAGCCCTTATTCTGATTTTTGCAGACTTCTCACACATCCTTTTTCCACTGCTTTGAACAGCTACTGTCACATCAAAGTTCACAACATCAAAGTTCATAGCAGAGCTATCCACCCAGGAGCTAATCCCATTTCTCACAACCAGGAAGCAATCTGGGCTCTAACTTCTCCCTTCTGGGATCCACGTTAACAAACCACTCTTCCCAGGTCATTCCTCGCGTATCCAAGCCATCTCCCTGTACTTTGAGAAAGGCCATGATTAGTGGTGAGGTGCTAAGAGGAAATCAGTCATTAAACTCAAAACATTCAAAAAAACCCCATACTCAGTTTAGGATAAGCAGAACTGTTGTAATCTCGATTGCTTTGGTTTCCATTGCCAGACACACGCCCAGAAATCAAACATTCCTCTGCACTTCAGAGCAGGGATGGTGACAGAGCAAAAGCAGGGCTGTGGGTGTGTTTCCCTATCTCCCCTCAAGCCTATTCTCTTGGCATCTATTAAGAAATCGCTGCACATTATTAAGATATGTCTTAATTAGCATTAACTACATTAGGTTTCAATTTTTTCATAGGCAAACCAGATTTCTTTACAGCTGCACAATGTCAATAAATACTCTATCAGATGAACCTCAACCTCACATATGTTCAGCTTAGAAGGAAGTGTAGTTTAAATTTGAAGCATCCATCCTGCAGAAGAAGATGTGATACAGAGACTGTACTTTGCCATCATCTTCTGGCTGCTCCCTAAGTGTGAGCGCAATGCACAGACCTTCAGCTGAGCAGAGCACCTCCTAGAAAAGGGTATGGAAGCTATTAAAGTTTAAAATGCAATCATGTGCATGGAAGAGAGGTCATTCCCTCATACAGCTTTGAGTTCAAGGAAAAAAGAAAACAGGAAAGTATCTCAGCTGATTAGAACAGGTCAGTGGAAAAGGAATGGAAAATGGGAGAGGTGGGGAGAGATCCCAAAATAACTTAGACTGCAGTGTCCACAGGGTGCCCATGAACAAGGAGCAGGGCGGCTTGGTCAGGACACTGTGACCTGTGGCACATTCCTCACCCTCTCCTGGCCTCAGCTTACCCAGAGCAGCCAGGCCAAGGCAGGGCAGGGTTACACAGCAGCTTGCACAGGTTTTCTCCACAACCTTTCGAATTTCAAAGTGAAAAATGTCAGGTGAGGTGCAGCTCACATGGAAATAACCACCCAAAAGACAGGGGCTGACCTCTGCCCTTCCCCTGGCCTGAGCTGCTGCCACAGGGCAGGGATGCTCAGGGACAGGGGGACAGAGTGGAAACACCTCTCCCACCCCCCACAGCCTGTCCCAGCTGCACACCCACCCCAGCACACCTATCCCAGGCACAGCCTGGTGGGAGGAAAGGAGAAAATGTGGGAGAGACAGCAAAACTCCAGAGAAACGGGGGAAATGGTGAACTGTGCCTCTCTAGCAGCATAAAGATCTACATCTATTTTTCATAAAATAATTCATTCTTAACCTGGGTCTCTCTGTCAAGCTCCAATATTGGTTCAGACCTGTGGAAGCAATAATTTATAAATTACTAACAGTAGCAAACAAATACCTTTTTCAGCATCTGCCATTGCTTGTGAAAAAAAAAAATATGCAAAGCCCTGGGAATCAAGAAGTGTCAACTGAAGAAACATGCCAGGATGAGTTTCCCCATCCATCAGAGTGACCAGCACGTCTAACCACAGCTCAGAGCAGCGGAAAACAAATGCTTCCAACAAGCTGCTCTGTATTTGCTCTGGTGACTAACAGCTTGGGGGGGAAAAAATTTGCAAGCAATTTATGAGTGGAAAAAAAAGGTAACACTTGAATATTATTCATTACAAATTATTCATGCTCTTTTTCATGCAAGCAGTCTGCCCATTCATCAAAATTTTTGCTCCATCCAGGGCTGGGAAACAAGCTGTTACTCATTTTTATTTTCTTGTATTGCACTCAAGGTATAATATATAAAGAAAGTCATATTCTGCCAGCGCAGAGGCGAGGGGCAGGATTACAGAGAGGGAAAACCGCAGGTGGCTGAGCCATGGGGCTGCAGGCAGCAATCCCGGGGAAGGGACAGCACCGCTGGGGGTAAATCCACTCAGGAAGGTTTGTTCTCAGTGCAGTGGGGAAAGCCAGGCTTTGGAGTGCACCCCTCCTGCCGACACCGTGCCCTGCAGTGGGGTTGGTGGGAAGCAGGGTGCAGCAGCAGCATCACTCGCAGCCCCACACCAACACAGGGGGGCCCAGAGCGCCAAGGAGCCTCCTGGCACCCTACACACGGGTCGGGGGCTGGGGG
>VZRJ01003859.1:0-65092 GCA_013397565.1 Ptilonorhynchus violaceus
CATGTTGTCTTTCTTTATGCGACTGCATTCTCCCATACCCGCTGACTTGGAAGAAGAGCTAGCATCTGCAGGTTATGCCTGGAGACTTGGTCTTGTTTGGAGTCCCTGCCATGTCTCTCGCTGTCGGCTACGTGGTAGTCTCTAGCCGATATTCAGCACAAGTCGTGCTGCGCCGCAGGAAGAAAAAAACCCGCTGGGACCGGAGCTGCCACATGGTGCCAGCGGCTTCCGCCGCGCAGTCCAGGGTGCCAGCGGCTCACAGCGATGTTATGGCTGCTAGCAACTGCTGGAAATAGGCAGCCCGCTCGGCTTCGGCTGCCACCGACTGGGCAGCAGCAGCTCCCAGGATGGAGTCCCGGAGGGGCCCCGTCACCCCTCCGGCAAGGGGAGCATACGACGGCGGCCTTCTGGCTTCTTCTTCCTCAAAATATGTAAATCACAGAGGCTATCCATTGGTCTAGCGTCACGTCCATCAAGTCTAAGCTCTCAGCCAATCAAAACTGTCACAATAAGTTAATACGAAGAGATGTTCACAAAGCCTAAGGAGGTCTACAATGGTGTCTGTTCTGCCACACTAGTCTTGGGGTGGTTTTGAGTCTCGCCTGTCTTTACAGATGACCTGAGCTGAAAAATGGGATAGGTTGCAGGGCATTTACTGCTTACAGAAGGCTGTTGGTCTCCAGAAGAGCTGTTGGGTTTACAGATCACTGGTGTTTAGAATAAAGAATATATTAGCAATTTAATGATATAAAGTGCAAGATTGTTCCCTTAAGAAACTTTTTGCTGTGAAATGTGGCTTGTCAAAGCCTTGTTGCAAAAGGTATATTATAGGAAAAGTATGTGCTACTAATGCTGCTGACATTGCAGAAGAGGCAACTGATCCTAAGAAATCAGGCAGGAGACACTGAAATTCTAATACCAGAACAAAACGTTAAGTCTTTGCAGTGATGTGTACATACTTGAAATTGCAGTCAAAGCTGGTTTTTATCCCCCATTTCTGGATCTTAGGATCCAGAATTTTTTGATTTTGTTTATTTTAGCAAAATTGGGCCTGTCTAGGCATGCCATTGCTCTTTCTTAATATGCAGAAGGGTTAAATAAAAGGAAAAGAGAGAAGGAAGTGGACATTGAAGACAACTTTGTATAAGCAGACAATGGAGTCGGGCTACAAATTAGGATACAACCTAGTTGTAAGAGGAAATTATTTTTGTACATACCTTGATGGGAGTGGGAGAAAAAGAAGTCTTAACTTCTTTCTGCACAAGAGCCTTCATAAATCTGAAGAGTTTCTTATAACTGACTTCTGCAGCACAGAAATTATGTTCATGATCTAGGAGCCCTCTTCTAGTCTTCATTAGTAGAAACTGTCTTGCAGTTACATGATCTACTTGGCTTTAGCTTTATAGGAAAATAACATAATACTGTTTAAGGGGGTATTTGTAATTCTTTTGTAACAAATGATACATGTATCAGTTTGTGTAAATAAGCCCACTTCCACCCACTGTGGGGAACGTGAAATTAATTTTATTATTCTCTGTGCCAGAAAGAGTATTCTGAATGATAAATATATACAGTAATTACACTGTTGATAGCTATAGCATAGTTTTTCTGATATATTAGTGATTTTAATCACAAAATGTAACTTTCAGCCAATTGTCATAGAGAAGAAAGCCAAGTGAAATACAGGGGTAAGAAAAGTATTGTGACAAAAATTGGAAAGCCTTTTTTTTCCCCCCAAGATTGTGTACATCTTGCTACCTTCTTCTTCATAGGAAACAATATATTGCATAATGTGGATTTTGTAAAACCTATGAATTTTTCACCGAAGTTGCACCCTCTCTCCCCTGCAGGGAATATTAATAATTCTGAGTATAGTGGAGATTGGCATCAGTGTAATTATGCAGAAGATCTTCTTGTCATCACTTTGAATGCTAATTAAGCTGCTGCTTCTATTTTCCCCTCTAGTGGAGACTGCACCCTACTGAGCACAAGGAACACAGTCTGGAGTTTGTGTATGTTTCAGTATAGAAAACTGAAGATTGCTGTTGAAGGCGGGAGTAAAAAACCAATCATTATGACTCTAGGCATTGTTTTCTGGACTGGATTTTGAGGTTGGATTCTGTATCTTAAATGCTGTAAAATAATTTATTGAGGATTTCAGATGCCTTTGTGAAGAACTTTTTTTGGAATAAGCTGAAGCACAAAAGTGTTTCTATGCCCTTCCTAATGAGGAAAAATAGTTAAAAGACGTATATGTTAATTTTAGTGTAATACAGAACATGAAGACAAATCTTAAAAACATCACCTTCTAAACGAGGAATGCTTCACCTTCTAAATGAAGAATACGTCTAAAGCACTTAGAACTACTGCTTTGGTCAAAACAGTATTACTTCTAGTAAATATGCTCAAGTTCATGAAATCTGTTCTGAACTAATCTCTGACCTACACATATATTCCTGCAAACTTGCAAGCTGTACGCTTTTGCCCAGCTCACATTGCATTCAGTCCAATGTAAAGCTAAGCATTCTGGTGACTGAAAATTTATTTTTCTGGGAGTGTTGCATTCACTACATTTTAGTTTGGATTATATGAAAATTGGACACCTGTTTGGATGCAAGTACTCTCAGAAGAAAACCCATTTTTTATAAAGAGTGAATCTTATAGAAAACGATAAAACCACAAACAGAATATGTAATTTTGGAGAGAATTTCATATATTGATGTGTTTCCAGGTTTTCAGTATAACCAAGTCCCAAACATTGGTTGCCACTACACTGTGCTCTGTCCAGCTTATGCCTCTCTGGTGTGCATGACACGATGGCAACAGTGGTTCTTCAAGTAATGCTGTCTTGCTGCCCAGAATGTGTCAGCACTGAGCAAAAGTAACATTGGTTAGAAATTTTGAGTGTCAAATTGAAGATAAAGGCTTGGCTCTTTCTTGGGATGTTCATCTTCACTGACTCCAAAGGCCTCTATTGATTTTAAAATCAACTCAAGACTCCACATGTATTTTTCTATGTTTTTTAGATGTTAGATAGCCAGCATATAAAAGCTAATGAGGACAGAGGTGCAAAAAAGCAAAATGATCTTTCAGAGGTGCAGAGCTTGTAAAGAACACAATTTAAATTGTTCTAACAGCATCTTTTTTTTTGTCTCCAGTGTGCTTTCAGGGAACAATCTCCTTTTCTAGTGAATAAAAGCCAAAAAGCCTTATTTATACTATATTCTTACATATTTTATTTGGCACATTGTTTTTAAACGAGGACTTCAATATATTTTCTGTAAATTACTCTTTGAAAGGCAAGCTCTGTAATACTTTAAATACATGAGAACATACTTTGAATAAAGTAACACACTTCTGTTTTCTTTATGTTTTATAAAGATAATATTAGGGTATTGCATGCCTTTGGATGTTGTTTTATATCAAACAATTATTGTATCAGTTGTGGTCCTGATGATAAAATCCAAGGCACCAGGCTAGTGAAAATCTTACTCATGTTACTCAATTCTGTTGTAAATAATATTGAGGGAAAGAAAAGGGAAATATATTGATCATTAAATTGGGATTGCGGAGGTCTCTGATGGCTCTCTCCCCAGAATGAATTACATTCAGAAATTTTATTTAGGTCTTGAACAGAATTACAAAGCTCACAGATATCTGCAGTGTGGGGAGGACAGCCATGAGGCCCTCGTGGTCTGGGGTGTCTGCACACCCTCTCTCTGAAGAAGGGCTGGTGCAGCAGCCTTTGCCAAGGCTGGAATTCCTGGGCTGGTGAGCCCTGAAGCCTGAGGGGGGCTGTGTGTGGAGGTTGGGATGACTGGAGAAGCCCAAGGTGGTCACTAAACACCTGGATATGTCCAGCGGGTTTGGAAGGCTTGGCAACCCCCTGAGACTTCTCCACAGAGCTACTCCCCAGGCAGGTGGTGCCTGACTTGTTTTGCTCTTCCCTCCCAGGTGCAGGGCCTTGCATTTACCCTGGTTGAACTTCATCCTCCCTTAGGACCTTTCTCCCAGCCTGCCTGGGGCCCTTCAGGTGGCAGCTCTGCCCAGGACCATGTTTGCTGCCCTTTGGAGGAGAAGTGGAGTAGGACCAAGGTTAGAGCTGAATTGATATAAATATAACTGTGAATTAAATTTATTCCAATGTGCACCCATTTTTTATTTTCACAAGCTTTCACTTAAAGTAAATTTTTGTGTTTTGTCATAGCCATTGTGAAAGGAGTTTGGGATTTTATTTGCATGTTGTTTTGGGTTTTTTTTTGAGAAGGGAAGCACTGTTACCTCAGTGACAGCAGTGAGGAACTGTGGGTGCTGATGCCTAACTAGTACAGGGTGTTACTGCTGTAGGGAACAATTCTTGTGGGCGATATGCCAGTGGGTGGAAAGGGAATAGCTGCCTTGAGCATGGGCAGGCTGAAGCGCTGTGCAAATGTTACTTGGATGTTCAGTGGTATTTGATATGCATCTCTTGGGGTGAATGTTTTTAAGACGAAGTAAACAAGGAAAAGTCTGCTGGACTCCAGTGTCAGTGATATATTTGCAAGAAATACTAATGAGCCTTGTGATTTTATTTTCAATATAATGTTTGCTTTTTCTAATGGGTACTATCCTACCTACCTTTGCCCATAGGATGATGGAGCTCTTTGGAATGATAACAATAACATTATATTATGAGAAATAGACCTGTGGAGCTGGCATATTTATAGAACCATTTTTATTGATGTTAGTATTCAAAATCCTCATGTGGACTGATCATTAAAGCTCACTACAAAACCCTCAGAGGGTTGCTTATAGCTCAAATACAGTGCAAGGAATTGAAATCTTAATTATGTGCAGAGAAATATATGAAATAGAATTTGTAGTCACAATGCATTTCTTGATTATGAATCCATAATATGTTATTGTTTCTTCAGAGAGCTGAAAAGATGCCATTAATGTAAAAGGTGAAAGTATTCATTAAACCAGTGGTGCAGCACTAGGCTCTTAATTTCATAAAATGAAACTTAGAACTGGGTAACTGCTGCACTGCTGGCTTTTTGAAACACTCTACTGGTTGTGGTGGTGATATTTTGATAGTGAGTCCAGTATTTTGACTAAGTGCAAAACTTAATCCTTTACACCATATTCCTTGCTTTAAGTGCTATATGAAAGTGATAAATAGCACTCGATAATTAATCCATAGCTAAAGTGTAGATTTTACCATAGTTCATGGCTAAACCCATAGTTTTTGGGTCTTCTCAGTGTTTAAGATTAGATATTAAAAAGGCAGTTACTAAAATTTGATAATATTTCTACTGTTTTGCAGTATATAATTGGATTTCTAAAATTACTGTTTTGATTCCATTTATTCTATATAGTTGGTGTGTGTGAGCCATACGCTTTTTGACATTGTTCTTATTTAGGTTTAGGTGAAATTTTTAACAGCTCTTTTAAAAGGTGGAGGAGTACATTTAAGTAATCTGAAGCAGTGTGTAAATTTGTTTCTGCTTATCTGGTTCATTTTAAGTCCTGAATAATTGAAATATTTGAAATATTTAGTTGTTGTTTTTCAAAAAATACAAACTGCATGTAGTTCAAAATGCTTATTTCAGTGTTATTTGAAGCATTTATTTGAAAGAGCTCGAAACCTACCAAAGTAGTTAATGTTGGTTGAGCAAGGGACTTTGGCTGAATGAATGGTATTTTATAAAAGGAAAAAAATGTTTTTCTCTGGGCTACACTGATCTGCACATGCTCTGCACTGATATATTGGTAAAGTTTGAGTATGTGGAAGGTTACTTATATCTGTGTGCATAACAGAATAGGATCCTTACTATATGCATGGAAGATGAAAGTATCAGCGTGGAGACCAGGAGTTCTGCTCATGTCATTGATCTCACTCTGGAATGATGTTAAACATTGGCTTGTTAGCAAGCACAATAAGTGCATAGTTGAAGGGTTCAGTACTTTTGAAAGGGTCTTCCTAAGAAAAAATTGGCCTGGTCTTTGTACCTGGATTCATGCAGTGTGCACTCAAATGCATCAGTGGGGTGCTGCATTTGAAACCACGTCTGAAACAAGGCATTGAGATCGCATTCAGTGCACTCTATGTGGAAGGGGTGCCAGGTTCTCCAGTGGCTCCTGTCACCAGGCACTTGTGTCTGTGACCTAATGCTAGAAGACTATGCAGATCTGGCTGCTGGTTTAACAGCAATGTGGAGCATAGGACTGTAGCACATCAGAACAAAATTAACCCTGGCCATTGTAGGTCAGTTGTTAATGCAGAAGCCCCTGATAAGATGAACTGTGACTGCCTCTCTTGTGCTGATCTCACACTGTAAAATAAATAAATAGAATAACTGATTTCTTTGGCCTCAGAAATACTTTAATACCATGCTTTATCGTAGGGAGCTGTTCTCTAGCTCAGAATAATTAGTTTCATTTATTTACCTAGATTTCTAGGAAATCTATAGGAATACTAAGTTATATGACAAAAATCTGTTTACTCTGACCCAGGAAATGTTGTTCTCTGTGTGGTTCTTGGGGGGGGTATTTTAACAGAAATGAGTTGGAATTGAAATACTTACTAAAGAAAGGCAGCTAACCTAAACCTCTAATTACCTGGAAAACTTCAGGCTGAACATTCAGCACTGTAATTACCTCAAAATTACTAGCTGAGTCTGGACAAAATATTTTTCTTTGACATTTTGCTTTATGCCTCTAGCTTGAAAGAGAAATTAAACCTGCAAATGCTGGAGGTGCTGTCAAAACAAGACAACCGAAGCAAGAAACAAGCTGCTTTTTAATTTCTATGGATTTTTCTCAAACTTTTTCAACTTGTCTTCTGTAAAATACCTCCAAGGTGCTATATAATTTACTACTGATCTTAATTAAACTTCAAGGTACAGAGCAAGGAGGTGAAGTCAACAGATGAAGTTGAACATAAGTAAAAAGACCAGAATCCGGGAGTAGATAGCATTGAAGTACAAACATGCTGGGAAGTATTTGAGCCTCTGTCCTAGTCTCAAGGGCAGTGTGAAATAGAGAGCCTTGCAATCAGCTGAGTGAGAGCTCCCTTCTAAAGAGACCTGTTGGATACAACTGTGATGTGTGTCTTTTCTTCAGTCATCTCCAGACACAAAAATAGGAGGTTATTGGTAACATAGCCATGGGCTATTTATGTCAAGGAAGTATGAACCCAAAGAAATGCTGAGTTGTCAGTGATCCTAAACAAGTTGTAAATGTAAATTGGCCAGTACCAGAGAACAATTAATGGCTGGCCATGAATGGATCCCAGCAGTGGACTTGAGTGTTTTCTGGTCAACTGGATTTCAGAGTTCAGACATTTCTTCTAGTTTTGATTTATGATGGGAACTAGTGGACTCCCAACAACTCTTTAGATGTGGTTGATGAATATGAGTCTGTGCTCAGACTACACAGGAGGGTTTTCAAAGTGGAAACATGTCCCACTTTGGCATGTGCTTATTGACAGGTGTAGAAACTTTTCTCTGTGAGACTGGCCTGCATGGCACCCGAATAGCACAGAAGGAACCGCCCTCTGGTTTCCAGAGGTCAGACTGATCATCTGACCTTAAAACTTGCTCACCATTAGAACAATCAGTGTAATGATGATGTTGGTTGCAGAGATCTTACATCAATCTTTTAATAAACCTGTCTAGGTACAAAAGCTGTAGTCTGATCTTTTTTTCCAAAGCTGAAAAAGTAGTGTCTGAACGTGGTTCTGTGGTTCTATGCTATGATTCTATATAGCCAAGGATAAAAGATAAAAGCAGTGTAGGGATTTTCTGGAGTGTAACTTATCTAATGGGATTTTATGACTAGTTTCTTTTATGTACCATTCTTCAGACATTAGATTTTAGAGTTTTAGAAAATACCTGTGCAATCAGATCAGACCTCTCTCAGTGCTGCCATCAATTTCCATCCATATGTTTTAGGCTGGCAGGTGTTCCTGAAGGCTTTGTGCTTGAGAGGAGTGGTTCATAGGCAACCCTCATGCACTTAGAGAGACTGTTTTAAATGGACAACTGAATGGTAGATTGCTTTGGTTAAAATGCGAGAAATAGAAACCGTTTCTACAGCATAATGCTTAGCAACTAATGCTTCATGACATAACACTTGTTTTTTTAGAAGCTTGAATAACACTTAATTAGCAGGTGAGGAAAAGGGACATAAATGCTGGTTTTGATGGTTTTATAGTAATTTTACTGTTTCTTAAAACCATTTACCACAAATATTCTGATGTAATGTCAGTAGTATCAGTGAATTGAACAGAAGGCAATGTCTGCTGCAATATCTCTTTGTAAACAATATTTTCTTTCAGTCATGGGGCCAAGATTTGGACTGAACAAAGTGAGAACTTTTTAATCAATCATTTTAGAAGAGAGAGAAAAGACAAAGAGAAAAAAGTCATTGAGGACTTTGTGTGTGTGTAGCAACCTAAAGAAATCTGCATGATGATGAAACATTGTCAGGATTTCTCAGGTGGCTTTTTGGTTTACTACTTATTTTTATTTTTTCATTGATCTCTGCAACAAAAGCAAGATGACTATTTATTAAAAAAACCCCTTCATGTTGCTTGCTTTAACTATGTGGTCCCTATAAAAAACCCAGATGCGCGAAGGATGTTCATTCTTCCTGAACTTCCTGAAGTATTCAAGAGCAAATAAGTAGGTTTTGACTTTCAAGCCTGAGCAGCCTTTGTCTGAGAGACCCAGCTATAGTGTTTTCTGGCCAAGACAGGGAGGGCATATGCAATCCAAAATCTAGGAAAAAAAATAAATCAGAGTTTCTGCGTAAGTCCACTGGAGTTGTTCTAAAAAAGAGGAATTATGCTTCTGTAATGTATGATTTAAACATACCTTGTGTCTTCCAGTATAGTGAAGACCAGGAAACTCTTGTATCATAAATCAGTTGATTCAGGTAATGAAGAATGGAAATTATGTTTCCTAAATGCTTATTCTACTTAAGTTTATGAACATGTTAAAACATATAGTAATTGCAGGCTTCAGGAACAATTCTGTTACTTACAAACACTTACAAACAATCTTGATAGTGGTCCTTTTCCCACAAGTTTCCTGTTAATGAACTCCGATGTCACTTCAAAAGACAATTTTAAGTGGAGATTTGTATTGGACAGCTTCCATGCTCATAACAGTATTTTACTGTTGTTTTCATTCTAGAGTGTTGACACCTTTTCAAAATTTTGACAAATACTGCAGGTAGAAAATATGTACATGTTAGAATTGGATAGATGAATTTAAGGGAAAAATTAGTAACTGCTTGGGTTTTTTATTTTTAAGAAAAATAATTGCAACAACATTTTGAACTTTTTTTTTTCATTAATATGATCTCTCTCACCAGAAATGCAAAATTTTAAAGATGGTATTTAAGGTTGTATATTCCTTCTACAAACTGGAAGAAGTGTGAAAAAGTTTTCTAAATCAAGTTAAAATAATTTTGCTTACAGAAAACTTTAATAGTTTTTCCAGAGCACTTGGAAAACACTTGTCACAAAAACATTAAGAAAAATTTAGAGGTTAGAGGTTTGAACAAGAAAGGTCATGAAGGAAGAATGTAATTTTGAAGTGGAAAAACCATTGTCATTGTGGGTCAAACTAGGGATTTGCGAGACCTGGCATCTTGTCTCCGGCATGCTGGGCATTGTTGGACTGCTTCTGTAGTTCACCAAATGTATATATTAGTATATGTGTATCTGAAAGCATATAGTGAATAAGCTCTATAGGGACACATACAGGATATTACTTTGATGAAAAGAACTTTTGTTAGCTTTAAAAACACTTGATTTTTTTTTCCTGAGATGTAGTTGTAAACAATTGTATTCTCTTCTCTAAAACCATATGTAAAATAGAAATTTCCAGCTTGATGTAAAGGATTCAGTTAGATGTTTTTGTCTTCCTGATATATATCACCAGAATGCTTCAAAGAACATGCAAAGTTCTTTAACTTAGTAAGACCTTATTTATCTAGCACATGGTAAATGTTAGCTATAGGATGCAAGCTCAGATTTCAAAAATATTCAAATAAGTTATTGAAAGAAGATTGTCTCTTTCTGTAAGGAAAATCATAATTTTTCTTTAATTTCTGAACATGACTTTAAAGCTCAGTGACAGAAAGAAACACATTCAAAGCAAAATATCTCATGGTGGCTTCATTTCACACTTTGAAGACAGTGGTGGGAGGAAATAACTATAACCTCTTTGGCAAACAATGACAAACTACTTTTTAACCTATTTAATTTGTTGCATGTCAGATTGGTTTTCTACTAGAAGGTCTCATATTCTCGTATCTGGTGTAAATCTTCCAGCTTATTTTTTCAAACAATCTCTCTTGTCAAATTTATTTTTCAGGGAATCTCAAATACAGCACAGCTCCCTGCCTTTTGCTATTTCTTGCTTTAGTAAGGAGGAGAGAAAGAGAGAAAGAAAGAAAGAAAGAGAGAAAGAAAGAAAGAGAGAGAGAAAAACAAGAAAATGAGATATTGGGGAGATATGTCTTCTGAACTACTTTCTTCATTAGACAGAAGAGTAAAACCCAGGGATTCAGCTACTCTGATACTCTGCCACAGACAAAGGCCAATATTGGATGCAAAGCCAAAGCAGCATCTGATTTTTTGTGCTTTACTCTCTCTGCTTTGAATGTGGTCTGCAGAGGGAGACATCATATCCAGCTACAGCTGTTATTTATCACTGTACCTTCAACTGAGCAGTGGGAAATTGCCTATGACAATAAAGATTCTCACAAAACTGTTTTTCCCACTGTGATCTGCTCCTGCTTATGAGCCAGGGCAAAATAGCTTAAGCTTTCTTTTTACAATTTCCAGATTCTTAGAAATCTGCTGATCCACACTCTTTGCAGAAAATGAACTGCTGATCGTCTCCTTTGCTGTTCTCTGCCTTGCCATTTTTCGGGTGACTCCTACCCCATCTAAAAATGTCCCCGGACTAACCATCTTGTATCAATTGCTGGATACAACTGGGTTTTTTTTCAGGTAGACTCTATATTGTTCTTTGTGCTCTCATCTATTTAGAGAATGAGTTTAAAGGGCCAGGATTGTCTCCTATTTTCTTTCTAAGGTGTTGGTGTAATGAAATTGTGCCTTTTGGTGCTGCCACAGTAATAGGAAAAGCTTTGCAGAAGGTACAGAAAAATACCTTCACGATATAGTTCGATCTCAACCACCCCAAAATAAAAGAGCTAGTGTAGTACAGCTAGTGTGTGGAAGTAGTTTGGAGCAAATTTGAGAAATGAAACCTAAATTATAAATTTTTCCAAATAATAGGGGAGGGGGAAAAAAACAGAAAAAAGAAACAAACCCCAACNTACCTTGTTAAATAAATGACACAATGGGTATTGGAGATTCTATTCCCAGCTTTTCAGACTGGGCACTAGTTACTGGAGAAGCAAGTTGGAAGGCAGTGCCTCTTCATAGAGGCATAGAATAGCTCAGGTTGGAAGGGACCTTAAAGGTCATCTTGTTCCAACTCCCCTGGCATGGACAGGGACACCTTTCACTAAACCAGGTTGCTCAGAGCCCTGTCTAACTTGGTCTTCAGCACTTCCAGGGATGAGGCATCTGCTCTGGGCAACCTGTTCCAGTGCCTCACCACCTCCACAGTAAAGAATTTCATCCTAATGTCTGATCTATACCTGCCCTCTTTCAGTTTGAAGCCCTTCCCCCTTGTTCTATCACTATATGCCCTTGTGAAAAGTCCCTCTCCAGCCTTCTTGTAGACCCCCTTCAGGTACTGGAAGGCTACAGTTAGGTCACCATGAAGTCTTAACTTCCCCAAGCTGAACAATCCCAGTTCTCTCAGCCTTTCCTCATAGGAGAGGTGCTGCATCCCTTTAATCACCTTGTTGGCCTCCTTTGGACTTGCTCCAACAGGTTGATATCCTTCCTGTGCTGGGGACCCCAGAACTGGATGCAGCACTTCAGGTGGAGTCACATGAGAGCGGAGTAGAGGGGCTTCCATCTAGCTAAAGCAAAGTGTGGGCATTGGCATTGCTGAAATCATCCCAGTTCAGGGCAAGGAAGCCTGTGCTTTCTTGTTCCTGCTTGGCTTTTCTCTTTGATCAGCTTTGACATGAAAAGTAATAGTGTGAGCATTTTGGTCAGAAAAACAGCCTCAAGACTCTGTGCTTAATTGGTTTACTCTTTTGACTTTTTTTTTGTTTGGCATGTGCATAGATGATGTTTGGTTCAGTTCAGTTCCTTTAGGAAGAGGTGTGTTTTTCTGCCAGATTGATCCAGCAATTCCTTGGTGACTGACCAGACATTTTTATTCCTCTCCTTCCCACCTTGAAGTTATATACAAACACATCTAAACTTCAGCTAGTATTTATCACTTTGTAAAGATGCTATTAAAATGGAAATAACTCTAGCAAGAAGAGGGGAAGGCAGTTGGGATGGTGATGGTTTCTAGAGGTTGTTGCCTGTGTTTTAAAAACCAGCTAATGAGAAGCTAAAGAACAAACTGTGGTAAGACATCAAAAGAACACCAAGTAAAGCTGATAATGAATAACCTGAGAAGTAAATTATGGAAAGCAAAAATATGTGTGGAAATGCAACAGGAGAATTGGTCTTTTTTTGTAAAAGGTATTGACATAGCAGACCTTCAAGTGTTTATATTTCTTCTTGGGGTGTCTGCAGTATGAGTCACTGAATTACTTCCTACCTAGTGTGATAAGATTAAAACACTGGGGAAATTTAGAAAGGAAATTATAGACAATATGCAGGGAATGACCTTTATCAAGGGTGCTTTTTTTCATCACATGAAGTACAACTCCTTACCAGTAGGGAAAAAGTAGCATCCTACCCAGAGGAGCAGGAACTAACTGTGGAAAAGATTTTGTGGAGTTTTGGAGCTGACTTTTCTTGTCTCATGTGGTAAAGAACCTATGTATACTTTCTTCCTCATCACACGAAAGATAGATCATGTAGCTTGAAAATTATTGTTGCCTTGCAAAAATGGGAAGATAAGTTCTCAAATCTGGGCTCCATTCAGCTGTGCAAAGCAACTTCCAAAAGGCTTCCAAAATAAAAAAATTAAAATTATTATTTTTTTTTAACAGGGTTAAAGTTTTATATTAAATTAATGCCAAAAACTGTTTTATCCTGTAAATCCTGGATTAAAGTGAAATGGACTACTGTAGTAATGATATGTCTAGATGTGCTTTTTTTTTTCTTTCTGGTTTGTGCAGCTATTATTATTGTGGCTTGCTGGAAGAAGCCTAAAGCAGGGAAAATATTTGACAATCATGGTTATTTATATACACACAGCACTGATGGGCAACAGTATGAGTGGACTGTGTAACTTTATTATTTTTTTGTTCCCATCAGCACAAATCCAACCATTCTTCTGCTTTGATCAAATGCTGTTGGTTCAGGTAATGATTTAACATAAAAAGGTTGAAAGCCCTTGATGTTTATTTATTTCATAAAATAGAGCTTGTTTCCAGTCTGCCTTCCTTCACAACCAGCATTTTATCACCTATCACCTGTGAAAATTACACGGTATAAAAGTTGAAAAATACTGTGAGAGAAGACTGTGGTAGATGCCTGGACCTTTGCAGGCAACACTTCTGGGAGATGTGGGACATACAGTCCTTGGGAGGAGTATTATGGTATAGCTGACTTCTGACTGGTTGGTTTTAGTTGGCTGGGTTATCTGAGCACTTGCCAGTTACTAAATCTGCATTTTACAGTCTCCTTAGCAGCACTGCCCATTTGTTTTACCCTTTCACAAATGGAGACATAGGAGGGAATTCACCCCAGGGAAGAGAAGATTCTGGTAGATAGAAAGGCTACGCTTAGAGCGTCTGAGGCTTGTGCTTTCACCACCAAAAAGCTCTTTCTGTTATTGTAGAGTGACTCCTAACATTGGAATGGACAAGAAAAGAATGGAACATAATGGGAAATTTGGACTTTGTATGGAGGAGAAGCAAACTGAGACTTTAGTAGGTAGTTTCTTCAGCAGAGTAGGTAAAATGTAAGGATTGCAGTAAAAAAAAACAATCACCAAGAAGCGTCTGGTTAGCATTGGCAATATAACAAGAGTTGAAAAGAAATTTCTAGGTATATCAGGCTGGAATTTTTAAAATGTGCATAAAAGAAAACTGGTATACCAGTAGAAACTAAAATAATTGCCTCTGTATTTCATTTCTGTCATCCTTCAAAGCTGCAAAGTTGTAAGAAATGACAACATTAATGTTCCCACTAAAGCTGAACGAAAGCTGACTCTGTTTCTAAAGAGAGATATCCATGACAGTAATATTGCGGTAAAGTAAGCACTTGGAATTACATTTGTAGAATTTATAATCCAAACCCAAACAACCCAAATACTTTCAATGCTCCATTTCTATGTTCATGTTTTAGTATCTCTGATGCTGATATTATTTTTATTTTATGGGCTTAAGGGAATGCCTGCACTAGTTGGAATGCTTTCAGGGAACAAAGTTTTATTTTTAGATCAAATGAATCTGACCCAGATAAAATCTGGACTTTAACTTGGCAATTACAGAGTTTGAAGCAATGAATAGCACATCTGAGGAGAGAGATGAGTTGGATTTTTTAATTTCTCTTGTCATTTGATATGCAGGGATGTGTCAGTATGTGCAGTGTATCTTGCTTGTATTGACATATTAGTTTGTGGAAAATTGCAATATGTAGAAAGCATTTATTTTAATGCAAAATATTAGTGTTTGGGGCTTAACAAGAGCACGATTAATTACATGTTGTTATAAGTAACTTGGTGAGACTTTGTTAGTGGAGAAAAAGGAAGTGAAGACTTGTGCCCTTTACGGGAAGGAGTGGGACATTTTAGCTATTCTGGACAGCATTTAGCACTAACCCTGATTGTGCCTGAGAGGCTCATCTGTTAAATGATTTCATTGCATTTTTGCTAGTAATTTTGCTTTTCAATGGACTAGCTGAAAGTAGTAAGGCGATAAAAAAATGTCTAATTCTCAATCTTGTAGTTGGATTATTTTAAAACTTGACTTATTAATGGAACTCCTGGGGTTGAAGGGATGTGACAAGTGATGTCTACTGGGAGAAAGTGGTGACATTCTCCTCCACGTAATTTGTTCTCTCATGTTTGAGTGTCAGTGTAGGGGTGAGTGGTCATGAGTTACAATGAGCAAAGTGCACAAATGTTTCAGTGAAATGTTGCTAGCTGATGTGTTCTACTGCATTTAGGTCTTCTATCAGAGAATAGGCTTAAATATTATTGGATTATTTTAAATTTCTGTTTCTAAACTAAAGGAATGTCAATAGAATTCATGACATTTCTTTCTGCTGAAATATTATTTAGAAGAAACAGTGACTTGTTACACTAGTTTCCTTGATTTAAAAGGGAACACTCAATTTGGATTTTCAGGACCTAATGAACCATTTATTGTTCTTACAATTGTATATTTAACATTACATGTGGTATCAACATTCCAGTTTCCTAATAAATAGAGTAAATAACATGACATCGCTAATATCATAATATCAGTGCTTCAAAAAGATAAGGTTAATTTTTGTGAAGGAAAAAGAACTATTATCAGGATTTACTCTACTTTTTAATATATATTTAATGTAAAGTCCCTTTGGCTATGAGGCCTTGTATGAGGTGAGATACATTTCTTTTAGTTGATTAATATGCTTAAAGTAATGCTTTATGCTGTGTACTCCTAGAAGAAATAGATTTTTTTTAATATTAAGAAATTGAACAAGTAAACTTTTTTTTTCCAATTCCCTACAAAACTTCTTTAAAATTCATGAGAAGTTTTACATCCATGCAATGGGCATGGATTTATTTTTAAAAAAAATTGTGGTCAAAGAAAACCTGGATAGAGTCTGTAGGGCAAGAGATCATTATCTCATTTTGAAGAGGAGACAATGTAATTTAGAAGCTCATCTAAGGAGGTTAAAAAAGCTTTCATGAGATCTGATGAGACTGGTCAGCAGCTTTCTCAGTGTAATGGACTGATAGGGCCTTGTCTTCCAGATATGAAGTTACATTTCTGGTGTAGTATCCTGCTATGCTGAAAATCTGTGTTATCTCCAATGCAGACACTCAGATTTAAAGTAGCATAAATACCTTTGTTTTTAGCCACCATAAATCAGAAGAAATTCTTCCAGCTGTTGAAAGGGATCTTGAAGCAATTTTGTAGCCGAGGTCCAATCAGATAATGCTAATCTCTAAGGGGTACAATGAACATTCACAGGAGAAAATATTAATATTGCAGCTCACCCCAGAGATGACTACATTTCAATGTGATAAATGGTTTATTATCATCATCATCTTATCTGTCAAGCTTTGAGTGTATTTTGGAGACTTTGGAAAGAATAAATCTCTATAGACATTGCTCATTGCCATTTACAGCAGTATGCCAAATGGCATATGCTCTGCTAGACATAGTCAAAAAAGACTAATTATTGTATTTTGGGGTGGTGGGGAAATTAAAACTTTTTAAAAAATTGTTTTGTTTTCATACGCTGCTTGTAATGTGATGGTTTCAGGACAGCAATATGGCATTCCTGCAACAATGCTTCATCTTTTCCAGCCCAAGGTGCCTGCATCAGCTTCCACTGTCATCAGAGTAGATTAGTGAACTTGCATCACCTTAAATGGCTGTGTTATGGGTTAGAAAAAAATGAAACCCCTCCCCACCTACACAGCCTGCCTAGTACCTGAGGGAAAGGAAACAAGTTTCATTTTTTTCTAACCCATAACAGGCTGTAACAGCTGAATCAGCCTCAGAGTTTTCTTGTGAAAATTTGATAAACATTCAGATTGAACATTAAAAGAATGGTTTTTTCTTCTGTCACTTACTTTAGGGTTAACTGAAGTTTTAATACATAGAGTACTTCAAATACAACCAAAGCTGTGCAAAGTTTTCAAGTCCTTAGAGATTATTTGAAAAGGATGCCAGAGAAATCTTTAGCCTTGAAAGTGGTAAACTGACATTTGAATGTAGCATAACGCTCGCCTCTAAACTAATTCAGTCTTTTTTTGTGTCTCTATGCATGTACGCACACAAATATGTACATCTAAACTTCTCTTTTTTCTTATTTTTTGTCTGTTGATATGATTTGGCATTTGTACTGACCAAAAGGGATTTGTTTTAGAAGGTGTAATGCTTAGCAGTGTACTTTCTTGCTTCCACTGAAGTATGCTGCCTGAACATCTGTAAGAAATAAGATGCTGTGGCACTTGCTTTACTGAAAGTATTGGTTGAACTAAATTAATTTAAAAATGAGGCTTTAAACTATATAAGCAAAACATATACAGCATTTCAAGGCCAGATGTCTTCTACAGTTTTTACTAAGTGTGCATTCTCTAATGTAACTAATTTGGGGACTATTGCCTAAAATTGAGGCAGAACCTTAAACCTGTGCTACATAGTAGTCATTCATCAACTTATGTTTCATCAGCTCCTGATTCTGTTTTGAACTGTTCTAAATGTAGTTTGTGCTCCAGTGTTGGTATCTCTGAGTTTGCTTTAGGCAGTTTGAGGAAAATGTCTGTGTCTACGGTTAAGGACATGTACAGTTGGCACAGTAATGCTCAGTCCTTATTCCCTGATGAATCTGGAAAGGGAAGACTGCAGCCAGGTGCACAGAAACTTGCTGTTCATTCACATGTCTGGATTTTGTGCTGTAGGAAATACGTTCATATCTTATCCAGGCAGCTGGCCTGTGGTCAGGGTATGTGCTCAAGCGCTGGGGCTGAGATGTAGCCAGTAAAACTCTGGGCTCTCAAATCATGATCTTTTACAAGATCAGCCAAATTGCTTGACAAGACTTAGAAATAATGCTTGAGGCTTATCTCTGAATATTTCTGTCACCCGAAAAATTAAATAAAGTCTCCAAATACATACCAGATATTTTGGAAAACACTAAAAAAGTTAATATTCTGTTTTATTTGAACAACAAGACCACACTGTCTCACAAGGGTCTCTAATGTTAGCCATTTCATTACTGTTCCAGGTCAAATGAAAAAAGTCCATACGTCATGTTCTTTCTCTTGAAACTACTTCTTCCACTGCTTGCTTTCTTGGTGCCCTTGTCTGAACTGTTAAATTATTTTAATGAAGTGATTTCAGCTCGCTTAATAAAAAAGCTCATATAGATGTTGGCAGATATGGCAGGAACTTCCATAAAGTTTCTCTTCCTCAGATTTCTCAGGAATTCAGGTCAGTTTCCTTGTCTTGAACAGGATTGAAAATAAACTATTGAAAATTATGACAGTTAATTTATCATAAACATTTCCTATTGTTTTCTGAGCTTTACAGGGGCTTTTGTTTTGTATTTGGCAAAGACACAATATTGCCCCCAACACTCCCCCTCCTTTTAAAAAATAACAAGTAAGTTCTTTACATATGCAGGATGGTAGTGTTAGGGCATAATGAAAGCTATCTGGAGTTAAGGCCTTTCTCATATATAGTAACAAACTGCTTGATAGGTAGGAGAGCTGTTGTGAATAAAACAGAGGTATAGAGCCTCTTTCTGGAAGAGTTGTTTTGGTTTTTTTTAGAATCTGTATTGTATTATATTTTGCACTGACTAAGGCAAGAGCCTAAACATCAAAGTAGCAGTGATCACATTCAAACAAACACAATGAGAGAAAGCAACAGCACTGAAAAAACAGCAGTGGAGTGAGAGGATGTAAAAGAAGAATGCAGAAGGTACAGGAATGCAGGTTGGCACTTCTGGACAGAACCAAGTTCATTCAGGGAAAATGACTGATGTGAAAACCCCTGACTCCTCACAGAGCCTGCTTTCAGAGTTTGCAGTTACAAAGAGAAGTGTGAGTTACTGCAAATCTGTTCTGACAAACCCGATGGAAACAATCACATTTGCATCTTTTAGTCTCCCGGGAATTATAGAGGAAGATTGCCAGGCTCTGGAGAACAAAGTTTGTAGTTATCAATTTAGTCATAGATTGTCACAGGACTTCTTAGTGTGCCTCAAAATGGTGAGGACATTCTGCTGAATTTCTTTAAACTCAATCAGACAGCAAAATTTCAGAGCTACAGTGAGACTTATGCTGTCTGCAGTATCATGTTTGAAATTTTAAATATTACTGAAAAAATTGGGTTATTCCCAGATTGCATCTTAGAAGTTAATATTTTACATTATTTAACCTGTGTGACTAGAGGTAAAGCACTAGAGGCATGACAACTTCAACAATAAGATTCTAGAGTGAATTTAGCACATGGATTAACCTCCAGAAGTGGTTTTAGGACAGAGTTGGCCCCATGCTCTTTTTTGAGGGTATGTGTAAGTAGAGAGGCCAAAGTTTTTAAAAGTCTCCCATTTCATGTCCAGAGAAGTGCAACAAAGGTTGCATGGGGTCTGGAGCACAAGTGTTATGAGGAGCAGCTGAGGGAGCTGGGGGTGTTTAGCCTGGAGAAAAGGAGGCTCTGAGGAGAATTTATTGCTCTCTACAACTGCCTGAAAGGAGGGTACAGCCAGGTGGATGTTGGTCACTTCTCCTAGGTAAGAAGGGAAAGAGCAAGAGGAAATGGGCTCAAATTGCACTAGAGGAGACTGAGGTTGGATGTTAGGAAAAATTTCTTAAATGAAAGGATCATCAAGTACCGGAACAGGCTGTCCAGGGAGCAGGTTGAGTCACAATCTGTGAAGTGTTCAAAAAAGGTGTAGATGTGGTGCTTAGGGGTGTTTTTTAGTGTTGGACCTGTGCAAAGTAGGTTACTTGTTGTACTCATTGATCTTAGAAGTCTTTTCCACCTTAACGATTCCACGATCTACTAACACAAACTGCTTGTCTATTGGGCTTTAACTTTTTAAAAGTGCATTTTCTTCTTTTGTGCAAAGAGACCATCTTTATAGAATAACTTAAAAACAGTAACACCAGCTCTTTTGCACATTTAGTTCATCACCTTCCACTCTCCCCAAGTCTAGGTTTGGCCCTTGACTATATTGCAGCATGAAATCCTGTAGTCTGAAACACTGGCTAGTCACTAGAGAGCCGTAATACTACATGGTGAAGGCAGATTACACCAAGGTATTTCTAAGCACCTTGATGCCCTGACATATCTGAAATATCATAGGAATGTGAAGCATGATTATGTATTTTTACTAGAAAATGTTGCATTTGAGGGTTTAGTTTTCATTTTTAAACCTGTGAATGAATGACAAATTATATTTTACTCTACGTAACTCTTGAGGATGGTGGTATCTTTTTAATCTTATTTTGATTTGATGGCTATTTTGGTTATTTTCTCAATGTTAATTCCAAAGAATGCCTTATTATCACTTTCAAGATATGAAATTGAAAAAAAAGTAATAATTCTTCTCCTGACTATTGTTGTTTCACACACTAACATCCTAGAATATCCACAAGTAGTCTAATCAAATACTGCTTGACCTGTGAACTTAACATTTAGTGCCACATGAAACAAAAGAAGAACAAATATCAGAATTCCATACCTACTCACTGAATGTTTTTTCAAAGAACTGTTTTCTGAAGATAATTTGAACCAG
Organism: Ptilonorhynchus violaceus; assembly: GCA_013397565.1. NCBI lineage: Eukaryota > Metazoa > Chordata > Aves > Passeriformes > Ptilonorhynchidae > Ptilonorhynchus > Ptilonorhynchus violaceus. The sequence goes on from VZRJ01003859.1 coordinate 20,519, forward strand.
TATTTAGAAGAAATATCACATGGTTTGGTGTTTCAGTGCTATTTTGACTGAGAAGAAATAGTAATTTTTGTTTTGGAAACCATGAGTTGATTTTGGCCTAAGGAAAAAGTTAGCCATTCTGTCACTGAGAACAGTAACTGATCTGATCTCAGTTAGGAAATACAATGTGTGCTTAATAATCTTCTGGAAAAATAAGAACATATTAGAGGCTGAATGTTTGCATAAAATAGAATATTCTTTGTATGAAATCAAACCTTCTGTTTACCAAAAATACAGAGAGATGTGAGTGTCGGTTTAATCCCTCTCCACCCTCTGACCCCTGAAAATATTTTTATGCACAAAGCTTTCATGAACAAACCTATTATAAAATGATACTCTGAATAGTTAAATGGAAATTTGAAACAAAACAGATAGCAGTTTAGGAGGACAGCTGTATTTGAAACATGACCAACTTCATTTGTGAACATACCTGATTTTTTTTTTTTAGTTTCTCAGAAATAAAATTGCCTTCGCAATAGTCTTTGAATGTTAATTTTGTCCATCCATATATTAATATCTACTTCTGCTTTGGGATCTGGAGTGCTATAAGGGCGGTTCTTATCAACACCACAGCTCAAGGCCCTGAGCAGTAGCTGGAAACTGAGAACCAAACCTTGACTACTCATGGTCTTAGAGGTTTGACAGAGGGGAGGTAATATTTGAGTTCCTTGTCCATATTTCATTCAAGAAATCAAATATTGTGCAAGGTACTGGTCAGAATTCTAAGTGCACTATGCACTTTAATTTTTAGTCTTTGCTAGGCTAAAATACAGTTGAACTAAAACAGTTGAACTGTACAGTAATATAATACTTAAATACAAAGAAAAGACCTATAATTATAGTCATGATTTTTCTACCTTAATTCCTTTTGAAAGAATTTTCCTTAATGAAGGTGATGGGCAAGTACAGTGCTATCTGAGAAGATATTCTGGATGCAATTTGCAAAAATCTGTGGAGTGTCTGATACTGTTTCTGTATAACTGCAATGTTGGATTCAGACCTGATGCTGATTCAATGGCTGCTGATGTACATGAGTTTGCTATGCTATTTTATATGATTCACATAACATCAGTTCTGTATAGTGAGTGGAGTGCTGCATTAATATGAGGCTTACTGAAATACAATTGTAAAGAAATAACTGATATTTGATTCATTAAGGCTACACTTTTTAAAAGAAAGCCAGCATTTAAAGTGACCATTTAATCACTGCCACGTATCACTCCAAGAACACTCCATTATGTGTGTTTGAACAAATGAGCTCTAAATTGTTGCGGCGGATGGAGATGGTGGGTGCCACAACCTTCCAGAAGCATCTCCAGCACAGAGTTGCTTGGCAGAGTTGTTCACACTCACACACACACACGAACACGCCATATAGCCTTTCCAAAAAACCAGGGTTGACGGCAAAGAGGTGGGAAGGATCTTCGTGTAGAGTTCCACTGGAGGGGTTTATTGCAGCCACGCACATGAAGGGGTCCAGGGACGAAGACAAAGAATATGGGAGGGTCCAGGTTTATATATGGGATTGGTGGAGGCGGGGAGAGAGCATCAGGGGCCAATGATCTGAGGGCATGAGGGCGGTACACAGGCGGGGCTAGGATATGGGAACCAACAGGGAAACACTGAGGGAGTGGCGAGGGAGCAAGGGCCAATGGGAGAGCAGAGAAGGGAGAACTTTCTAGGGCAGGGACATATATAGGGGCAGGGAGGCCAATGGACCAATCGGGGAGACAGAACTGGGGTACATTAACATAACAGAACAAAGCATCCTGGGGGGAAGCCTTCTCTGTTACCCTGACCTGGGGAGGATTTCCAGTTTTAGGGACCATCCCAGCAGTGGACTCTCTTGTTCCCCTGCTCACCAGGCTCACTGGCCTCCACACTAAATGAGAATATTTCTAAGTAGTGAAAAAGACAATATTCAGACCTCAATTAGGTGACACGCATTTTCTTAAAAATACTGTACTATTCCTCAAACTGGTGTTAAGGCACGGCTGCAATTTTCGGCACTCTACGCATGTTATTTTGAAGTAGCTCCTTTTTGTCATCTAGAAAGAATTGCACGTCTAAGATAATATGGTACCTGAGCTCTAGACATCACCAGGGGAGTGTTAAATGGAGACAGTCTGCTGAATGTAGTAAATTACTCTCCTGAATTGCTTATCTGGAAAAGTGAAAAAGCTCACTGGATACAAAAAAATGAACAATCAAAAAAGAAAATAAATGTACAATCCCAAAATACTAACTCCTGACCTTTGAAATACCCTGTAGTGTGTGCAAAAAGTAGTTTTGAAGAAAAGATGACTAAATTACAGTAATAAAGGATAGGAGAGCCATCTAGAAAACCGTATCCTCTTCTAAAATTGACATTTCTCTTGATGCAACAAAGATCTGTGGCAACAGAGGTAAGGCATTTAAAACATGAACCTCTCCATGTGGAAAAAAATGCATGCATTGATAATGTCCATGTCTTCACTGCTGCATTTTTAGGAAAATAAAAGTAAAATTTCTACCTCTAAACCTTGTTCCTATAATTATCTGTGTGTAACTTCTTGATTACCTTTCTCCTTTCTGTTCAGGACAGAACTTTGAAGGAAGAGAGCCATCAGTTTTCCCCTCTACCTGGGTTACTGAAGAATTGTCAGCTGCCTAGTATCATACCCACATTGCTCCATGTCCTATGGGAATGCTGAGGAAAGAAGCTATCTTGCCATTACACGGTATTACGTGGTATTTTATTACTATCTTTTTAAAGGTATTTTCAATGGTATTGAATCCCAAAAATTATGTCAGCAAGACTTGCGGGAAGATTGCTAAATCTTTGGACTTTCCTTCTCTACCCAAGAGGCATGATGCCAAGAGGATAGATTGATATGTTTATATTTGTCATAGATGGTGAATTAAGATAGAAGGTAACCTTATATCTGAATATTTTATAGATATTCAGTATTATTGGTATTTAATTTTTATCACAGGGAGACCTATTAGCATTTTCTTGTTTCTGGGACAACAGGACCAGTCTGAAGAATACAGAATTTGTAAGGCTGATTAGGCTTTGACTTTTTGGTCTCATATAAGAGAGAAGGAAATGCATACCCACCTGGAATAGGTCTCATTCTGACTACACCAGACTACTATTTTTTACACTAAACTACCAAAGCTGCTTGCTTTTGTGACTTCCTATGTGATGGAACCTTGAATTATGTGCATTATGGTAGCTTCTTCATAGTAGATCAGTTTCTGGCAGATAAATATTTTGCCTGTCTTGGAAGAGAGTTTTGAAAGTTTTCTATCCTTGCTCTTTTTATTCTATTATGTTATGTTTGTTGGAAACCACTTTTCACTTCCTGATGATTTCTTCTCACAGAAGTCATAGAAAGAGATTTGGGTGAAAATGGCAGATCAAAAAAAGCTTCATTTCAATAGCTTTTTCTAATACTCTACAAAACTGGCCTGCCACTGCTCCCTGATTTATAGTAAGATTGGTTCAGTATAACTGATTGGAAGAGTTTTGAAAGTCTCTAAATTTTAAATATTTCTGATGAATGTATACGTGATGTGTTTCAAATTGTAATCCAACTCCCATTGAAGTCTATGGCAACTCTACCATCAATTCCTATGGTGCAGAAGTGGACTTATAATGAGCTATTTAATGTTTCACTTATCTAAATTGTCACAGCTTGAAAGTAGTAGTAAAAGACTGGTGGGGTTGTGGAATGACTGGAGGGCCTGTAAATGTAATCAAAGAGACCAGATTGTGTGTGAGAAGCTGTTTCATCTCAATCTCTTTCATCTATGGAAACCTGATAGAATTTGTTTAGTAGATTCTGGCATACAGAGAAGCATAGTCAAATGCAGTATTTAGAATGACTCTTCAGAACAAAAGCAGACAGATGAATCGTTTTACAGTTAAGAAGCAATAATTCAGCAGTTTTAAGTTCTTCATATTCTGTCACAAAACTTCTGATGAGAAAGTCTTGTTTGTAGACAACATTTAACTTGGTTTTCTTATCTGTACAATTATAGAAGTATATGTTTGTTTCTTGTAGGAGACTGAAAATACATGCTGTAATATTTATGGAGTGTTTCAAAAGAGTGATGAAAAATAAGATAAAGAATGAAGGCTATATATTATGATATCTGATGTGTTTAATATAAAAATATTTCATATATCTGATCTTAATTTGTTGTTCAGAATTGCCAAGAATGATATAACAACTGATCTCAGATGGTGGCTGTTTTGAGTTTTTTTGTTTTGCCTTTTTTTTTTTTCCCCCAGAGTTTCTCTCAGATTCTAAACTCCATTTTGACTACATGCATTGAAAGGTTTACTAGTCCAAATGAACAAATAATTGGATTTTCTTAAAAAAATTCGGAGAAAACATGGTACAAATGGTAGTAATGTTAGGCATATTTGTTAGTACAGTAAATTAAGTATGAAAGAAGTGTGACTTCATCATCTTCTTTTGAAAGACTTTAATGATGAAAGAGCTAATATGTACATTGTGCATGTTACCACAAGCTGTCAGGAAGTGATTTGCAGCAAGGTGGGAAGACTTGCAGTGTACATGACATAGAACTGATCTTGTAATTGCCCAAAGTTGTAAGCAAAAAGTAGCTTTGAGTTCACAGGTAAACTCATATAATGTTTCCTTTGAATTTTAGGATTCTAAAAACCAACTCAGTAGCAGTACAACAGTGATAACCAAAACTTGGCCAGATCACAGCATGTCTCTTCAACTCCAGTGAACTGAATAGTGGAGAACTTAAAGGTTGGTGCTGCTACCGAATTTTTCTTTAAATGAATAATAAATGAAATGTCAACGAATGGATTATTCAGAATATTATTCAGCATCTTCAGACTTTGCCATATTTTCCTTTCTGTTACTGAGTCAAATGTTTTGCGTGTGATGGTCTATGTTGAGTTACAACATTTCCTATGTGTTTGTAATAATAGTTTTGTAAAATAATGAATAAGTTCTCTCTCTCCCCCTTTTTCTTTAGTTCTGAGATATCAGCCTAAATTTCCTTCACACTTTGTGTTCTTCACTCAGACAAGGTTTTGCACAGTTATTCTAGCGGCAGTTCTCTTCCCAGACAACCTTTTCTCTCACTGTCTTACCCACTGTTAATTTAAAATATTGACCCATAAAATTAAGTTCTTAAATTACGGTTGCCTTGTGTAGAAAATATTTCCTAGCAAAACTCTGCTACGGAAAAGTTAAAATTCTAGGAGTGCCTGTATTTCTTAGGGTGATGCCTTAAGGATTAGCTTTTAGATTTTTCTAACCCTGCACTGCACTAAGGTGTAATTCTGAACTCCATATTATGTGCTTCACATTCTTGTTAGACAAAACATTCCTCTTAGGCCTGGAAAACAAGGTCACTATCCTAGGCCTAAGTATAAACAAAAGTGAATTGGGAGGGGGTGAATGGGGGAATATTACCTCATTACCTGGAACTGTAATTGGACAACTAACTTCTGATAAAAAATGTACCAAACCTATATCTGGGGGGGGAAAACTCGTGATCGGGGTCCATCTTGGTCTAGCCTAGCATCGGCAAGGCTCTGTACCAGAGGTGTACCACCCGAAGGCCTTCAATAAATTCATACCTTTATTCACTAACTTTGTTCAGTCTCTGTTTCAGGTACTCCCAATTTTAGGCATCAAGGGGAGCTACATATTTTAGGTTTTTTGGTTTTTTTTTTTTTAGCAGTGATGATTTGGTTGCAAAATGAAAGAAGTACATAGAATGATAATTTTTAAATACAAGTCATATATTTATACCTGTAGTAAAGGGTACTGAACAAGATCTGTTTATTCACCTTACCATGTAACATTGGTTCTAATAAGGAGGGAGAAAAGATATTTCTCCTGAATCTTTCAGCTTTCCACCGGCCCTAATAAATGCTAATTGTAGTTTCAATGGAGAAAACTTTTCAGAAACATCCTGAATGTATTTTTTATTACTCATATGTCTTTCATATGTGAAAGAACAGCCAATGTTTCTGGAGATCATTCCAGGTAAAAAATTTGATAGGATATTGGTTGATGTAGGAAATAATCTAGAAAAGCAGTAACTTTAACTGTTCATCAAGATACAGAGGGAAGTAACTAAGAATTAGACTTCAAATAAGAATTAGACTTCATAATAAATGACCAAGAAATTGTGAAATCATGGGACAGTATATATCAGAATCTGATAACATAGTGTACCACAAAGGTAATATAAGGAAACTATATTTCATCAGTGTTACACCCCGGTTGAAAAGTTTGAATGTCATAATGGTTTATTTATGACACTGATAAACAATAGGCAAGAGGAAATATGGGTCTCAAATTTAGGCAGTAAGCTGAATGAAAATTGACATTGATTCCTTAAAAGGATGGAATTCCTAAGGTTGCCCTTAAGGCAATACTTTACAGGTTTGTTGCCACTGGGTGAAAAAAATGCCAGAAAACAATGCCAACAAACACCCCCAAGGGAGACTGTTGACATCATCGGTGTGTTCTGATCTTGTGTTCTTAATGGCAGTATCAGGTGTGCTATGCATAGAATATGACTTGCAAAGTTACTTACAAGAGGCCTTTTTGTTGTTTGTTTGTTTGTTTGTATTGTTTGTGGTTTTTTTTACAACTGAGTCATACAGCAGTTCTAAGCATGGTGGGTGATGTACTCCGAATTTGGGTGACTGCAGTGTTGTCATGGGACAATGCCCAGTCAGTAGGATTAACCTAAAGGTTTAGAAAAATTAGATGTCTTTGCCTATGGATACTTTATTCTGGATAATGACAAAGCAATGATCAACTAAGTGGTTCTATATAGCTTTCTCCTTTTTTCTCCAAGTTCTTAAAGTAATGAGTGACAGTATTGGAGACTCACTTGATATGTGTAACTGTAAAATCAAGGAAAGCAGAACTCTGTGGTAGATGTAAAGAAGAAAATTAATTATGAGACATAGGGACCAACTCCTTCAGTATGACTTTATCATTACTAATGTTGAACTGGGCAAATGCAACAGTAAAAACTTAATGAGATAATTGATACTTTTCTACAATGTTCATACACACACATGTATGTAAAAATATGTGTAAGTGTAGATATATATATATCTCAGCCCCTGGACACTTGCATGTGTGTATATGTATATATACATATATTTCCTAGATCTTTCTTGCATGATAATGCTACTCAAAATATCTTCTAATATATCGGCAAAGTTATGGATGTAGTCTATCAGTGACTCTCATGGGCTATTTAATCTGTTTTAACACACCAAAATCATTTGAATGGTTGTCTGAGAGAAAAATCAAGGGTGTCTTACAACTTGCATTTGCAATTGCTAATCAAAACTGTAGTCTGTTCCAAAGGTGTTGAGGTGAGTATAGGCTTGGGTGGTTTTTTTCCCCAAACTCACTTTGGATCTGACCTTTATGGACTCTACAGTGTGTCAGGATATATCAATTTGTGCAAACAACGAGAAGGAAGGTGAAATCAACTTGCCTCTGAGTCATGGGATTTTGACCTTCAGAAATAAAATGTAGTGTTAGTAACCTGGTGCAGGACAACAAGAGGTGAAAACTAAAAATTATTTATTGTTTTGTAGAGTAAAAGTATGCTCGCTTTCAGTTAATGGGTTCACAAGTAAGTTGTATTTTGTGCTAACATGATTTAAAAAAAACCCAACAAACATATTGTCACCATGTCTCCTTGAGCAAGTTGATTCCTTATAGCAGTTTCCAGTTTAAGGTACACTTTCCCGAGCTGAGGCTTGCAGTATTTGCAGACTGTCTGACTTCTAACCACCGTACTGTTAAGAATGATATGACTTAAATTTTGTTTAATGACTAATTCTCAAATTTACTGTATCCTTTCAATTTTAATAAGACACTATTACTTCTGTTGAACTAAAACCAGTAATTTCAACAGACCCAATTATATATACAGCAGCTGGGAACCTAGTCTTCCAAAACATGCTTTGTGTGTACACAAACATTTCTGTATTGTGTGTATATGTATGTTTTGTATATGAACAAGTATATGTACCTGTTCATGTGTATTAAATTATTGCAGTATTTTCCTAGCATTTATTTTGGTATGCAGCAAAGTTTGTCCCTAGTGATCAGCCACTATGCTAACTAAAACTGGTAAAAGTGATCTCAAATTTGAAGACAAGTTTTTCTTGAGAATTACTATTATTTTACGAATTAATTTACAAATACTTTGGTGTTAATAATAGAGAAATATTTTCCCTGTAGTAAGTGTTCCACTTTGATAATCAGCATAGTGAAAGAAAGAAGATCGTTTTCTGGGGGTGCTTTGGTGGTTTTCTGTTGGGTTTTTTTGATGTTTGTTTGCAGTTGTGTGTTTTGGGTTTGGCTTTTTTTTTTTTTTAAGCTCAGGGGAAAATCCCAAGTGCTGGAAAGACAACCACTTACCACCTCCCACAAAAACTGATGACTTGCCAATCTCTGAGTAACAGCTACTTTGGAAGACAAAACCCCAGTTTTTTTACTGTTGAACATGATGATACATGGCATGAATTAGCTCTTCGGCCAGTTTGAGCCAGCTATCCCAGCTCTGCTCCCTCCCAATTCCTTGCACACCCCTAGCCTACTTGCTGGCAGAGACAGAGTTAGGACTGAGAAAGTTTTGAGTCATGCAAGAACTGCTCCTCAGTAGCCAGAACTTTGGTGCTACCCACTCTGTTTTAGCCACAAATCCAAAACATTGTACCACCAGGGCTCCTATGAAGAAAATGGACTCCATCCGAGACAGACCCAGTGCAGCCCTCTTCTTTTCTTATTCACCACGGATATGTGTAATGACGATTTCTTCTTAGCAGCATTTTCTTAGTAATTATTTTCCCTCAAATAGTTTTCAAATCTACAAATATATTTTGAATGTTGCATTTCTCTCTGAATGATTTTTTTCTTGTAAAATTCATTCTCAAATAAACCGACCAGAATAATGCTCCACCTGAATGCACGTAGAAAACCTCCTCCAGGCTGAACAGACCAAGTGACCTCAGCTACTCCTCATACGGCTTCCCCTCAAGGCCCTTCACCATCTTCATTGCTCTCCTTTGGACACTCTCTAATAACTTTGTATCCTTCTTGTGTTGTGGTGCCCAAAACTGCCCCCAGCACTCAAGGTGAGGCTGCCCCAGAGCAGAGCAGAGTGGGACAGTCCCCTCCCCTGCCCAGCTGGCGATGCTGGGCCTGACGCCCCACAGGACATCGTTGGCCCTCCTGGCTGCCAGGGCACTGCTGAGTCGTATTCAACTTGGCATTGACCAGGACCCCCACGTCCCTTTCCACAGCTCTGCTTTCCAGTCCATCTGTACATCCAGGGTTGCCCCATCCCAGGCGCAGAATCCAGCACTTTCTCTTGTTAACTTTCATGCAGCTGGTGATTGTCAGGCCCTCTAACTTATCAAGGTCTCTCTGCAGGGCTTCTCTGCCTTTCAGGGAGTCAACAACTCCTCCCAGTTCTGTACCATCTGCAGCTTATTTAGCAACCCGTCTTTACCTTTGAAAGCTCCTCCTTCTGAGGACCTTGCTTTACGCTTGTAAGGTGTGCTGTGCATATGCAATAGCTTTAAGTTTCTGCTAATGGGTTTTCTCCTGCAATTCTTCATAGGGTTGATAAACGTCCATAGGTGTTATAGTGCGGGTGTAATACAGCTATCTCTATTTATTTGAAAAACCTTACTACTGATTTTTCTATAAATTCCTAAATTGTCTGGAGGGAAAATAATCCTATTCAACTTCCACCCCCAAGATTTTTTTTTTTTCTTTTTTTCACCTACATCTGCTTATTATCTGATATATCATACCAACTCCTGATTGAGGAAAAACTCTGTATATACAAGCTTAAATTTTAAGCATATACTGAAAGTCAAAAGATATTAAAGCACGGGTCTAGAGCTAAGTCTGAACTATAATGATTCAGCAAGTTCTTAAATAGTACTATTGTCATGTTACTGGTCAGAGGTCACATCACTTTTATGTCCTTTGTCATTTTCAGTTATGAGGTTTGCTGATACAAAAAGACTTAATATTCATAAACTATACACTCTATACTACATGAACAACCCTGTCTTTGGCACTTTTGATATTCTGTATTTTCTGCTATAGTATATTTGGTACCTTGTTATAGCAGCAACCTTGAACAAATAACACACATCTCAAATTACATTATTTTCTTTTCTCAATTATTCAGTGTATATTCACCCAAAAATCTCACTCTGGTTTTGATCATCTGTAGCTCTTTCTATGGCACATGAAGGTGACAGAAATGCTTATCAAGCAGCCACTGTTGCAAACTATTCTCAATTATAAATTGTTTATGTCCAAAGCAATATATGACAATAACTCTGTGCTGGTGTTGTAAAGGAAAATCCCCTTGGCTTCCACAGTATTGTCTTGGATGTAAATTTAGCTGTCTATTATGAGAATGTAGAGAGACCTAGGGATGGTTTATGTTTTCTTTCGTTTTCATTTTAGTGATTTACAGCATATTAACCTCATGCATACATCAGGGAAGTGGTGCTCCACATTTATTTTCAAAAATGTAAGGGATTGTGTAAGGTGGAGGGACCAAGATAATACAGTTACAAAGCCTGGATGGAACACATTCTGTTGTATGGGGAATGAGTATGGTTAGTGGCTGCATGGTGCTAATTATTGAGATTGATTTTGTTGTGTGGTTAAAAAACTGCTGTTCAAAGACTGTTTTGCAGGTCAGAACTTCACTTTCTCCTCTTCAATAGGATAGAAGGAGTGATGTGCAGCTGTGCTCAAGCTACATGAAGTGGGAACATAACACCTCTCTGGCCAGTGATAAGGCTAAGCATGCCATAAGTCCCTTTAATGTTCTTTCTCACATCCTGCTCCAAGCCCTCTATTGCGGCTAAATTCACATCTGAGATGCTGTGGGCCAGATGTGGCCCATGAAGTATTTTATTTAGCATCACAGGTAAATTTTCTTTCCAGCCTCCCACATGTAGAAGACAATGCTGTTGCAAATTCAGTTGCAGATGATTTATCAGGCTTGCTCCTCACAAGCATTCACTCTGGTGACGTGTGGTCATCACAGCAACTTCTGGAAGAAAAAAACACCTCAAACTCCCTCACATGACACTTCTGAAGATCACAAACAGGAGGATGATTTCTGAAACATTAAAAAGAGTTTGATGCAGAACATTGTCTGAGGTCTTTTTCATATGGCCTATAAACCAAGCTGGAATGCAAGTCTGTTTGACTGATATGGTTGAAGTTCTCTGTTGCCATTAGTCACAGACAGCTTAGGCTCAGAGCACATGTTTTTGCACATGTATAGCATTGTTCCCTTCATATACCAAAAAAGAGGAACAGCAATTTTTGCTATTATTTTGCAAATAAGTGTACTGGAAAGATGAATAAAAACCAATTACTACTGTGCTGTTCTTAAGTTGGTTCCTGTTTGAAGGCTTTGCCAGCTCTGTAATTGCTCTCAGACTAATCAATTATACAAATTTTCTTTTTACAAATTAGAGCAAACTGCTTACCCAATTTCCTGATTATTGTGCTTTTGTTGTCTTAAAGCTTTTAGATTAATTAATTCTTAGAGGAACATAATTTTACAAGCAATTTTACAGTGAATGTTTTCTGGAAAACAGTCATTAATCATTTTAATATATGACCTCAATCATACCTTGTCTCTTAACAATACACTTTTGTATTAATCAATAATTAACCTTGCCTTTTATTATGTTCTATATTCAAGAAGCTATCTTTGTTACTTGTGCTTGTTGTTTGTAGAAGGCTAACAAAATACTTAGGAACTTCTCATGGTATCTTCCTCCAAAGCTGTCAAATGTCAGAAATAAATAAAGGAAATTTAAAAATACCATCTCTGATTAATTAATTAATTGTGTGGGAGATGGTGTTTTAGGCATAATGTTCCTCCTGTGTCCTCATCAATATATGTGGATTGTACTATGCAGTGCATCAGCCTGCAAATTTTAGTGTCAGACTGGCTTTGTAGGGTGGTTTGTGAGCTTCTCCTGAGTCCAGTTTGGAACCCAGTTTGTTCATCAGCCTGAAAACCAGTTATTTAGCATTACAGCTGCAAATATGGAATTGTTCTGGAATTAAAGGAAATACACATGTAAGATATTTTGAAAACAGGCATAGATATATGGATATGTATGAAAGTCTGTGTATTGTCTATTTTTCTGGGCTTGGAAGAATCTACTGGCAGGCTCTTCCTGACTGTGTGTGCCCTTGAGAAAATCTCTTAAGATGTCTTCTCTCAGCTTCCTTAATTTCTAATTGAGAGACTGATATGTCCCTGCCTTACATTATGTATAAGTTGCATCTTCTTTTACAATGTATTTTAAGACTTCTAGATTAATAGGTTTAATTGGATAGGAAAAGCAACTAACATCCTCTATCTTCCATCCTGACTGAAATCCTCTGACTGTCAGATAAAACGGAAATATAATGAAACAATACAGAACTAGAAGCACAGGCCACCTCTTTGTTCTACGTTCCCAGATTTGTTTTAGCTTAAAAACAAAGAATCATGCATGTGTGGCCCAAGCTATAGACCAATGGAGAATTTTTCAGTGGTGTAATTATTAAATAAAACCAAAATTATTAAAGAGCCTAGTTTTTCAAAAAGAGTTCCTGAAAAAAATCTGTATTTCAACAAATCTAATGCACTTGGGGGGGAAAAAAAAATCTAAGAAATTCATGCGAAATATCTCCTAGTGACATGCCTTGGTTTTGATTCAAAATGAATGTGCGGAATCTTGGTCACTTTGTTCTATGAAGGCTGAGCTATTTAAACAGTTGTAACTTGAGTGAAAATAGTTCACATTTCAGCTCTCCAGTTTCGATTACCATGCCAAGGTGTTTCCTATAGTCAGATGTACTTCTAGCTTAGGTACAGTGGGAGCAGTTGGTTTCCGAAATATTTTCATGGAAAACAGTTGCTGTCTGTAGAAAAAGCCACTTTTTAAAGTTTGCATTACACATGTTGTTAATTCATAGGTTCCCAGATAAATAAAATCTTGCTGGAAGAAATATATTTCATTCTGATATAAATCCGGGTGTCTCATAAAAATGGTATTAGTTGTGAATATTGTTATTTTCAATGGAACAAGTACTCCTCAGTGGATTTCATCTCATATGAAATTCAGCACCCATGAACTCACATGCATATTACTGAATGACCTTTCAAGAAGATATCATGATGTTGGATGCAGGGTGTTTCATGAAAGTGACATCAGGAAGCAGGAAATATTACTACCATTATAACAAAGCAATATGGTGTCACTTCTAGAACTGGACTTTTAAGTTTTGAATGAGCTGTTTTAGTAACTAGATAAAGTTCTTTAATTTACTAAATAAAATTAAACTGTTTACTATGGACATGAACCAAGCTCTTCTGTCATCTTTATTGTAGGTCATTTTTATGAATACATAATTAAACTGAGAAAACCAATTCAGGAGTTTACAATAATAAAAACAGCTACTTAGAATTTTTGATCAAGTGACAAGCATAGCTATTTCAGTCTAGTGATCTAACTTTTTTCTTAAAAAAGTGAAAACATTTCCCATGATTGTTCATCGGGGCTAGTACATAAAAACGGTCTTGAGAGCTCACAATTTCACAATAGTAATAAGAATACGGTACCGTTGGATGAATGCTGGTGTGAGACACAAAACAAGCTTTGTTTGTTTGAACTTCTTACTGCTGTCTTGATGTGATTGTATCATATTGCACCTCTGAAACTGGACTTATTTTTCAATGGCTGAAAAATCTTCTGTGGTATTCATTTAGGTATGTTCTTTTAGAAAACAAGCTTGTTAGCACAGAAGCCTTTCCCGAACTAGGCCTTACACATGTGCCACAGTGGTACTTCTTAAGTAATCCTTCCTTATGTTCATTAATACATATTCAGTACTCATCAGTCTTAATTCTAAATTGTATTTTAAACTTTACAGCATTGTAAAAATACCCATGAGACTGATGAATGTGTTTCAAGCTACAATGAATCTGAATCATAAAGTGGAACTACAAAGATGTGTTCTTGCTTCTGGACCCACATTGTTGTTCGTAACAAAATAATTCCTGTTGTATTACACAGTTTATGTTTTCATTGCAGTAAATCAAAGTGCATGTGGTAGGGAATAGCTCCAGAAAATTGCAAGTATTTTTAGTTTTAGCATTTTACATTCTCTTTGCCATTGAAGATACCAGACCATTCTGGAGGAGGCAGTGAAGGGGAGTGAAAGATAAATAATTTTGTAATGAAACTATAGACTGAAAAATTACCTGCTGCTTCCCTCTTTTATTACATTTTTCCTGCAACACATACTGTTTGTGAAGTTACATGAGTGGAAACATGAAGTATGAATCCTCTCTCCTTGTCCATCTGTTTTGTCTCATAATTCTCTTGGCTTGGAGTATTCTTTCCTCTTAGATAATTGCATTTCTGTTGTCAAATAGCACGGGTTGCCATTTTATCTCGGGCATGGCTGTACTCCCTTATTTTGGTAATGTTCCATTCATTCTTTTCTTTAAGGTTTTTTTATTATTAGTTATTGCTCAGGTAGTTTCATTATTTATGTCAAAATATGCTTACAGCTAGGTCTCTGAACTATAGATCATTAGTGTTATTTTATGTAATGTAACTTTCACTGTCATAATTTGATGGGACTTTTGTTGTTTATGCTGTTTCATAGGTTAAACAGGGCTGAAATGCTATGGAGGTGGTTAAAAAAGATGTGTCCTTAAATCATTTTAGTAAATGTAAATAGAAAATTTGGTACAATGCTTATAAATTGAAACCAAATCTTTGAGAAAGCTGAAGAAAAAAAGAAAAGAGAGGATACACGTGATATTAGAGGAGATTGCATACGGGAATGTGATTGTTATGTCCCCCCCAAAAAGTTCCATTTTCTCATCCCTTTGAGACTTGATAAAACAGGATCTTCACTTTTCCAGTCCTGTGTGGGAATTTGCTTCCTAAAGTGCAAATACACTTGAGCTGCAGCTGCTGGACACCTTGAAGGCACTTAGGAGGATTACATATATGCTTGTGCAGTGCTTCACTCCAGCTTTCCTCAGCATCTGCGACTGTGAAAAACAAGTTGCAGGGTTAGATAGGACTTTAGAAAGGCAGTTCTTAGGAAGTAATTTGAAACTTCTTGATGCTCAGCGTTTTTTAAAATTAAGCTAGCTGTTTGGCTGTCTAAAGGGAGATGACAGTGCCTAAATTTGGAAGTCTTATGTTGAAAATGCTCATCAAAGTTTCTTCTGATTAATGGCTTCTAAATATAATTCAAGAGGCCTTAGCATGAAAATGCCACAAAAAAAAATTCAACAAGAGCTTAGAAACAAAAGCTTTTAAATTAATTAGAAATGCTTTCTGAATTGGCAGAAAGCTCTCCCCTGGGGACCTCCCAAATATGCATAAAACTCTAGAATATACAGACTAAAATCTCACAACAAATCAACGGGTTTTCTCTCTAGACTCAGGGCAGCACAAAAGAGTTCTGAAGGAGTTAGCTTGCTGCCAAAATAATTTTTCAATGCTCTTTCCTCATGTCTTCTCATTTCATTGGTTCACTAGCTTAAGAACATAATTTGTTCTTCTTTTATGTTTTTGTGCTGTGAAAAAGGACAAAAGATTGGAAGCATTATGATAAGTTCCCTCAGGGCTCTTGTTTCAGGAATGAACCCTGACTTTATTGTATTTTTTTTTCATGTAGGTTTTTTTTCAATGTAGGTTTAAAATTTTTTTCCTTTGTTTGAATGCATCTGCCTCCCCTGACTACAGTGACAAAAGCTTTACACCCAAGTGTTGTCTTCAGCATTTATTTGGGGACTGCTGTGGATCTGCATTTCTTGAAATCCCGGCATTGCAGTGTACAAATTTAGCACATGCTCTGGTTGAGTAATGTCTCAAAACTGTTTTTCACGCAGTTCAGGCTGAGCTGAACTGTACCTTGAAATAAAAAATGCAGACTTATCCTCTGCATGTATAGTAGGTAATATATGAAGGATACTGCTTTAAAAACCCCACAGTGAACATTAAGGCTAAATCGGAAGAGTGTGTCTTTGCTGCCCTAATGCGTACGTTCTGGCAGGGTTTCCTGTACTGTATGCCATATGTTGCATCTGTGAAAGATAACACATCGATAGACCTGTGACCTTCCATAGACTGAAAGCATCAGTGTCTCAGTATTTTTGAGGAAGCTGAGAACAGACAAAGAACAACACAAAGTAAAAGAGCAAATGGCACTTTACAGAATATTGACTTCCTACACATCCTCACATGAGTCTTTCAAAAATGTGCTGGCATTAAACACACATCTAGCGTGTTATTGCTGCTTTATGTTGGGAGTACATTTCTGAAATTCTAAAGGAGTTAATGGGTACTGATTAAAAATGAGTAATTTGAGCAGCAGTAACAGTGTAGCAGTATTTCTCCTGGGCTGAAAAACCCAGGCAAAATGCCAAAGTAACATGTTTGAAATTTGGGTCTTTTTGTAGGATTATACTTTGTGCTATGTTGCAATCTCTTTACAGATTAAATTATTGTGTGACTGGCTTTACCATATCCACATAGAGGAGTGAGATGACTACAAAAAACAAGCAGGAGTAATTTTATACTGAAAGAGCATGTAATGTGTATTCAATTTATCTCATTTTTTGTAATGACATTCTGATTGTCCTTTTACAAAAATACCTCTGGTTGTAAACAACCTATTGACACAATAGATTATGCAACAATCCATATTGTTTGAACTTTTAGAGATTAAGGCATCATTAAACTTCTATAAGCTCTTTAGAAATGCTTCCTCGAAACAAGGTGTGGGCAAACATGACATGTTGTTCTGTTTTTTCATTCTGCCTCTTTCTGTCTGCCATGAGATAAGGAAAAGTACAAGTAAAGTCAACCAAGTATACAGTATGAAAGCCATTCAATAGATTACTGAAGTATATACCTAATTTGAAGTTTGAGTTGCATCAACATTGAATATCAATGAGGACAGAGAAATAATAACAGCTTTGAAAAACTATATAGGTCTTCCTTCTTTCTGAGATGGCACTGGCATTCATACATACATTATATGATACATAATCGGGAATTTCCCACTGTTTTTCCACTCAGTATTGGTATTAGAGTTTTTAATTTAGTTTTTAAATTATGTCAAAGGGGGAACATGTGTAAATCCACATATACAAGATTAAAATATGCTTATTTATGATTATATCATAGTTTATTTTTTTTTTTCCATAAACTTCAAATTAGGTAAAAAAAAGAGAAAATGTTCTCACAAGTACTCTTTTAGAAATAGATAGAAGCTAGCAGGTCTACCACTAAATAATTTGCCTTTTGCCTGCAAATATTATGCTTTGCATGTAATAAATCTTTATAAGAGTTTTATTAAATATTTTTAAAAAGAGGTTTATATTTAAAACCAAGAAGCTCACATACATCAACAGAGCTCGTTTGACCACCAGTCTGGGAAATAATGATTGGCATTATGCAAAAATGTGTACAGCTTCTGCAAGTGGCAGGGAAAATTGTTTCTGCTCCCTGCCCAATTTCTGAAGAGGATAATGAAAAATGTGATAATATTTTTCTCTCTGCTTTCTTTTCATGCAAATTATGATGTTTTGTAACTGAAAAAAAAAGCAAAGTAATGTCAACTGATTCCTGTGAAATTCAACATTTGCTATTTACCAAATGTATGGATCATTTTGGAAATGCCCATCTTTTCTGTTTTGAAAAGCCCTTTTTCTGCAGAGATTTGTGCCAGAGACACTTCTCAAAACAATGGACCCTTTCAAAAACTTTTGTTCAAAAATATTTTGAAAAAATATATACGGTTGAGGATTTAATCCCTGAGTCATACCATAAACAGGCCACTCTATTTCTATTGATAAAATACAATTTTATTTCATTAGCATTAAATTGTTGAATGAAAACTTAGAGATAATTTTAAACTTAAAATTCTCCTGGCCTATATTTTTTTCAAATAAATTTTGTATCAATTTATTGAAAGGGGGCATAAACCCAACAATTTATAACTACCTGCTAAAGTTCTTTTTGTTAACCAGACTTCCTGACAGAAGTAATTTATAAGATTAATGTAAAATTTTGCATTTTCACTTCACCTACAGGATGTTCTTTATTTGGACCATTTTGCTTCTACTTTCCCTCATCAATGGCACACAGCTGCATGTATCACCATGCCTGTCATACTCTGAATTGAAAACATACTTCCCTCCTGATAATGCACCTGCTCTGAAGCACATCCTTAACGATGACATATTAATTTTCCAGAAAACTGTCTAAGAAGTTATAAGAAGTTTACAGTAGAAAGTTCGGGGCTGGATTACCCTTATCATTGCTTCACTGAAAATGATGTCTGATAATTCTTCACTAATGAACTTATATGTGTGCCCCTCTGCCAAATCAACATCCTTTTGATTGAAGAAGATTTGGCTGCATATGAACTATGCAATTCGAAAAAGTATGAACCAGCATTCTTTTTATGTTGCAGATCTTGATTATACCATTAAGATCAATCTATTACTGTTACCCTTGTCGTTTTTCAAGATAAGTATAAGCAACAATTCAGATCCAGTAGATCCAGTCTTGTGAATTCAGACAGTTTGTTACAATAAAGAACAGTCTGTTTAAGTGTATCTTGGTGGAAATGAAGGCAGCTAGAATCAGAAACATGTCATACTGTAACTAGCTTTTTTGTTCCCCTTTTATGTTGTATTGCTGTAATTACACTATGGAACATTGTCATTAAAGAAATATACAAGGTGTTGGAATGTCAACTCTGTGTAGTTCACTGGCACATTTTAAGAGGGAAACTTTTATACCAAAGCAATCATAAAATGTACTCCTATAGTTATTGTACTATAAAAGGCAAAAATTATTTTTCAGTATAGTCCCTGGAAATGGCTGGTACCATAAAGCATGGCAAATTAATACTGCTGACCATTATTATAACTTTTTGAAAATTAAAGCTTGTTTTCTTTTTCCAGATGATTGCTTGTGAGAACAATTCTGGTTTAATCAATGAACTCTGTGTGCTTCAAACTGTTCAAGAATCTCTTTTTTTCCCCTATTGTTTAAAGATATTTTGAAAATTAGATTTTCACTGAGGTGCAAAAGTCACTTAGGTACCCCTGAAATACACCTCTTCTGCTCTGGTTAGCATGGCGGTGTTCACAAAGCGTGCCACTGCAATAGGTGAAAGCTTTATAGCTGACTTAAAAGGATGCAGAACAATGCCTTAGAGTGTAATGTATTCATGAAAATCCATAAAGCAGAGTGTTTGAGCTGTTCTTTTAGAGCTGTGATAATGAAGGCTTAGTAAATAGTTTTGAACATACCTAAATGTTGGTAAGACTTCTATCATTCTACTCTACAATTATTAGATTCATAGTAATGTACTATGCCACCATGACAACTTTTCCTCAGAGGCAAGTACAAAATAACTTTCAACTGAGAACAAGAAATGTGTGTTTTATGGGGTTTTTTTTCTTCCTCCAGAATTTACAGGAAGTCCCAGATATTTCCTAAGACAGCTCTAAAGCAGTGGTACTTAGGAAATATTACATTTTTTTTTTTTTAAACTGCTTGTGGGCCTGGTACAAGATTATCATACATTTTCAGAAACTGCTTGTCCTGTGGTGCTAGTAACTTGTTTTGTTTAGAACTTGCCGTATTTCTTTCAGATATTTTCCATCAGCTTTTTTTTTGTTTTTCTTAGAGTGTGTGAAAACTAAACAACACTAGTGAAAAGACTAGTGTTGTTCGCAAAATCAGAAAATAAATACAGAAAGGCTGTTGATTACCTTGTCTCTTTTTCTTCTTTCTGTTTGTTTGTTACTTTTTCCTTTCAGTTGTGTGGACATAGAAATGAGCACCCCATATTCCAGCAGGTGCATTTTTCTTTTTTTTCTTATTCACTCATTTCCCTCCTTGTCTTACATTTTTGTTTTGCTTTAATTTCTCTCTTGTTAATGACCACATAAGACCAATAGGGAAGATACACTATTTAGCAACTTTTATATCACTGGAGGACATCACTTGTAAATTCCTTCCAGTTTTTCTGCATCTCAAGATAGGCAAATTTATACTTTGTTTTAGCAAACAGGTGAATCTTTGTCATTCCTTAAATACTTTGTGAATCAACTTGGCATTAGTTGATTAAATATTAGAAATGTCATAGCAATTTTTATGGTGGGAACACCAAGGAAATTAGGATGGGAGTCCCACTGCACTGTCACTGTATAAGCACATGCTGACATAGTTCTTTCTTCACACTAGAAGCCTTGGTCTTTCAGTGTTTTATGCATCTTTGTAACTTTAGGGTAATCACATTGAAATTAGAATCACCGAATCAAAGAATGGTTTGGGTTGGAAAGGACCTTAACCTTAATCTGGTTCCAAACCCCCTTCCATAGGTGGGGACACTTGCCACTAGATCAGGTTGCTTAGATCTCCATCCAACCTGTCCTTGTTACCCATATGCATAAATTTGCTTTTGACCAGGACCTAACAAACAGTTGCGTGTCGGAAGTCTGAGGTACTCATGTGGGATAAAACCTTGCTAGCCACTTCTTGGATGCCAAAGCAGTCTGAAAGTCCCAAGAAGCCTTGTCCATGCCTCTTCATGCATGCTGAACCACATTCTCTTGTCTTTTTACCCTCCTGTTTCTCAGAAAAAAAAAAGAGAAAGTGTGGCATGTCCCCTACAGTGTAACACTTCACTTCTGGTGAAGGCTGATAAGAGGAAATTTTCACTACTCTTTTAAGAATGTAGAGTTGTAATATCATGTAAGCAGTAACAGAAACCATTGTCTTAATCTGGCTTTCAGCAAAATAGTTTATTTTAACTTTGCATACTAAGTATGTAATGAGACATTCTGCTTATCTCAAGAGATGTGTGTGTGTTCAGATTCCCTACCACATTTTTGAGTGCCTGAATGAAATAATGATAATTTTTTTTCTATGTACTTGTTGTTTATAAAATAACAGAAAGAGGATGTTAAGAATGCATAAATTAGAGAACATAAGCACACAAAGTAATGGATGGAAGTTACTGTGGAAACTTCAGCTCGAAGTATTTGTTAATGTTAATATTCCACACTTATTCTTGCATCAAAAGGTATGTAATGAAATAGCTGAAATACAAGGTAACAAAAGCATCTTTAAAACAGGAAAGTGATTATTAAATGGCAGTATTAAAAATAAGCAAACATCACTGTCTTCTTGTATCATTGGACAAAAAAATTAACTGAAAATCTGTGATCAATCGTTTATTATTTTGGCTAGAAAGATGAACAACGTGAGCTTAGCATAAATGAATATATTAACAAAGAGAGATATCAAATATCAGCAAAGTGTTAGTAGCAATTTTTTTTTTCTGCACTGTAGAAGGATATAAAATGATTGATGAAAGATAGACATAATTTGCTTTAAAGAAATCAGCATATCACCTGAAATGTTAGGTAGGACAGGTTGAGCTAAAGTAGCCTTCCTGCTATAGTTCCAGATGGTAAAAGCACAATATGCTTAGCTCAGTGCTGTGATTTTTACAAGCACAGAGAGACTCACAGACAAATGAGAGTTAACAAATGGCCTGATGTGCTACTAAAAGAACATTTATAACAATGTACTCTTTCACATTGAATGGAAATTACAGTTGTTGTGGTCTCACCCCTTCAAGAATAATTTCTTTGCCTGTGCCCATTCTTCTATCAGAGCAAAACATTAGCGGATACAATTTCTGAGTAATTTCTTGGGACTCTGCACAGGAGTACTTTTGAATACTTTAGTAGAGGTAAAAGAGTATGAGAAATGCTTGCTGATAGGTAGAAAAGTGAACCAGAGTTCAAGAAATTTGAATCATATTCCCAGTTCTGCTTCTGTCTTCTTTTATAATTTCATTTTTTTAATTTCCCTCTTCTGTGACACCTGCAATGTTATGCAGGGTAAAGCATATGTCTAGAGTGTGAAAATATAATTCTGTGTGACTGTGTTTACTTGCTGGACTGTTTGGTGAGTGCCCCCAGTATATGGAAGGATGTTTCTTCCTCATTTTGGTTTGCAGGCTACACATTAGGTACACAGTCAGTGCTAATTGAACTGCTGTATCAGGGAGTTAGCCAAAAATCCACATTGGCTTTGATCACCAGTCTGTAAAACAAGTAATCCAAAGCGTAGACGAAGGCAATGGTTAAAATAATATAATTCAGTTTTTTTTCATATTAGAAGATGCTAAATGGGAAGGTGTAACAGGCTGTGGAGGAGAATTCTCTGACAGCAAATGGATGGATACTTGCACTTAAAGGGAAATGGAAATTAGCTGTCAGAAAAGCAATAATAGTAAAATTTAAAGGAAGGATCAAAACTGAGAACAAGGAGTACTTTGCAAAGAATCTCTGACAGAAAAACTGATAAGAAGCTGTCAACAGAAACAGAAGAAACTGCAAATATTCTTAGCCACCAGGTTAATGGATGTACTTTTTGCCAAGCTCAGCACTGCAGGGAAAGGTGTGATTTGCATTCAACTACATTTGGGAAAAACTGGATGAATGAGTGCATGTTGACAAGATGGGTTACGTTTTTAAGTGCAGAGAAATTTGAGGCCCTAAAAAATTAGTAGTCTTTTTCTCAAGGAAACAAGCAAATGAAAATAGAACAGCAGTGAGTATTTTACATTGTTTGATTAATTTTTTTTTTAAATCACACATTTTGTAATTGTTGTTGTGTATAGAGTGGAAATCTTTTACCCACCAATAATGTTTTAGATCTGTCTCTTTCTTTATTTAGCTAAATTTAAACTATATATTTCTTTAAGAAACTTGAAATGCATTTGTAGAGCTTAAAAATATGCTGCTTTGAGAAAGTGATAAAGCCTTCTATAGCAGGAGAACAGCAATACAATCCCAAATTCTGGTAGCCACAGAAAGAGTTTACGTTGCTCCATAGTAATTGTTAAAAAATGTAGTAATCTGAGTAACAGACAAATTTGTGAACTAGCCTGAACAGTCAAATGCCATCTTCTATATATCTGTTTGGCTGCCAGGGTTGCCTTCCCACTCCCCGTGCAGAGGAGAGGTAGGCAAACAGCAGAACATGGATATGAACAGATTTCTTAAGAAAATGAAAAGAATAATTGGCCCTGTAATAGTAGTGCTAAATAAAGAAGCCAGAGTGGACAATCATGGTTGTGATTATGTGGAGAGCATGCTGGAAGACAGCTGAAGCTGTGATCTGAATAAGACAGCCCACAACTTTCACAAGCTAAAGGATTGTTCTGTGAACAACTTACAGAGATGCAAAATTGCAAGTCTGGACATGAAAGTATTTACCTATGTTTTCAGTCTACTTGGGTTCTCCTCACTTGAGCTATGCTTTCATTGTTACAGATGTCTCTTAGAAGAATTTTTTTTAAATGGCTGCCATTTTTTCAAGTGTGATTTCTGTCTTTTACTGTAGTTTGTATGTTAACTTTTTAGGACAAAATATCCTAGATTGGGAAAAGTTACAACTATTGAATATTTTGGCTGGGTCTTTGGTGATAGCAGTTGAGTTTTACTCTGAAAAAATCCAGATGTTCTGTCTTTTCTTTCTTTTCCTTCCAAGAATTTGCAAGTTTACAAAGAATGCATGTATTCAGCTGGATTAAATGGAAGTGTTGCTCAGACCCTTTACACATAGATCCCATTTATCCCAGCGGAAAAGTGAATTTCTGCTGACCTACATTGCTCATCATACATTTAAATGACTTTACGAGAAAATGATTTAATGAATTTGATTAATGTGTTCCAAATACCTCTGTGGAAACTAATATATGATAAAATTAGAACAGTTTTATCTGTGCATATTTCCACATAATCTTTTTCCTGTAGATTAAGGTTTGACCATGAAGTTTGGTCATGAACTTTGGGTCACCTCAATTCTTATAACTGTAACAACAAGAAATTTTCGTTCTTCATTCACCATGAACCAATAATACATTTCCAAACTGTCTTAGACAGAAGGGTTGAACTGAGTACCAGCTGAGCAGACATATTTACACTGACCACATTGTCAGTATGGGTAGCCATAAAGACCCGGAAAAGTATTGTGTGTGCAGCTTTGTTTGCATGTTCTGAAGAGCAGTAATTGGCTCATTCTTCTACTGTGCAATTCTGGTGTTTGCATGTATTTCAAAGCAGCAATTATTTATCCAAATAACTGCTTGGGATAATTTTTCAAAAGTCACAGTAATATTACTGCCAGATTTAGAGTAAAAGAAAACATTCTTTGCATCAAAAATTACCATGTATTTACATATTTAAAACATTAAAATGATCCAAGATGGAACAGCTTGTTCTAGTAATATGGAGGCAAATGTATAGTACTACTTTATCCTTTCTGGATTACATCTTCAGCAGTTTTGCAGAAGGTGGTGTGTTTCTTCAATAATATGTTTAGATATTTAGTGTTTGTAAAATGATTATGGCTATATAACAATTGGCCCACGGAATAAATAATCTCTGATGGAATCAATTCTGCTGAACAGAAATGGCAGGTGTTACTTTGCATCACAACAGCAAAACATCACCTCCATTATTTTGGGTCTGTAATGTTACTGCAAGTGCTATCAGCATCGTTACTAGAATTCTTTAAGTTGTGTGATTAGCAGTTATAGAGGCCATTAAAGTAACTATTGATTCTATTGATTATTTTTAAAAGATTTTAAGCTGAGTGCAGTACATATCATTGGAGTTTTATCTCATGTTTCCTGCTCCTTTTTTTTTCTTTTACTGAAGCGATTTTATTTTCCTCATCACATTCTTCTTCCCTTATGAGGCTGTGCAGAAAAAGATTTCTAGAGAGAAAGATATTCTTTGGGATGCTGTAATGTTTTGTCAGAACCAACATGCTAGTTGGATTCACCCTCCTTCTGCACTTTAGTGCTTGCCTCCCTTCTCTGCTACTGACAACAAATTGCTTATCTTGCTACCACATTCCTTTGTATTATGACCTCATTTGCTCTACTTTCAATTCGTCTCTGTTTCTGTTTTCTTAATTCTATGCCTTCCTGCAGTTCTTCTTGTTTTTATATTGTAGAGTTTCTGAAGCTTTGCTTTTCCAAGCTGTTCTGAATCTGTCTGCTTGTCACCAGTACCAGCTCTACAACCCTTCGATGTGTGCAGGCAGAGAGGTTCATTCTCTTTTCCGTCTTGGTTAGAGCTCCATTGTTTTACATTGTTCTCTCAGTGACTAAAATGCAAGCTTGTCTGGTTGAGGGTCATTACATCACTTGCATGTCTAGGAAGAACTTCTGAAAGAGGCTTTGTTTTACAGCTCTCCTAATAGTGCCACACAATTCTGAATCAAGAAAAGAATGCCTGATAAGGGGATGTGCTATAAGCTTTCATTTTGAGTCTTTTTTTCATGCAAAATGAGCTTAAACAACTCAGTTTTCAGATACAACAAGCACTATTCCTAAAAGTTACCCTTTTTAAAATTTCATATTTCAGCAACCATTTATTGTCCTTTTCTTTCTAGCCATATTCATATCAAAATCAAACTATATTATCTATTTAGTGATAATTGCTTTCCCTGATAATGTTTGAAATGCAGATATTTCTAAATATAGGCATATATTTGCTGTAAAGAAGGTGACTTTTGTCTTTAGCTTTCTGAAGAAATATCTCTTCCTCTTGTGCACTGAGTAAAGCAATGCTGTCACTTTTTGTTGTCAGTTCCTTGGTCTACATGCAAAATTCTTTCTAAAATCCATCTCAGGAGCAACCCATTTTCAGATTTATAGCCTGTCCTTATCAGCATTCTCTTTTAATGAGTGCAATTCATGTCCCTCTCCACACTAGCAATCAAAGGCCCACCATTTTCACATCAGTCCATCCTCCTTTTAATTAAGGCACATCTTTTTGTTGTTCGTCTTGATGAAATATGGGAATTCAGTGTTAAAGAAATACTTGTTTAAGTGTTGATATAAGGATTAATGGTATTGTAAACAGAACAGAAATAACAAAATCTTTCTCTTAGTTATTGAACCAGAACTTGAATGTTCTCTGATTGTGCAACATGAAATCATCAGCCTACCCCACCACAAAAATAAATCAGAACATCTAAAGATTATTGGACATTCCGCAAACTGTCAAGTAGTTGGACAAAGTGAAAACTCTAAAGCAACATCCTGAGTCTCCAAAAATATATTCACAAAATCCACAGAATTCAGTGGTTTTCACAGACCGTTTTATACAGCACTTGAGTACCAAAGACACTCAGTCCAGATTATCATATCGTATCATCTGGTATTGTACCAGATTATATAATATTTTATTTTCTGTTCTTTTTCTGCTTTTTTTTTTTTAATTCTTTTGATGTGTGGTGGTGTTCAGCTATGCTGCTTTGGTTTTTTGGGTTTCAGTGCTCCTACCAGAATTGAAGGTGGAAGAGGTGTGACATCAAGAGGTAGTCCTCCAGCTATAAAAGGGAAAGGTAGTCCTCCAGCTATAAAAGGGAAAAAGTCTTATCAAGTGTGTGGGTCACTTTGTGAAATCATGGTCATCATCCACTGAAATGTGGGGAAACTTTTGTGAACTTAGTTATATTCACATTAATGAATGTGAAGTCTAAACTTTGATCTGGTCTTCAAACTGGATTGTCCTTAATTCTAAGACTGAGAGGAAAAAGATTAATTGTGTTTTACATAATTTATCCTCATATCTCTAAACAGGTAGGCTGGAATAGGTGATAGCTGTGGGACTGAACAATCATGTGAAAATAAATACAGAGAAAAAAAGATTGTAATTGCTCTTGATTAACATGTGAAAAGGTCTCTGAACCTATATGAAACTTAGACTCCTCAGTCCAAATCTGCATCCTCATTATGCCTTCTAAAAACATAATAAGGAGAACCTTCAAAATAATGGGTATGAGATGGGTTTCTTGTGATTTCTTGTGATGTGAATTGATTGATAATATATCATCTCC
Source organism: Ptilonorhynchus violaceus (assembly GCA_013397565.1). Taxonomy (NCBI): domain Eukaryota; kingdom Metazoa; phylum Chordata; class Aves; order Passeriformes; family Ptilonorhynchidae; genus Ptilonorhynchus; species Ptilonorhynchus violaceus. The sequence continues at coordinate 47,610 of VZRJ01003859.1, forward strand.
ATGAATCAAAAAATCAGAATTAGCAATGAATGTGTATGTCACCATCTAATTAATATTACTACAGAGCCTGATCCAATGGGATTGTTGTTCATAATTAGGGCTCAGAGAACATGCGGTAGTAATGAGACAATAATTACAGTGTTGCAATAATAGTGGATGATCAGAAAATAACATGGTAATTTGTAAAGAACAAAAATATTTACATTTAAAGTTTTGGAATGGTTACATATATTGAATTGAACTTTTAAAACCCCAATCTGCTACATTTGGATTTAAGTGATAGGTTTTGCTTTAATCTGTGTTACTCTTAAAACATGTTAAACGTATTATTAGACTTGGTCTTTGGAACAAGGATCATTTTCTGAATATGGGGTCTGTAATGCCAGCATAACGCATTTCCAAACCTGCTTTAAGGCTATTCAGTCTTGTTATATTGCAAATAATACACAAATGTTCTGGTAGCAAAAGACATTTTTATTCCCCACTATTTGTAGCCCTGTCTTTATAGCAATTTGCTGTTATACCAGAACAACCAGAATGGGCCAATATTCAAAACTGGTTAATGAAAAGTGAAATGCCAGAAGCAATTTTATTGTCCAATTTGGAAATAGTGCAGAAATAAACAAATATACAAGTAGCAATCCTAGTACCTTTAGCAACAAAAACAGCACAGCATCTAAATAATTAAAATCAATTCAGTGAACTGCTTTCTGCGATTAAAATCTGCCATGCAAAAAGGACAGTGTTTAGGCATGAACTCTTGCATCTAGGGATAAGCATGCGTTATTGTTTTGTTCATAATTGTGATTGTCTTCAGAAAATTAATTAGTGAACAGAGACTCAAAAGCCTCTGTGGTTAATATCATCTTTTGCAAACAGATTTCATAGAATATTTCAGAAAAACATCAGGAAAGCAATTATTTATCTGGAGCCTTGAAAATCACTCTACTACTGAATATAGAGGGCTGTAGTTAAGAGATCACAAAGAGATAGCAGAGAACGAGTAATGATTGCTTCTCTAAGCAATCTGATCTTTAAAATATCATCCAGAGATTACAGGATATGACAAAAAAGACTTTTCAGAACTGGTTTCCTATTTTTATGGCATTATTGTAAGTACTTGACGCATAATATATATTATATAATATATAATGTATAATGTTGCAGCCATATTGTGGCTGAGATCAAATAAGCTGTACGCACAGATGAAGTGCCCAACTATTTTTCATGTATTTATTTCTGGATCTTTGTAGCAATGAACGTCGTTTCACAGAAGTGCTGAGAAACATGGGAGGACTAAGCCCTGAAACACATTGTCCAAGAGACTGTGGATGATACTTTACCTGGTAAGTTCCTGCACAAACAGATTAACTGCTGAATTGCTCATTTTGCAGTCTCCAGGCATCTGACCTAAGCTTTTCTGTGATTCTGTTCTCTGAAGTAGAAGTGGAGTAGCCGAGCTGTTCATGTGCACATTCACAAAGTCCAGATACATGTGTTTTCTGTAGTGCTAGAGTTCAGGGACAAGTATATATTTGTGGTGCCCATACCTGCTGCTCTTCAAGTTCCTCAAGGAATTTATACATGCATAGAATCATTTAGGTTGGAAAAGACCCTTAAGATCATCAAGTCCAACCATTAACCCAGTACTGCCAAGCCCACTACTAAACCATGTTGATGAGCGCCACACATACATGTCTTTTAAATACCTCCAGGGATGGTGACTCAGCCACTTCCCTAGGCAGCCTGTTCCAGTGCTTGAAAACCCTTCTGGTGAAGTGAATTTTCCCCATATCCACTCTAAACCTCTTGTGCAACTAGAGGCTATTTCCTCTTATCCTATCACTTTCTACCCGGGAAAAGAAACAACCATCTCGTTACAACCACATTTCAAGTAGTTGTAGGGAGCAATAAGGTCTCCCCTCAGGCTGCTCTTCTCCAGGCTGAATAACCCTGGTTACCTCATCTTCTCCTCGTAAGACTTGTGCTCTGGACCCTAAACACCCTATATGACTTGTCTTTCATTCGCCTCAATACAGACAGTCTGAGCAGCAGGTGAAGAAGTGAGTGGTGTGGAAAAATCAGTGATAAGCAAAGTTAATGATAATACTTTTTTCAACCAGTCCTTGTCTGCAGTTTCATAATATAAACAATGCTAAGCACATGCTCTACTTTAGTTCACTCAGATGTGATTTTGCAAGCATAGAGTATGCCCTGAATCCGGTGTCATTATGCCTGTGAGATCGCATAATATCTGGAATATGCACAATCAAAACTCTAGCAGAATGCCTTGTGTATGGGATTGAGATGCTTCTTGAAAAAGGCAGAGAAGCAGCTTGAGCTGTGGTAGAGTATTTACATATCAAACATATCTGCCCTGGTGATTTCATATGGTATTCTCAGCATGCATATTGCCACGCCATTGAATTTTTCAGCTTTTATTACTAATAGCAGTTGAACTATTTTGTCTAGTGTAAGTGTAAGAAGTGGAAGTTAGAGAACTATCATGATGTCCATTGAAGGAATGCAAAGGAGAAAGAAGTTAGACCATGTTGTGGCGTGCTCAGATGGTAATTGCCGCAACCTTCTCGAAACTGCTCCTGCGTCCAGCGGTACCTCGGCGCGGTGTGCTGTACCCAGTGGGAAAGGAGCAGGGCTGCGCCTTCCCCGCTAATCCCACCAGCGCACACAGCAGCGCAGGCACTCGCACATCCAACACCTTAAGATGGGGGTAAAGAGTGGGGGCAGACTCTTCTGAGATAGCGACAGATTTATTGCCCGGGGATCTGGGGCAGAAGAGCCCCGAGCACAGGGGTGCACAGGATTATATACGGAAGTAAACCGGGGCAGAGAGAACACCATGGACCAATAACACGAGGGCAAGAGGGAGGAGAGAAAGGCGGGACTACAGTACACAAACCAATGAGGGTAGGTGAGGGGAGGAGCAGGGGGACAGGGCCAACGAGGCACCGAGTGAGGGAGAACTCTCCAGAACATAACCATATACAGAACATAGATTGACAGGACTAAACCAAACAGGGGAATGTACCAAAATAGGGCTTGGAGGGGGAGAGACCCTACTCACCATTACAACCGAGGGGGAGACTTTAGGTGGCTGGCCCATCCTCAGGCCAGGCCACCACCACAAGACCACTCTCAGGGATAATCTGACCGAAAGTCTTTTCTGCAACTGTTTCTCTCATGCTTACCTGTAGGATCAAGTTCCAGGGTTGCAGTTAGGAAACCAAAACCTAGAGCCATGGTGACTGCACTGGTCCCTACTGCCTTGAGATGAGTCCTGAAAATGAGGGTAGTGATATGTTTTTTAGTTCTTCCTGGTCTAAATGAATGGACTTCTTTTCTCAGAGAGAATATAAAACTTTCATGTGCTACACTTCAACTAGCTGATTTTGTTACTATGGCAAGCAAGGAAAATTAAATTTCAGACACTTCAATGAAGCCACAGGAACTGGAATGAGAAACATTTGTCATTAGTTTGGTTCTGACCAAAAAAACCCCAACAAAACGAAAACCAAAAAGAAACTAAAAAAAAAAGAAACCCCTACTCCATTGACTGTACAACCTTGGAGGGGAAGATATTCGTTAGAGACAAGACGGAGGCATAGGCTATCCCAAGTGATGAAGGGTCTCTTTAAAAGAAAAAGGCATATTCTTCCTTCAATGAAGGAAGAAGGCAGGCTGAGGTGATGAATAAAAAGAAATGTAAACAAAAAGAGATGATGTTTTAGAAAGAGATAATATTTTAGAAAGATTGTAATTTTAGGAAATGTTTAGTATCGTAATGCAACTAAACCAGGCAGATTGCTATACATACGTATTTAAAATGAAAACTTAAAAAAAAAAATAACCTTATGGGCTATATTTTGCCACCTTTAGATAATGCAATTTTATTCCAGAGATAGAAACCCTTAGACCCTGTTTAGTCAATGATTAGCCAAGGATAGTGGATATTAAAAAGGTCAAATTTAACCTATATGGAAATCTCAAGTTGCCCCATCATCTGCTGTCAAACACCAGATTCCACCTGCTAATATGCAGTATAAACCAAATCTGAAGTGATTGAAATGCCACAGCTAATGTGTAAGTGCCAGTTAACACTGAAACATGATTGAGACCAGATTTGGACTGGATCAGACTTGTACTGAACAAGCATATATCATTTTATTTGGAAACCTGTTAATTATGTATTCACTTAAGAAGCAAAAGTTGTGTCATTCCACTGGCTTTGTCTTATAAAATTAAAACCTCGAATCCAGATTTCACACATGCAGTGCTATTGCCAAGCAGTGGATTATTGATGTTTGCAGTATATTCTGTATGTGTAGAGGATAAATTGCACAAGATTTAGCAGTCTGAACAGAATTATTCCACTGACAGATTTTCCATGAAGTGTCAGACAGTTTATTCTGTTAGTACATGACATTTAGTGTGGAAAAAATAAACATTTCTTGCAAACACTTTTAAGGAATTTTTCATCCTCAATAGTTTCTAAAAAGTGACTAACAATCTTTAACACTGCTTTCTCTACCAATACTCTCTACCAATACATACATTCTAGATCTGTTCTCTCACATCGCTCAATGACTACCACAATGTTTCCCAAACTTTTTAAAAGTTAGGTCTTCTAGAAGACAACCTCAGTTTCAGCAACCTGGTCTTTATCAAACATTAAAGTTCCATGTACACCTCTCCTGTACACCTTTTCTAGTAGTCCTTTCTTTGGAGCAGAGAAATACTTGAAAAAAGGTAGTACCAACATTCATAACATGGAAAATTCTTTCTTTTATTGCAGCCATAAGTAGGCAGTGGAGCTTTAGGGTGTGTTGGTGTTTATCACCAAAACTAATGAATTTTTGTCCTCAGAACTATTGAGACTCTGCTGCCCTCCTCCTGTTAGGTAGGAGAGAGGTAGTGGGCTCTGTCCTTTCTTAGAGATCCATTATGGATTCTTTTATTAGACCTCATATAAGCTGGCCTAGAAGGTAATGATTTGAAGAAATCACTCTCTCTGTGGTAACAATACCAGCTAGATGGGCCAGAGCTGGCCAGCTTTGCTCTTTTAATAGCATCAGGATAAAAACCGTGCTCTTTCATATCTATTGCTGCTTGCCTGAAGGAGGGGGTGAGGAGGTAAGGTCCAGCATGGAAGCAGTCAGCAGAAGTAAAGTAAAAGAGGCCAAGCCTATCATCAGTGTGATAGGAGCTGTCTCTCAAGAGGTTCCTGCATGGGTGAGCTTTGTACAAAGGCCAGACCTTTGGTCCTAGGGGAAACAACTCCTATCTCTTGGCACGACACTTAAGCTGAGCGGACAAAAAGATTTTGGTTTCACTTGCTCTCCTTAGCTGTGTTATCCTATAAACCTACCTTGGATTCAATTTAGGCCTGTTAGGATTATAGTACTGTGCTTCTGTACTAAAGACTGTGGCAGTTTGCCATTTTAATCTATGCTGTGTGTCTAAGTAATTCTTGCCTGCTCATCTGAGCAACTTTTCACTGTATTTGAGCTGGGGAATAAGAAGGAGACAATAGATGTGGAAAATGCAAGCTGAACAAAAATTTCAGCTTTTGAATAAGCTGAAATATAAATAAAATAAAGCTCCTTCTTTTTTCCCTTTTTTTCCCATCTCAGCTTTGCAACTTTACTTAATCAAGTGTAACAAAACTTATATATATTCATTCTTTATATGAACTCCAGCAAAACTTTGGAGATTCAGCTCTCAGGAGAGAAAAATCCAGGGCTGTTTTCATGTTTTCTCGCAACATCTGAACACAAAGCTCTTCTGTCTCTTCAAGGACTGCTTTTTGTATGACATTTTTCATTGTTTTAGATAAGTACTTGGCTTCTGAAGTTGGCTCTTGTAGTGTTTGTGGCCTCTACCGACAAAGGCAGCAGTGCTTTTATCCTTTTGACTACTTGGTCTTTGTATTCTGAATGCATTTGTGAGATGGAACCTCCAAGTAAGGACCAAAATAGTTACGTTGCCTTCAAGCATGAATAGCCTGCACCTGGGGATGTACTCATTAGGTACTTATATTCTACCTCCTGAGCCTTGCATATTAAAAGTTTTTCTCTCTTCTTTCACATAACTTAAAAAATATAAAGTTAAAGGTCAAAACCAATCCCAGCAACAAACACATTGGTTTTTACTCTGAAGTAAAGGCATAACAGAATGGAGTCTCAAGGATCTTCTGAAATGTTACCAAGAAAATTAGATGCAGCATTCTAACATACAAATACAATTATAGTAAATGATTAACCTTTCTGAAAATCTGTTTACTCTTCTGTTTCCCTTTAGGACTATTACAGTACCCTGACGTCTTCATACTTTTATAAAAGCTTAAGCCAAAGCCCAGATGACTGTACAAATATCTGCAGGATGGTGCTCTGTTGCAGAAAGTCATGACTCTCCTTATTCCATGTAGATTAAAGCTAATAATGGCTAACCACATACCTGCATAAACAGTGAAGCTTTTTGCCCTTGTTGTTGATGGGGCCACCATTCTTCCAAAACTGCACGTTTGCAATGGTGTCCCAATAATTTTTACTTTTAAGATGCAGTAAACCAAAGTTTTTTATTACTACTTGCCTTCTTGTCTGGACCCTGCTGCCACAGTTCACAAGCTGGTGCTAAATAACCAAATTGTGGAAAAATTATATTATTCTACTTTCAGAGCCATAGAATCCAAAGAGGTCGCAGAACAAAATAAGGTCATCGTCATCTTGAGATAATTCAAAGATCATGTTTTAACTCAGCAAGCAGTTTCTTTGCATATGTTCACTCAGTGTGTTCTTCATACATTTTTCATATAAATTCAAGCCCTTCAAAGAACTGATTATTGTACATAACTTCCATTTTTTTTAAATTACAAGCTGTTTGATCCTTTTTGTGTTAGCTGTAAAGCAGGTCATCTGCAGCAACGGAGTTTGGTGTGCATTCCTGTGTGTATTGTGCCTGAGGAAGAAGGTGCAGAAGTCAGAAATTCCCACTCTTTCCATGAGAAGAGGTGCTAGTGTAACCATATGTGAATATGGGAAAGATGCTGGTTCACTCATGTAAATTCCTGAATTAAAACTGTCTGTGGTAATCTTCCAGAGCAAGGTGCTGAGGCAATTAATGGTCACAGACCTGGATTCAAACCGTGTTGATCTTGTGCAGCGAATTGAACAGCAATACTACCGAAGGTTTTTTCACTTCAGAGAATTCCATTATGTTGGGCAAAGAGGCTGAAAAAAGATGGCCTATACATCTTTTTGCATTTTATACTCAGGTGAAATATAACGTGATCATATTTCTGAGAGCCTTTTTTGGTGAAATGACGGGTTGTAGATCCTGCTTGAAAACCCATACCTTCAACTCGGGCTTTTTAACTTAAAGAGGGTGTACCTCTGCTTTAATGGGATTGTAAAGTGGTGCATTAAGAAAAACAGTTTCACAGGCGATTGAGAAGTAATTAACATATGGCTACTCCAAAAGCTCAAGTTAATAGAAATTTGCTTAATGGCATATCCAAAAGTAAGCAGGACAACCATCAATGCTGAGTGAACTTCTCTGGCATATCATAGCACATGAAGAGGCAATAGATGTAGTTTGTAATGTCTTACTTATTTTGATATTGATGTAATTTACTTACAGACAACCTATTTTACGGTACTTAATATCAAATTGCACATAAATATGCAGCAGCAAAGTCTGAAAATGACATAATAAAATACAAGCAGCTGTGAGACACATCATAAAGATGACACAAAATGATGTGAAACAAATAATATTTTAGAGTAGAATTACCCAATTTGCTAGAGATATTTACTTGAAAAACTTTCTCTGCATTGATTATTCACAACCCAGATACTTCACAGTATAAATTATGTTATATAACATCACATGTTTTCCAAACCGTAGACCTTCTTGTACTTCTGGAGGGTCTCTTGGAAGATTTTCCTTTATGCGATTGATTTTAAACAAGAAAGGAGATAAAACCACCTTGTTAACCACTTGAAAGAATTATGAAGGGGAATAGACAAGGTTATTTCAGATTTCTTCTTTTTTTTCCTATTCAGATGGGGGAAAGTTTACCAAGATTTTTCCATCATTGCAAGGGAAACCTCCCTAAATTCTCCCTGCCCTCCCCTCAACAAAATTCAAATGAAACAAACAAATAAAAATTGTTTATAACAGAGAAAGGAAAGAAGGATTTTAAGCAGAATGGAAATTCAACAATTTGACAATTTTATGTGTGAAAGGCTGTTGAATGAGAGTCATACAGCCTTAACTAGAATACAGTAATTTGTATGAGTAGTGGTATTTTACTTAACCAGTAGTCTTGAAATGATTGTCAGTCCTGGCAGTATTTATGAGTAGAGCTTATTCAATTCCATCTTTCTCTGGTTATGCCTCCATAAAAACTTCTTAATCAGTGGAAAATTCATTTGCGGCACTGCTGTATTAAATTGTTGAAATTATAGTTAAAGAAAGGCATTCTATGTAAGCATTTTAAATTTTTTTATTATTATTTTTGGAAAAGAAAGAAAACACACTCTTTGGAATAATATATCTATTATTAAGTTGAATATGCTATGTGGCTGGGGCTAATTTTATAGCATGTTACACTCCAAAGGTTTCATTCAGACTCATGCTGGTTCTTTATGGCTGTAGATCTTGCTGGATTGCTTCTGTGGTGGCTATTTCTGCCTGAAGATACATGTAGTTTTTCAGCTTATTCAACCAGTTTTAGCTTTTGCATTTTAAATAGGTCCAGAAGCTATGACAAAGGAAGAAATTACACCTCATCAGGATGAAGTACTGGTGAATTTTCTTCATAATATAGATGCTTTTCGTTAAAAGCTAGTATTCTTCCTACAGTGTTCCCCTTCAACTATGGAAACAAGGAAATGCATATAAAAAGAGCAGAAGGTACTTAGGCAGCTGAAAATGTGGTTCCTCTGTTTATACTTCTAATTTGCCTTTTGACAAATTTATATCTTGGCTGAGGAAAATAAAATGGAGATATTAGAAAGCAACCTAAACCTGAGAATAACAAAAAACATGGCAAGCTTGTTTTCCTAAAATCCACATAGATGCATTTCTGATGTTAACATGGTTCTTTTTAGTCTGCAGGAGCTGAGTCTTACAAAATAACATTGTGCTATGACATAGAAACGTTTTCAAAGTGTTATGTTCTTATGCAGCACTACATAAAGTGCTTTTGGTGACATTATTTTATAAAGATACCTTACTAGCACTTCACATTCAGTTTCTCAGAGTATTAAACTGTTACTTTATTCAGCTGATAAAGCTTGATTTTTTTCAGTTTTGTTTAGCAAAGCTAATAGAAGAATAACAGAAACATTCTGATACAAGAAAATAAAGATGAATTGCTGAATATAACATAAACACATTCTTCTTCTCCAGCAGCAGCTGCCAAACTGGAGAGATGCCTCATCCCCTCAATTAGATTGAGGCTGTATTGATGCCTTGTTACTGCTAATTAAGCATTTAAAGAATTTCACATAGGTTGGAACTTCAGACTACAAATGAACGAAAACATGCATGGTTCAGTGTGCCCTAACAATACCATAGGCAGATATTACTAGCTCCTTACATTATCAATTCATATTAGACAATCTCCTGAAGAGCTTCTGGTCATTGTTTATATACGCCTCATTATATCCTTGCAAATTAAATCACAGGCAATGATGGTCAGTGTTGAGTAAATAAATAAAAGAACAACATTACTATTTAGCTGTCTTTTTTGGTTACGTTCCTACCTGAACGTGTATCTTGCTCAGCTAGTAAATGAAAAATCCACATTAATTACACCTTTTAAATATGTAAAGAAATCACTTTATTTGCAAGTGAAGTAGCTCTGCTAGCACCCTCCAAACGTTCAACAGCAAATTATTGATTCAGCATCCTCTCTATAAAAAACCCGAACACAAATGAAAATTCATGTCAGATTCTCTGTAACACAACTTCTGGGAAAGAAACACTCTCTGTATTGTATTGAAGCTGTTATTTGATTGCACAGCATGTTCATTACACAGTTCACGGTGTTCTGTTGCAGCCTCATATATGTGTTTAATAGGACGTATTGAAATAAGCTCAGTGGGACACTGTGTGTCTCAAAGAAGATGATCAAGCACCAAAAGAAAACCTCTACTGTCTTTGCCAAAACAAAGTGAAGGAGCTAGCTTAGAATGACTCCTCTCATCCCTTCCAGGAGTTATATCAGAGATATAAAGGCCTTATCAGTCAATCAATGGTGGAAGAATGAGGGAGTGTCAGGTGTTTGTGGAGTAGCCTGATCTCTATCCGCAGTGCAGAGCATGACCATTTCTTCTGCAGGCACTGGCAAAGCCATCCTTGCTGTGTCCAGCACCTGGGACAGGCAGCAGAGCAGTGGTGAGTCTCCTCAACTCGCGTCCTCAAGTGAGGGCCTTCAATTCTAGTTTGCATCGCTGTTCATGAGCTTGAATGTAAAGCTGCAATGGGAAACCATGGGAAGATTCAGATCACAGGTTGCAGTCAGTAGTAGTTTGGTGAAACCAACTGTTGTGAATTCAAGGGTCTTAAAAACTGGCATGGCTTTTGCTGTGTGATGTTACAAATATTCTGAATGAGTGCATGCTGTCAATTGCTTTAGTGCATGTTAGGTATATGTCAAATCTTGGTATATAATTAAAACTTTGTTTAGAGCAGGCAGAAGTTAGGTCACTGTCTCTGATTGTACTCCTATCACTACAAATTAAGCAGCCTCATGTTTGTGAACATCCTGAAGCAGCCCTTTTAATTGATTAGTATAATATGCTTGAGTTAATATTTGCAATCAGTATGGTTTTCTATCAGCCTCTGATGTGGAGCTCAGTGTGCCTAGTATCTTTTTCCTACAAATCTGATTCTCTTATTTATTAATGTCAGATTTCATGTTTTTGCATTTTCATACTTTGCTGCTCAGCAACAGTGAGTAATCAGAGAGTTTTATTCTTAGATTTCTCCTGGGAAAGCGGAAGGAGTACATGGGGAATGGCGAATACCTTTAAATACATCTCACATGAAAGCAAGTCGCAGCCCTTTTGTAATCTGATTGCATTTGACACTGATGGAACCAGTGGGGGCTGCTGTTTGCAGTGGCTACAGATATATTCAGTATATACTCCCTGTGCTTTTCTGCTCCCCTGGATGCCTAGCAGAGATATTAAGAAGTAATCTCTGGGCAATTGCCAGATAGGATATAGTTTGTTTCCTGGAGATCAATATCCTAGGATGGAGGGACTGTGCTAGTGGTTCAGCACTTCTGCATGAACACAATTAATTACATAGGTGAGCCCTGTGTTTAGACACCTTCATCTTTGATCTGCCTAACAGCCTCTCTGCTAGGGATTATCCTCCATCCTTACTGACTAATTTGACAACAGACTTTATCTGTGTCCTTTGAGATAAAGATGAGAGACAGAGCTGTCTATCAGTGCTCTGAGTTTTGTAGTCTTTAAAAAAAAAAGCCTTTATAACGTAAACTCCATTTTGAAGGATACAAAGGAAACCCCCACCTCAAGTATTCTAATCAAAGGAGAAGTCCCCTGGTGCTACTGAGGACAGAAATTGTGATGAGTTCTGTTCTGCTCTAAATTACTAATTGACTTTTTTCTAAAGAACACCTACTAGGAATCTCGAAGTTTTATGGTAAATGCTAAACAGCAGCTGTTTTCTAATTGTGCTTCCCATTCTATAGTCCTCACAAATATCTCTTTAGAATAATAAGCTGAAGACACTTTCAGTTAAAAGTAGTGTTGATCAGAGGCAACTGTGTTAATGTAAGAGGATAGGTCTTAAGCTCAGAAAAGCCATGAAATTTATGGATTAGTTTTAATAAATCTCTCTTTAAGGTTCTTTTATATGTTGGTATTTCCATGGTTTGTTTCATGGCATGAGAAGCTGGCATGCTGCTGTGAGCATCCCATGATGAATATATGCTTATCAGCACACAGTGAAAGAAGTAATTACAGCATTAATACTGAATTTTATGTTATTAAATCACTATTTGGATCTAGGCATAATTTACATTTAAAAATATTATTATCATTAGGAAATCATCATTGATGATCATCTTGATAAGAAAATTACCGGTAACAAGACATTTTTCTGGACAGAGTTTGGACCCTTGTGCCAAATTTTCAGGTTGACAACGGCTGCTGTGTATACACATACACACTTCTTTGCCTACATTTTTATTATCTTTCATTTTACTTAGCCAATTCACTGACTTATGTGGACCAATGTAGAAATGAATATATACTTCTTACTCCAGAGCATACATTTTATATATAATTGATACGAAACATTTTTATTGTTTGAGAAAAATGTATGGTGTAATTTCTTTGCTATTAATATTGGCTGAGTATTTGAAAAACATAAAGACAGAAAAGAAATCAAAATGGTGGTGGAAGAAGATAGGAAAGAACAAATAGGTTACAATTTTGCAGATGTTCTCTCTGAATAATTTATTTTACACTTTAAATAGGTGGCCTGATTTTCAGCTCTGTCAAGCAGATTTAAATACATGATATAGGTTTCGAAATGTAATTAAAAATTTCATTAATATTTTTGTATAACTCAAAAGATAATTTTTTTTGCTAGGCAAAAGTGGTGGCAGGGACAAGTACTCCTAAATATTACATTTGGATCAATGTAGGATTTTGAGCGAAATGAATGAGATGTGACATTCTATATCAAGTTTGCTCCACAAATGTGCTATATCAAAAAGCTGGGTTTAGGTTTTGAAGTGCAGAAGTGAAACATTTAACCCAAGAAATCTTGATGTCATTATTTATGCATGAGCAAAACCTACGCTTGCCTGAGATGGCTGGTTCCAGCAGCGACTGGCAGATGGGAACACGAGGGAGACTGAACTGCACTGTGTTTATGGACAGTCAGAATTCGCTGCGCCCGCAAGTCTGTTCTGCACTTGCCTTGGACAACAACAGGACCGTTTGTTAAGGAGACTGTTCTGTGTTGTTCTTTCAGTGGTCTGTCCTGTGGTTTGGCAGATGGGATCGTGTGGTTAAGGCAGACGTGCAGGGTGGATGGATAGGCTCCATCGGGGCACTCCCTGTGATGCATCAGCTGCTGCATCACCCGAGACCTAAATGGTGAAGAATGCTTCAGAGAGCATGCTGCAGCTGGCCAGTTAGCTTGGGGACTGCTCTGGCATTGTCATCTGATTGTAGCTGGAAACTGTCTCTGTTGAACCGTGTCTGATTGGAGGCTCAGCGAACTCAGTGTGATAAATTGCTCCCAGGTTAAAGGTCTGGCGTCTCTGACATTTATCCACCTTGGTGTGAACAACTATAAAAATCTCAAGCCAACAGAGGTCTGGGTTCAAAGGGGACTGCCTGCATGAACAAGGCATGTGGAGCCTGCCTCTGTGTGAACTTTTGAGCAAGGGGGCATTTTATATTAAGTTGTCTTTTCCATCATCTAATTTTCTTGCCTTAGGAATTCACTTGTGAACTGACCCCAGTCCATCATGCTATACATAAATTACTAACAGAACTTTGAAGTTCTTCACACATTTAAAGAGGAGGTTCAAAGGTATGTCCTGAAGGGATTCTGGAGAGATATGTTTTGAAAATTAAAGGAAAAAGCAGGCAAGAGTTTCAATATCCAAGTGAGTCTTGTATCAAGGAGAACAATATTAACAGGGATCCAGAATATCAATAATGTCAATATGTGCTAATAGTCAAATCCGTCTCCTTGCACAGTTATATATAAAGATATATGTTTATTTATAGACACATATAGGCACTTTACATGTATGCAGACAAGTATATAAACAAAACTTTTTCTTTTTTGTTATGGGAATATTAATATTTGAACTTTTTCCAGCTTGTAAGTATATTAGACTTGCTAAACAGCTGATTTTCCTGTCTGAGTAATGTCTTTCAGTTATGCCATCCTAACAATGATCCCCCATTAGGTTTTGCATAAACAAGTCATCACACATTTTGTAAGAATTTTTAAAATGTAAATTATTTACGCAAAGAATGCTTATTGCTTAGGTGGGTGACTCCCGTAGCTTATAAATAAGTTAATAACAGAAATAAATAATTCACGTATATTTATTTTTGAATCTGTTACTATGAAATTCTTTAATACTAGGAGAAAATATATTGTAAAGATTGACATTTCTTGAACACATATAGGATTAATTATTGCAGTATCTATTTCCATAGTTTGGAAACTACTTGCATGCAGAGGACCCCCAAACTAAACAAAATCACTTCACAACAATTGAGGCCTTGTTTCAGTGACGTATTTGAGCCACATTTGAGCACATTCTGGACACCACCCATCTCCTTAAGGGCTCAGCACAAGCTTAGGTACTGCTGAATTCAGTAAGAGTTAGTATGTACTCAAGTGCTTTCCTGAACAAAAGCCTAAATTCATGCTAGGCTTCTACAGGCTCTAAAAATCCTCCCTGAAGGCAAATGTTATGCCGCAGACAGACACGCTGCAAGTGTTATTGCAGACTTTCTCATCTTTGCTGGAAGCTGCTAGCAACTGATGTGGAACACTCCTGCTTTCAGGGAGTTTTAAGGAGGAGGGGATTGTATGGAGTCACTGTCAGGTTTTCTTCTTCCCAGCTTTTTCCATATGCAAAGCCCTGTGTTCTTATGGAGAGAGAGAAACCATCAGATGTCAGCAGATCTGACAGAACTTGCTGCTCTACATCTATGCAGACCAGAACAAACAAGCTCTCTCTCCTTCTTGCACAGTTCTGGGTGTGCTTAATCAATTAGAAAGAAGTTCAGTACATGTGCTTCTATGATAGTTACTATCCTTTTGCTGTGCTCTTCAAGCAGAGGAATCCAAGCTGGATTTGCAGTACTGTGGTGAGACAGTCCCAAACCCAGGTCAAGAGGTTATCTGCTATTTCGCATAAACCAGAAAGATCTCTCCCTTTTCCATGGTCTCGCAGACCCATAAACGCCAGGCTGACATGACAGTGAACAACTGCTGTAAAGAGAGATTGTGCTCTCTTTACATTTTTATGGCTCGTAGACACCAAACTTTACACGGTATAAAAGATTCACTCTACCTCACACAAGTTGGAAAAAATCCTTTATGCACCTCAAAGTGTGAGAGGAAAAACCCCTCAAGCTGGGACGCTGGCTTTGAGTAATTCTTCTCTTCTGGAAGTTGAGTGAAAGAAGCCTCAGCACACCATACCGTAATACTTCAGGTTTGGTAAGTCATATGAGCTTCTAAACTGTACTGTTCCTTGGCTAGCCATAGCCAAGTATATTCATATTATAACTCACTAGCGAAATCTCTTGTTACCCTGAGTAGTTAGTCATTGGCATATTTAAGCCTATTACCAATGGTGGCACAGTGTTTATTAATATCTCCTTTGTCTGTCCTGTGTAGTGTGTAGTCTGTTTTAAGTCTTATGTCTGTTAATTTTGTGTCTATTAATAAATAATTCATTCTATAATGGACTGAATCAGCCATTATTAAAGAACTTATGAATGACAGTGGGTCTTGGGGTGCTGGCCACCCTCGATAACACAACTACCTGCTGCCAGAGGCCTGGGCAAAAGGCAGGGACTAATTTAAACCCATATCATCCATTTGTAAGAAGTACTAAGTGGGAATTTAACTTGATTTGATGATTGAAAACATAGCTGTTGACCTTTTGTCAGTGAATGCTAGTTTTTCAGCCCGAATCTTTCCTACCTTTTCTTAATGTCTGTATTTGAAGTTTTTATCTTTCCTTTGTTTCTTTTGCGTTTCTCTCAGCCTTTTCCTAATTTTCTCTTTCTGTACTTAGCATCTCTTCTAGGTTACTCCTTTATACCCTTCTGTTCCCAACACCATAAGAAACTGCAAAATTTAAGACAGAATATAAATACATCAAGTGTATTTAAAAGAATAAAAAGCAACATCTCCCCACCCCCCAAAAAAACCTCACACCACCTTCTCCAAAAAATCCCCAAACCCAACAACCCAAACCCACCTTCTTGTGTTGTGCCTCTCCCCACCCTATTTTTGTTTCTATTTTTTTTTCTCCAGTGATTTGTTTTCCAACCCCAGTCTATTTAAACCATGTTAACACAGCGTTTGGCTGAATATGATTCTTATTTTGAAACAGAAGAAAATATAAATTTATCTTTCTTTAAAATTAGAGTAATTGGACTCATTTTCCTCAAAGACCAGTGTTGGAAATAGAAGGTCAAAGAAATGTAGTGACAGTTGATTTGTATCCATCTCCTCAGACTTACAAATTGTCGGAATAAGCAAATTATCTATCCACTGATGCCTTGGGACATGTTGGCACACAGATAATTAGAAGGTTATTTTCCAAGAGAAGGTCACTGTGTTTTATATAGCCTGAATATGCCAGATGTTGGGACTACCAGTGATTTAGCTAAAGACATAAGCCAATGATCTGATGGGTTCATCATTATTATGAATTCAGCAGTAAATCTGATGAGATGTTAGGACAGTTAGGGTGATGATATGCTGCTTCAGAAATGTGCAGAGGAATCATTACGGAGGAGGGAAATGGATGAAATCATCAAAGTGAATGTAAACTTGAACTGGATTTGTAAATCACAGAGGAATTTCCCATCCAGAACTGTTACATTATACATCACTCATAAGTGCCTAGTACTTTTTTACATCAACCCAACTATTCTTACACATTGTTTAGGTATAGCTGATTATTTATTATACTATATTTATTATACTTGAGTAAATTGCTTAACACGCATCTGAGAAAAACAGCATGAGGGTTTGATGGCCCAGTAGGTTTTCATGGCAGTTTCCTCCCTGACTGTCTTTTCTTTTAGAGGCTATATTATAAAAAAGAATGAAAGATGCACAAATGAAAGTTTAGTAGAAATATATCTAATTGTCATAGGGTTAACCTGGAGGCAAGCTCCAGATCCCCACGCTTAGTTCTTCAGAGGAGAGGAGACAGCAAAAACAGGCTGCAAACTTGAGAAATGATCAAATATTTATTTACTAACTCTACTAAGAATAGAAATAATAAAAAAATAATGAAAATATTCAGGCATAATATACAAATATCATTCTCCCCCCAGTACATTTTAATCTTTCTCACTGATCACGCAAAGGACATAAACATGAGATTCTGGTGTTATGATTAAGAATTCTTATTGCCACCTTATGGGATAAAGAGAGTTCTTTCTGTAGTGTAGTGGGATCCATCCCACGGAATACAGTTCCCTAAAAAAGTATCTTCAGCATGGTTCCAAACCTTTCAGAAACACCACAGCCCGCCCAGGTTTTTGCAATGGCGTATCCTCTCTCCCACAAACACTCTGCAATTTGTGGGTCACAAGAAGAGTCTGTTGGGGTTAAACATTTTAAGAGTAAGTCATTCCAGCCTAAAGGCACCAAAGGCAACAAGCTCCTGCTTTACTCATAATCTCCAAAGGCTG
>VZRJ01003859.1:65105-89343 GCA_013397565.1 Ptilonorhynchus violaceus
TCTAGCTTAGAGAAGAGGTTAATATTTGCAGAAAATGCCTACAAAAGTATTTATAACAGTTACATGCTCCCACTGTAATGAGGCTTGCTTTCCCTGGGCACAAGGCTCCTTCTCCCCCGTTCGCTTCTCTGCACTGGCAGCCATCCAAATTTTTAGTAAGTCTCTTGGCTGCTGCAATTTCTGCCTTATCTTAAAAGCAAGGTCACTCTTCGATCTCACCAACTCGGCTCTCTCTGCGTAGCTTGGCTCGGCTTAGCTTCTCTCGGCTTCTCTCGGCTTTTTCTCAGCTTTCTCGGCTCAGCTCAGCTTAGCTGCTTCTCTGTTTGGCCTTGGTCCAGATGGCAATAGACCAACTCCTCTCAGGTCCGGAACGGCACAGGATCGATGGGGGGTGAGGCCGGCTGCCCCCACCAGCACCCCGGGCCATGGGCCCCTGGGCCGGGGGTTGGGGGAGAGCCACTGCCTCTCATGGGTCAGCAGGGAGCAAGGGAGCAAGAGAGGAAGTGAGAGCCAGTGCTGCATCACTTCCTAGGTTTTTTTTAACATTCTTTTCACAGAGACGTCACAGGAACACTAAATGGCCCATAGAACTGTCTTTTACCTGTTTTTAACCAATAAAATTTGTCTCACACGGAGTCAAACAATGACACTAATATACAAGGTAAATAAATAAATAAAATGTCTCAAATTTAAATTGGAATCCTCCATATATAATTTTGCAGTGGAATGTTTACAACATGTTAAGATTATTTCCTATCTTGTTTTATAGTATTATTAAAATAGGCTAGATTTGATTTGCATCTAAAGAAAAATTTACTTGTAATATCAATTGAAAATATAACAGCGTCTCCAAAAGAAGAAGAAAAGAAAGTATAATAAAACTATAAGAATAAATTTATTTCTTAGTTACAAAGCAAAACAAAAAAAAGGAGTATTTAACAATAGGTCATCCACAGTGATTTCATATACTCTTGGAAAAGTCCTTTTGTTGCGGAATTGCTCATGGACATTTATTTGGAGTGTGTTTGCTGAATTTTAAGGTTCTGTCTGAATAAAGTGAGGGACTCTAGGGGCTGTACTGATCTTCTGGATAGTTCAAGATACAGTGATGATCTATGAATGGTTTATGCATGGTGCTGATTTATTTACTGGCTTGTTTTTCTCTCTCTTTTCTTATGAAAGGTAAATTCTGTAATATGCAACTAATATGAATTTCCAATTAAAAATGTCACCCATTTGGTGTCAAATAACTCATGAGGCATTGTGGTAGTCCTCTTGCTGCTATGACAAACAATATGTGTCGCTGAAATTATCTGTTAAAAAGTGCTTCCCTTTTATTAGAGAAGTTTGGTAAGAAATTTTGCCACACAAGGAACAACTGAAGTAACAAAGTGTCCTGTATCCATGGTGCAGGAAACAATAGCCCTTCTGTGATTAGCTCGGACATTTCAAGAAATATCTTCTGAGTGTCATGTTTAAAGCACAGACAGTGTTTTTCTTCGATTTGTAGAGTAAAAAAGTACTTTCCTAGCCTATGACACTGAACACGCCATTAAAATATAGGAGATAATCATTAGGAATTGCACAAGAAGTGAAAATATAGCCTATGCATTTGAAAGCTTATGTCAAAAACATCTGCCCTGGTCCAGACGCATGCTTTTGTAACTCAATCTGTCTTTCAAATACTACATAGGCTATTGCCGTTGAACTCATGAATGAAAACTTATTCTAGTAGATAGGTTAGGGATAGCAGATAGTTAGGGATTGGTAACTTTTCCTAAACCTTAGGCTTTTTGAATGCTGTTTATAATTTTGTTCATCACAGCTGCCTAGTTTTTACCTCACTGTACATGCTGGTACATCTGTTGTTAATGGTTCATCTCAAAAATGACAACCTTTAGAGATACTGTGAAGAAAGTCAAGAAACTTTACTTAGCTTTCTATATGCTTTCTCAGAGAAGCTATGAAAGAAAATCTTTCTTCCATTATTACAGTTTGCACTGATTATGACTTTATTTATCTAGTTATGACCTTGCAAAGAGAAGTATATTTCCTTTTGATTATGAAGATGGATTCCTGTAGATCCATCTTCTTTTTTGTTCATTATAGCAAATGCAAACTGCAGCTTCTGACTCAGAACAGTTATGATCATGATAATGCTTGCTCTGTTTGCTGTAATAGCTCTTTATAAAGTAATTGAATATATTATGGATAACTGTTAGATTTTTTTGAAAGTCCTTGATAAGGAGAAGAGATTATATTTGAAACTCTCTTGATGAAAGTTCTTCTGCTTCATACTTGTACTTTTACATGCCTTTCAGAAAAGCATTCAATGAGTGAGTCAAAACTCTAGAAATATGCAGCAGATGCATCCGTTGTTGGTGAAAGTGTAGGTGGGTATTTACAGAGTTATATCAAGACCCTGTGGATATTTCATTTTTTTTCTTTAACTGTTCTTGCTGGTAGGATTTGGATGAAGAAGGATATCTGGGAGATCACCCAACATGAACAGCTTAGAAAAATTACAGGTTTGCTTAGAGTGATGGGTGAGACTGGTCAACAAAGCACAAGAATATGAATAAAGTAAACTTCTTCATGCCTGTCAAACAGGGACAGTTACTGCCTACATCACTGGGCAGTAACCATAGCATGTTGCAGGTTATATGAGCTGGGGAAATCCTCTAGGATGGAGCCAGAAAAGCCCAGATTCTCCTCTGCTCCTCAGGCAGGGAAGCAGAGACCTCTCAGACCCTGCACTTCTCCTCCCCTGGACTCTTTTCCTTCTTTGGACAGTGAACTCACTGCACCAGGGTAGTGTTTGATATAGAGGTGTCTGTCATTGCTTGCAGTGATGTGGGACTGAATATGTACTCCTTTGTTCCTAGATTGTGCTGGAGTTTTGCTAAACTGTAAGGGGAGACCTTTGCAGTGGAGTCAGAGATGAAATGAGAAGGTATAAAGCATGCTAGATTTACAACAAAGAAATGTGCAATTTACTGACATAACAGGCAATGATTAGGTTGCAAGGGTTAAGTTCCACTGCTCCTTGGAAGGAGTAGCAAGGTGTGTTGTCATTGTCAACACAACGACAAGGTCAACTGGGGAGGGAAGTGGGGGAAGGAAGGACACAAGGATAATTTGTAAACCTGGTCTAAATCCACCAATAATGATTATTAGGGATTTATAGAATTAGAGTTTAACACGTACATTCATTTTGAGAAGTTTTAAATTTTTTTTCATCTTTTTTCTGAAAGGTTAGCTTTATTAGTGCATTTATTAGTATATTAAATTGATCCAACTTTTCCAGACTCACAGTACTTTATTTAGTACATTGAGAGTATTACTTTTGCAATTTTATTTTACCTATGTGCAAGCCAGAATAGACCTCAGGATGCCATTATCATTCTGTGATATTTCAAAATACTGTCCTTGGATTTCAGTCTCTATATATGTGATCAGTTATTTCCCTTTGACAGTGCTGTTATTACATACATATTCCACAATTCATGTGTGCTAAATTTGTTATTGATCTTTAGAGTAGTATAAACAGTATGCATTTATTTACATGTATATACATGCATGAAGAGGTAATTAATTTACTTGCTATCGATTTGTTTTCTTTTTGATTCTGGCAGGCTGTTCAGCATTACATTTTGTAATTTACGTGATAATGTTCTGATGGAAGTTGTAAAAGCAGAACATTAGTAAGTTTATTTTTGCTGTCTTAGTAAATCTGTTTGGAAGGTAGATTATATAAATGGTAGTCTCTGCACTTGTCTTTTTGCAGAGGAATATAAAATAAAATGTTTTTCTGAGGGTACAAAACATAAAAGTGCTGAGCATTCTTGACATCAACATAAAGTCTGAGTGAAAGATCAGGATTCAAAGTGAGGAGTGATCAAACTGCTAAGTTTAATCAGTGAGGAGTCCTAACAGCATTAGTTAAATTTTTAAAAATGCAAGTTTGCTGTTGTACTGATGTGCATGGCTCTTCTTCTCTACCTGGTATCTAGTATCCAGCCAAACCAAGAAAAATTCCCTCAATTTCAAAGCCAAACTCCTCAAATTAGCCATTTGTATACGCCAACCTCTGAGTGATTTGAGTCATAGATGCTACTAAACTATTAAGATAATCAAAATTGAGTATGTGTTTATGCTGCCTTATAGCCTATATGTATGCCTGTATTTACTGTTGGACATGCATTTAGATGTTTTTTTCACTCATGAGCAAAGTTCTACATGAACAAAATAGAACCTCTCTGCCTTATTCCTCCTGATAGCCCGTCTGGTGTCAGGAGGAATAAACATATGCTGTGCACAAGGGTTATGTTTACAGCTTGCCATTTTATATTACAGCACCATGTAAAAGCAGGCAGAAGGGTTAATTTTGAATAATTTTCTTCTATCAGTTGACATTTTAAATTCTTTTTTTCTGTTATTATTTTTACACATATATTCCAGTGAAGATGAGTTTTGAATGAAACTCAAAAATTTGTAAGATCTTTTGCATAATTTTTGGAGGGTGTTGACAAATAGCAATCTGATTCATAACACAGAAGAAACACAGATTAGTTTTCATAGAGAGTTACAAATAATGTACAAACTGAACTACCGTGTACTGCTATCAAAATACAATACATCACTCATAAAGTAAGAGTCTGTATATTCAGAAATTCATTTAGGACACGGGTGATTGTGCCATGGTTTATACAGCAGCATTTGTAATGGCTGTGATCCCTCTTGAAGTGATTGTCTACATTCCTTTCAAGTTGCAAGGTTTATTTTGTGCTTCCCTGAATGTCTACTGCCAGTAAAATTTACATTTTCTTAAGTGCAGTGATACTCTCCCAATCTAATATAGGTTTCCATGCATTTAAAAAAGGGAATACTATTCCTCTTATTTTTCTGATATTTCAAATAGGAAGGGAAACATCTCTTTGAAGTTCTGGGTTTAAATTCTGAAAATAGCACTTTGGCTTCTGAAATCATTATTCCAATGTCCAATATTTGTTTCTACTTGAATTAACAATTTCAAACCAGAAGGTAAATAAAAGTGAATAGTTAGAAATCCAGGTAAATATATACACTTCTCTGTTAGTATAAGAGGATATATGCTCAAGGAATATGGTACAAATTTGGTAGATGAGAAATGTATGTAATCATATGACATTTAGTAGTGATTATTTAGTTTTAAAGCATTTACAGTGCAATTGGTGACAATCAGATTAAATCACATTTGCAATTCATTTTTTAATTATAAGGTATTGTGAAAAAAAGTACATGAAACTAGGCTTTTTGTTTCATTTTCATGACTGTTGCAAAAAATAAAAAAAATACTTTATAGAAAGTTATACGTTACAATGAATTCTTTGTATTTTCAGAAGAATAATTTTGCTGCCTTTTGATAAAGAAGTAGTATATAATTTAATAGCTATTCTTCTCTAACAGAGAGCGCGTTGGTTTTGCAGGGCCTGGTTTTTGGTAGCAGGGGGGGCCACAGAGGTGGCTTCTGTGAGAAGCTAGAAGCTTCTGGACACCATGTCCAGCAGAGCCAATCCCTGATGGCTCTGAGGATAGACGTGCTGCTGGCCAAGGCTGGGCCAATTAGAGATGATGGTAAGGCCCCTGTGATAACATATTTATGAAGAAATCATAACAAAGTTTGTGGTGCAGTTGTAATTTTCCAACTAGAGAAGAGTAGGAGTGAGAATATGTGAGAGGAACAGCAATGGAGGCACCAAGGTCAGTGCAGAAGGAGGGGGAGGAGGTGCTCCAGGCACCGGAGCCGAGATGTCCCTGCAGCCCGTGGTGAGGGCCATGGTGAGGCAGTTGTGCCCCTGCAGCCCATGGGGGTCCACGGGGATGCAGAGATCCACTTGCAGCCCGTGGGGGAGGTGCCCATGCCAGAACGGGTGGATACCAGGACGCTGTGGTCCAGAGGAAGTCCCATGGAGAGAGAGGCCTTGCTTCCAGGCTGGAGCAGCCTGTCCTTGGAGAACTGCACCCCGTGGCAGAGTGACCCACGCCGCAGCAGTTTTGGGAGGACTGTCTGCCCGTGGGATGGACTCACGCTGCAGCAGTTTTGGGAGTGCTGCTGCTCGTGAGCTGGACCCACGCTGGGGAAGTTCACAGAGAACTGTCTCCCGTGGGAGGAACTCCACGGCGCAGCAGGGAAATGACTCCTCTCCCTGAGCAGCGGAAAGAAATATCTTGGGTGATGAACTGACCAAAACCCCCACCCCATCTCCCTGCACTGTCGGTGGGAAGGAGGGAGAGGTGGGGGGGAGACAAGGGTGTCTTTAAGGGCTTATTTTACTTCTCATTCTCCTACTCTGATTTTGTTAGTAATAAATTCACTTTGTATCATTAAGTCGAGCGTGTTTTGCTCTTGAAGTGTTTTCTCCTGGTCCTTATCTCAACTCATTAACCCTTTGTTAAATTTTCTCTCCTCTGTCCAGTTGCAGAGCAGAGGAGAATGAGTGAGCAGGCTTTTTGTGGGTACCTGGCATTTTGCCAGTGTCAAACCACGACAGAGAGCTACCTGAGAGCAGTGCTTGACAGAGCTGTTGAGCTGCTTGCGAGTTATGGGTAGGGATCTAGCTTTGCCCTCCTCTGCATGCAGAACATCAGTGTAAGTGAGAGACACGATAGCTCTCCCTGCTGCTGATAGTTTTGGGAACTTGACCTGGATATAAAGGCTGAAAGATGCATCCCTTTGAAACCTGAGACTCCTAGGAGCTAAGGACAAAACCATGGCTTGCACCGAGCAAGACACTGGGGTTGCAAGAAAGCACTTCTGTGAAGCAGAAGAGACCCTTGAAGCTACCGCCTCACTTCTCTCAGGACTCAGATGATCTTCTGTGCTCTCTCTGCTCTTCCTGTGTGCTCTTCTGTAGGATTCAGCACGTTGTTTTCAGGTGGATCCTCTGGTGTGCCCTGTCAGCTTGTTCTTCACCACTCAGGCCGCCCAGTTCCACAAGGCAACTCTACCTTAACGAAAGAGACAGTGGGGTCTGTCCCTAAAGAAGGCAGAACTGCCTCTTACCTCCCAGAAAACAAATTCTTTGTACCTTAATACATAGATTCTGTCTATGTAACTTCATTTGTGCCTCAGAAAACTTCTTCTTTGGGAAGCTCAAGTTTCAACTCCCTTTGGCCCTAAATTATCCACAGACCCCGGGCACAGGACAGCGTGAACAGTCACACGTTTTGTGAATGTGCATGTACTAAGCAGGGCTGTAGAGAGGCGTGGGACAATCACTAACCTGGCGTGCGGAGATCCCAGACAGTGTTCG
Organism: Ptilonorhynchus violaceus; assembly: GCA_013397565.1. Classification (NCBI taxonomy): domain Eukaryota; kingdom Metazoa; phylum Chordata; class Aves; order Passeriformes; family Ptilonorhynchidae; genus Ptilonorhynchus; species Ptilonorhynchus violaceus. The sequence goes on from VZRJ01003859.1 coordinate 72,401, forward strand.
GCTGACCCACTCCTCATGCCTGTGGCTCTCCCTGCTTTTGGATCCGCCTGAGCACAGCTCACTGCCATTGCCAGGGTCACTGCCCACAGCATGTCACCCGTGTGTTCTCCTCTGCAGCCACGATCTCCTCTGGAATCACTACGTGAATTTCCTTGGGAGAGACCTGACAGTTGAGTATATTGTATCTTACAGTTCCTGTGCTTCAGGCATGCCCTGGATCCCTGCCGACTTCATCCTGAGCTTTAGGGAGCCTTAGAAAACAAAAGCAGGCCCTCAGGGCAAACACAAACCGCTCAATAGCAGATGTTTGCTCTGAACATTGGCATCAGTGACATTTAGCCTCTTCAGCAAGTTCTCTGAGCTGAGATACTTTATACATCTATCCTCCGTCAATTAACCCTCTCTAATGCAGGTTTCACCTCAGCTCACTTGGAAAACAGACCCCAATAACACATTCATTGGTACTAATGAGTAATGACGTGAAATATTGCTTCTCTATTCATGCTTAATGACTTAACTTCAGCACATTTGCTAAGCTGTAGCTGGCTTTTTTTTTTTTTAATTTTTTTTTCCTTTCTTCCTGCCTCCTTTCACTGTGGGAAGGTTGAGGCTGATAAGCAAGTCACTACCAGTGCTTAGGGATGTGCCACGTTTCAGAATGAGATATAATGCATCTTAAAAGCACATAGATGGGCAAAGTAGCTTGTGCTTCCAGGATGAAAAACAAGAGGCTGACTGATCCATTTGACACACCCTGCAAACAACTCATAACTGCTACTGTGGGAAGCAAAAACTTTTTTTTTTACATCCTGACATTAGCAAGTGGAAGATCCCAGGTAATTCTCTTTCTTTTCCTGCAGCCCTTGCTCTGTCTTTGCCTTTAAGATGAAGAGCACCTCCCCTGCTAGTTTTCTTTCTCCTTTATGCTCCGGAACAAAAGGAGGACGGGTGGGTAAAGAGCCCGTGACAACTTTTGACCATACTTTGTGTCCTTACCTCAAGTGGGATGCTGGAATTGTTTTATTGCTGATGAGTAAGGGTAACTTCAGGCTTTACTTCTTGGATAGCACTATTTTAGAATGTGTGTATTTCTATGACTTAAGTGATTTACCTTTGATTGATGATATCATCTCTGTTTTTCTTCTACGTCATATTTGATAACTACAGTTTTGATTCCTTTTAGCTCTAAAATTATTTATATTTGAACAGTAGATTCCAACCCTAAGTTCTGTGAAACCTTTGCTCTCTTAACAGGTAAAAATATCCAATGAAGATGATGTTATGCTTAAAATGGTCTGATTTCTACACATTACATTTTCATATTAGTCACAGTGTAAGATTTCTGTAAGATCCAGTGTTGATCTGTATCCTAATACTTTCTGTGGATGATTACTGTAATGCTACGGTGCAGGCGTTAGAATCTCAGCCTGCTGGGTTGGCCAGAAATGCTCTCTGGAAGGTATGTCCTAGGGACCTTGTAGGCATGTTGTGAAAGATAATAAAGATAAGCATACTAAAGCAAACTGTTGGACTGTTAAATAGCATAGCTGGTGAGCAATTAACATGGACAACCATGGGAGGAAAAAAATCTGTTTGAATAACATGAAGGATATGTGAAAAATTGGAGCTGTTCTGACTTCCTCTATTAGTACCAGACTCTTTTCTTGTAAGTGAAGAAAAAAAGAAAAGTAAGGCTAGAGAAAAATGGTGAAGCCTGTGATGACATGCAGCAGTTGGACTATTCTGACACTGCTGTGTGACTATGTTATTGTGAAATAGTGTTGGCAATTCCAAGTTTATGTGTCTGGACAACTTTTATAAATTTTCTGAAACAAAATAGGAATAATCAGTTCCATTGCTCTGATGATGTATTTTCTTTTACTAGCAATTCACTTGGTGTCACTTTGTTTTTTTTCAGTGTATAACATTTTGAGAGAGAGAGAGGTGCATACAAATTGTATATACAAAGAGAGACGGAATCTTGCCAAATTTCTGTAAATTTATGCATGGCCCAGAGTCTCTAGTCAAAATTCCTCTGAAATATACTGTGAATTCTGACAAAACACCAATGTGGGGAGAAATTCTGGCAATATTGAATTTAATAGAAGAGGCATTTTTGCTAGAATGGCAGCAACATTTAATCCCAGAATATAAACCAAAGGTAGAAAAAGGACATGTAGTTAACCAGATTGCTCAAATTTTATATAAAATTGAGGTGTATTTTATTTACACATGTTAGAGTATGTGCTCAAGGCATAAACATAGCTAAATTGTTGCCACACTCATGAACAGTTTCAGTTATGAATGTACATGTGTGGCTTGTTAAAGCATTTGAGTTCGCAGTTGGTCCTTCACTTTCCTATTGAGCACTCAAAGATGATGCTTTGAAAGACCAGGTTAAGTAAAGACTATAATGAACTGTAGATTTATAATTCATAAGGTATACATAGTGTCCATCCTTCCACTGAAAATAAATTTCCTGCTGCTGAGGGTTTCAGCTAAGTTCTGCCTTACTCACAGAACAGGAATACTTGCCAAAACTTGGCAAGGGCTGTGGGGACAGCGGATATAGATTTCTCTGCATCCATTGCCAATTCCTTCCATGAGGGCTTGATGACTATATAGCATGAGAAGAAGATTCCTTCACTGCAGGGACATAGATACAAGTGTAATCACAATTGACAAAAGCTGCTTTCTTTGGAAGTTGAGGGTTGTCTGATTAAAATGAAGCTCTGCTGTAAAGCAGAGGTCATAATCTCTCTGGCCATCCTCTGAAAGGGAAGGTGTGACCTAGAGGTCACTTGCTATTCATATAGCTAAAAACTTTTAAACACAATTACTGACCTTTTTACATTCTGAAGATTTAAAAGATTAATGGCACTTGGTGGTGTATATGGTCTTTGGTATTGTAATAATTCCCTAATATTGTGGGCCTCTGTGTTGTTAACTGATAAGAATTCAAAAACAAATTATTAATTTCCAAGTAAAAAAAAAAGTCATGTGTTCACTTGTTTTAAATGGTTGCAGCTTATTGATGCTGATAAGTATTTTTTATTACTTGAAGGACTGCCCTGGGAAGCATAATCATTTTTCTGTAGTGGTTAAATAATTTGCAGACCCAGAATTTTCCATGGTGGATCAGCTATTCAGAATATTCCTGCTGATCCCATATACTACTTCATATCTTTGATTTGCTTGAGACATGTTAAAAAAAAATTTAAAAAGGCAAATAGACTCTCTTAGCAGGCAAAACACAGTGCAGTTCCCTCAAGCTGGCTGCTCAAGCCGGCTGTTCCTCACAACACATTCAATCATGGAATCTGTCAGTACTCAGACACCGTCTCTCACTAAAAGACTCTCTCATACCTTGCCATCTGTTGTGTGCTGCCTGTTCCCATGGTAAAAACGGCTCCCCCAGTTTTGTCAGATTTGACAATCATTTCCATTGAGATTGGTGATGGAGCAAGCTTCAGAAATGTGTTCCTTTTCCCGCTTCTTCCCTTCGACTGATCACATCTCACTGTAGGACCGCATATGTAGTCCTAAGTGACTTTGGTGGGTCTTCTAAAGGATGAAGATTGATACACAGAAAGGATTGTGCCTAACTTTGATGGGAGGTTACAGTGTAGAAAGGCTTTACTTTAAACTTCCTACATTCTTTCAAACTTTCAGTAGCGTTTCTCGCCTTCAGTAGAAAACTGTATGTATTAATTGGACACTCTTTGTATAAATTTTCAGAAATGTGTAGCAATGATGATGGAGAAAGAGGGAGTGAGAGGGCAAGAAATAAAGAACTGTCTGCAAAGATAATAAATAGCAGGGGTGTACTGTGTATGGACAAAATGCACTTTCATGAGGAACAAAGAAATTACAACATTGTCATATACATATTTCACCTTGAGCTCTCTACCACAACACATAAATACTAATCTGACAGCTCATACTTCCCTTTTCCCAATCAATTATGAATTTACAAATATTAATCCTATATTTGTTCCAGTAGAATAGCAAAAGGAGATATGTTACCACAAATTAGCAACTTCAGTGACTTCTGAAATATTCTCGACATGTTCTTTTGTCACTGTGATGCTAATTTTATGTTCAGTCTTCATCTCATTTCCCAGATCATCAGTGTCTGCATTTGAGAGCTAAAATAGCTAAGTCTCTCAGCAAGCATCAGTGACACACGGATGATCTCCAGTTCCCTGTGCACCAGCTGCAACACATCTTCAGTGAACACCATGGACAGAAGAGACTTAGATGTGCCAAAGAAGATGCCAGAGCATCTGTGCATAATCTGGATGATCATGACCCCAGTCCATTCCACTAGTAATATCTACTGATATCTCCGTCATTCCTATCAGCCAGACCTTTCAGGTGCCTTGGCCTTTTTTTTGGATGAGGATTCTTCACTGTAAAAATGTCCAGAATTAATAGTGAAATTTAAAGGGTGTGTGCTCAGATATTAATTCAGTAACTCTGTGACTAGCAAAGTTAGGAGCCTCATCACACACCAGATTACTGTTTAGCTGGAACAGTCTTTGTAGAATGTCCAAGTAAAGCATTATAGTGCCTTCAAAAAAGGCCTGATAGAGCAGGGAAGCATGCTTTGTATCTGTGGTTGTTATAGCATTACATAGTACAGTAGGTACACTGCACATATCCAGACAGTCATGCATGCATGACTTTAAATGCATTGTAATAATTTATGCTATCTGAGGAACTGGCTTGGTGTGGTATGAAAAATAAATTTCTTGGTGATTTGGAAATATGGGTCCAAGCCTTGGTGATTGGAGCCACTGTTAATGATCTGAGAAATATCTACAAATCTAAAGCAAATATATGAAGCCTGCAGGCTTTCCACAGTAGTGCTTGGTTATGTGTTTCCAGAAGTCTTGGTGAATTTGTACTTTGGAGACTGTACCTATGTGCCTGTACTTTTCATACAGGTGGGATTGTCAATACTGTGCAAGACCTTACTGTGCAGTTGCTTTTAGCAAGTGCTAGTCAAAGGCACCATCAGGAAATCCATTTTCTAAGAGGAAGCCTTCTGTCAGAGAATTATTTTGCATGACGTTACTTTATTCCTTGTGACTGTGAAGTTCTCCCAACTGAGAGAAATGCATTGGATGTTCAGGGACAGGAAAGGACATTATGGTTTCACAGAAAAACAGTAGCCATTAGAAATAATACTCTTTTTCCACTGGGGAAACATGTTTTAGGTTTTCTCATGTGTATCTAAGGAATTTACATGTGACTTCTGAAGAAAGTCCTCTGTGTTCTGTTGGCTCCCTGCCTGGCATTAGGAGTACACCAAGCATTCTGTGAACCACCACTTCCAAGTGTGGATGTTCTGGAAAATGGAGACAATGCTATAACATGTGTCTTTTATGTGTTAAATCAGCAGATGTTCAGATCTTCTCATTAAAGGCTTTGTACTTGTTTCCCTTAGCTTACATAGTTTGTCACAAACCTCAAAATTTTCTATCAGGATTTTCTATCATAAATGTAACAGAAAGCAAACTGTAGCTAGTAGATCTGGTACTTCAGCAGTTGTATTTTGATGTGACCTTGTAAGAACTCTGTGAAATCTTTTTGTTTTACAGTAACTGATGATTTTGTGGTGGTAGTCACTGCAATGTGTAGTTACATGTTTGTGTCATTTTACAGTCTTGTCAAGAATGCATTTCTAGTCGCATCACAGAGAAACCTGTCAGGCTCTTTGTGCAGCTAAAAGAATATTTAGAAATATTTGTGTTCATCACTTTGTGCTATCACAGTCAAGTGCTTTCAGTCACTTTTGTGACTGAAAAAGATATTTGCTCCTATTAGAAGGCAAGGAGAATAAATAGGAGACACCAGATTCATACATCAGGAGAATCTGAATTTATTAACAAATGTAAAAAAGTCTTCAGAGAATTGGAGCATGAGTGGTTTTTTACAGCAGAGACAGTACAATTTTCTCAATGCCATTTCTGATGCTGTATAGGTTACTGTGATTTTGTGGAAATCCTGTTTTCAAGGCTTATTTTTGTCTGTATCGTACTGCCATTACTGTGAGGTGACCTCTTTGCTATTTGGATCAACATTCCAGTATTGTCCCATGATAGGGACTCCTTATGTAAAGTAAAGAGAGACCTCCTTCCAACAGACTCTGGTACCCACAGGCTATTACTCTAGAAAACCTCTGTGATGGGAGATTATATAGTGTTGAGAAAAAATGTGCAGCTGGACCACTGAATTCCAGACATTGTGGGCTGATGACAACTTTCTGGCAGTTGTAGGCAACCCTGTCTCATATCAACAAAGCTCGTAATGTAGGTTCAGATATGTGAGGAGCAAAAATGATGTGCAATAAAAGCTCTCTGTGTTTTTCTGTGACTGTGCCTTTTGGTGGGCATCTCTCTGATTTGTGTTCTGCTACTTCTGGAAAAAATCTTTTGTTAAATTAGTATTTCATCTGCTTACAAAGTTACCTCAACACCTGACTTCATCAGACCTCTCCCTATAGCTCATTATCAGTCTTCAGTTAGTTTTTAAGTCAGAGTCTTCTGAGGGTTCCGTTTGGCTAACTAAATTTCCCTTTGAGAAATTAATAAAAATTTACACTAAATTCTGTTCGCTGTTTTGGCTGTGGAAACCTCTGAAATCAAAGCTCTTTTTCTCACTTATTTTTATTTCAGAGCCTTTGAAAGGCTCTGATTTCAGAGCCTATCCAAGTAACTGAATATATGATCTTTGTAGTTTTCCACTACTGCAGACTACTAAGAATAATTTTATACTTTAGAAGAGCATTTATTTGGTTTTTCTTTTTCTGCATGGTACAATTCTTTCTATGTCCTGGTAATGCATCTAAAGTAGTGCTATGAGGTATTTTAGTGATGTAAGTGACAGTTTTGGCCTTATGTCTCATTATCTGAAAGACAGCATCTCCAGCAGCACAGACATATCTCATCCTGCCAAGGCCCAAAGTAGAACATAATGTGTGAAAGAGACTCAAAATGAGGGGAATGGATCTCTTCCTTGCTTAAAATGCTATGAATCTATTCCTCTAGGGTGAGTGACTGTATTTTATAACTCCAGTTCTAGGGATAATAAATAATTTTAGGCCACTGAAGTGACAGGACAGTACATCTGTGTGAAAAGTGAATCAGTTGGGGAATAAAAATGAGCAAGATCACTTTGAATTAAGTGCATGAGTCCACAGCCTGAGTTATTGATTTGATATTCAGATGTTAAAGTGCAAGAGCGTGCTTGTGCTAGTCCTATGACCAGAGATGCTAGAAAATGTGATCTCACAGTATGAAGCTGTTTGGATCTGGCCCTGAGGCAGAGATGGTAAAAACTCTGGTATCCTGTTTTCACCTTCTGGGCCGTCAGCAGTGTCTTCCAGAGCAAGACACCTGGACGTCGAAGGACCTAAGTGACATGAGCATCCTGGTGACAAGGACATGAGGACCTCTGCAGTCCACCCACACAGAGATTCTGCTGGCTGTGGGATTGTCAGCCCCAACTTGAATGGGCAAGGAAGGCCTGCACACACCTGGCAATTGTGTTAGTGTCTGAAAGATGACCAGTAACACTGATATTCTGTTGTTAGGGCTAATGGTGATAAGACAGACAGACAGACAGACAGACAAATAGATAGATAGATAATTTGATTGAATAGAGGCAGGCACTGGAAATTCACAGAGGTGTTTGTTTTGTTTTGGTGAGGGGTAGGGCTTTTAAATATATATATATATATATATATATAAATTGCAATTGATTCAAATTGGTAATAAAGTTTATATTTAAACTTTTCTTTTGAACAGCTCTTTGGAGTGTCACTTTTTACAATGACCCAAATCATAATTGAAGAGAGTCCTGCTATGTCTTACAAAGTCTGAAGAGGTCACAAAGGGAGAGGAACTTCAGTTTATTGATTTTGGGTCCTAAAAACCATTTGGTAACTATTATCTGTAGTTAACAGATCCACAGGACTCATGCTGATTAATTTCCTTATCTGAAAGACGTTTCTTTTCATACTGTAGATGATATCTAGTGCTCCCTGAAGGGCTCTATAGTTTATAGATTGTATAAGAGAATGAGAAAACAAATGCATTAGTTCCTCGTGTTTTTTGATGCTGTTGTTATTCACAGAATGCTCTATTTTAATAGAATTTATGCTTTTACCAGTATTTTAACATTTCACTGTAAAAGAAAAGAAATGAGTCTTTTATCATTCGTATTGAAAAAAGCAGTTAAGCTTTAATCCACCCAGAGTCAGTAACTGTTATTTAATCTTGAAGGATAGCACTCATAAACTGTAGAAAGGCAAGGGCTAAAACATTCTTTATGGTGTAAATGTTATAGTGCATCTCATATTTATTGAAAGGACCATAATTATGCAGAGCCATTACAGTGGATATTCACTGCACTGTATGAAACAATATCTCTGAATTTTTTATCAACTCTATGAGCCTGAATGAAATACCTGTATCTTTTCATTACATTCCACTTTTTCTCCTATTTAAATCAACTTCCTGTGGAAGACTGTGTTGTTGCATAAATATACACAGCTGCAGCAAAGGGATTAAGGAAGACCATAAGCATGGAGACTGTGTAAAGTCTGGTTATCATTAAAGTGAACCTGTTGCTTTTCTAGAATTTATTTTGTAGCATTTTGTGTATGATCTTTCATAAGTTTGGCTTATATCTGAGCAATGTTCTAGTGCTGTGGGTACTTTTGAGCTCTTATTAGGAAAGTACAAATTAATGATTACTGCTTATTCAAAATTATTTTCCGGTATTGCTTTTTCTACTGAGTGTTAGCCTGAAGAGTTTACAAAGCTGACCACACAGAGCAAGTACAGATTCCTCACAGGCTTCGGAATTGCCACGTTTTGTGATGCTGCTTATCATTCAGAAAAACTGAATTAATAACTGTAAATTACGTTCTGATATTTACATTGATATTGGAGAAGGACTTTTTACAAGGCCATGCAGGGATAGAACAAAAGATAATTGCCTGAAAACTGAAAGGGCATAGTTTTAGATCAGATCTTAGGAAGAAATTCTTTACTGTGAGAATAATGAGGCACTGGAACAAGTTGCCCGGAGAAGTTGAGTTCCCCCATCCCTGAAAATGTTCAAGGCCAGGTTGGATGAAGCTTTGATCTGATCTACTGGAAGGGGTCCCTGCCCATGGCAGTGGGGCAGGAACTAGAGGATCTTTAAAGTCCCTCCCAACCCAAACCATTCTATGATTCCATGACAATTTTATGGAAACCTTATTCTCATGTAGGGGCCTGGGAAGCTGCATCAAAGGAAGGGAAACGAAGAAGGGAATAAGTGTTCTTTTAAGGAAGTTCCTTTACTGAAATAGACGTTCAAAACTCTGAAACCCCCAGAAACCTGGTCCAGCAAGGGAAGGGTCACAAAAACTCTGCCTCCTCCACCTGACCTTGAACTGCCAACTTTGCCCGAGTGTTTGATTTCAAGGAAAACCAAGATCTCATTCTAAAGGTCGGTTTATTAAACCATGCATCTTATGTAACTGCCTGATTCTATAGGAACTGATATACATTTTCTGCATACAAGAAAAATAATATAAATTAAACCAAAATATATAACAAAGACTAAACTATTGGATGTAAATCTGTCTTTACACAGTACATAACACTGCGTGCAAATATAAAGATTTTCATATTTCAAAACAAAAATTGGTTAATAACCGAGAGAAAATTGAGGAAACTTCCCTTAGTGATTAAGTATTCTATAATTGTCCAATATATGAATTCTTCTTGTTTTGACCATAATTTAAGGAAAGCTAGCTGCTGGTACGTTGGTCTGGCTTGCAGTTTGAGATTTGGTCTCTTTTTAAAAAAAAAGACAAATTCTACGTTTTAAATTTTTGTTTTCCTCAGATGTATTTGTTTAGACTATGAGGTAGAACTGCATTGTTATGCAAGGGTTTATGAACCTAACTAAAATAAATTCAAACATTTGAAGCTCGTAAAGTGATAGTGACTAATTTTAGGCAGCTAAAATATATTTAATCACATTTGAAACACTTGACAAATTTTTACAGAGATGTAAAAATTTCTGCTACAAGACTGGAACTGTCATTATCTGTTCCAATTATTACTAGTTTTCCTAGTTATCACTTTTAGTGTCTACATATTGTTTGAAAAAATAAGAAAGAAAAAGAAAGAAAGAAAAGGGAAGAAAGAAGGAAAACCTTAAACCTCTACTCACCACTATTGGGGAAAGAAGCATAGTAAATAATTTCAAAGAATAATAATTTACTCTCCAAAAAGCAATGTAACACTTTGTAGTTTGCAATGAAATGGAGTCCATACAAGTATGCCATAAAATTACATATATTCACTGAATTTATTCCTAATTATTGACATCGTGTTTGGGAAGAGAGGGTGACTCAGAAATCACTACCTCACTTCTCCTGTCCAGTAGTGGGCAAATGTCCAGCTGTTTTGAATCAACTGAGTTTTCATAGCTCAAAAGATTAAGATTATGGCACACAAGACCAGGAAAACTAAATATCTACTCAGTATGGTGTAGAATCAGGATTATATTATGCAAGGAGTCAGATGAAGCATTTGTGAATGTTCATCTAGAAATTACTGTTCTCCTAAGTGGCATCCTTTGAGAACAGGGTTTTGCTCTCATTTCAGAGCATTGCTTATGTTTTGGAGAAGCTAATCCAACTACTGAATATTAAAAAAATAACTGGAAAAAAAGAGGAGTTGTTATATCGCTGTGTATCTAAACTATCAGGTTTTTTATTACCTGTTTGATCATACTGTTCAATTTTTCTGTTGTTATCTAAATTATAAATGGGAAGAGAGCAAACTTCTTTGCTTTAGCTGCAGGTGGTGTGTTGCTCTGGCAGGGCTTGCTCTCAAAACCCTGGTGGGAATTGCAGACTGGATGTATTACGGCCTTTCTCTTTTGCCTCAGAGGTGTTGTGGAAGGCACAGCAAGGAACAAAAGATTTCTGTCCTGCCCCCCCAGCCCAGGAGCAGTTCCCAGAGCACTCGAGGCTTCTTGACAGGCTGAAAAGAGCAACCAGTGTCCCCATCCCAGGCATATCACTGTGCTTTGCCTTGCCAGGGGTGTGTTTCTGTTCCTCTGCACACACAGGCACGGGCAGAGAGGCAAAATGGGGAATGCTGCTCTAGGAGGCAGCTGAAGCTGTCTCCAGAACAAGGGAATGAGTGTGGCTCTCGGCAGCACAGGACTGTGGAGAGGGCTGCTTAATGAAGCGTGACAGGTACAGGAGGAAGGAAATCAACAGCACTCGGCAGGCAGACCATTTAAAATGGTAATACAGTCAGCCTCCATCTCATCCCAGCGCTCACACTCCTCAGCATCTGCCTGTGCCACTCAGTCTGTGCAGATTGTCAGGTGGATATCAAAACAAGCACAGCAGGCAAATAAATACGTGAATCTGAACAAATATTCTCTCTTCTGCAGGAACTGTAGACAAGAATGACTGACAGGAACTCACTGCTGCTGAGGATCTTGGGTTTTTTCTACACTCCGTAGGTTATTTCTTGTCATGCCCTGTATTTCAGATTACTTATATAGGTCTCTGGTAAACTCCTCAAGTCATATTGGTGTGTAACAATATCATCTTAACTCGCTGGGTTACATCAGGTTGCAGTCTGAAGAAAATTCAAGGATAAACTTTTGTAACTGAATGATGAAAGTGTATTGGTTAGGATTTAACAGATCAGCTATTAATAGATATCTTGCATTGCTGCTTTCATAATTTTTCTGCTTAAACTGACTGTATCGGGGTTAAATGGAAAAACAATAACTTATTTTTTGACATTTCAAACTTTTTTATGCTCAAAAATAGGCAGTCAGTTAGGTCTTCATGGATCTGTTATTAATAGAAGTGTTGGCCTGACCAACACTAGTGTCTGTTGCACAGACACTATTTTCTCTGTAATAAGGCCTGAGTAATTTCTCTTCTGTAAGTATGAAAATGATATCTATGATATTTAGAGAGACAACTTCTTTTTCTCAATCTGGAGGCCCACTTGTGGGTGTCAGCATCTTACAACTCACATAGATTACCTTCGTCTTGACAGAGAGCTTTACTTACTTCAGTAGGATTTGGATCAGGCTCATTACTATTCTGATTCTTATTTAGATTTGAAAATACTAATAGTTGTCTACAAAATAAGGTATATGACAGAAAAAATAGTTATTGTTAATGATACACTTTGAGATTATTGCCCTGAGCAATTCCATGTTGCATATTAAAAAGTTATTGATTTCTTCTGCTTGTACAACTCCTCTTTTGCATGTGGACCTGTTCCTGTTTACCTCAGGTTTCTTTATATTATCATTAACTTATCTTTATTTATCATTAATTCTTCAGCATTCACCACTCACTTCCTTCTCCTGTCCCGCAGACTGTCTATATCGAAGCAAATGAAAGAAAAGTGGTATATGGTGTTTAGGGTCCAGAGCACAAGTCCTGTGATGAGTGGCTGAGGTAACTAGGGTTCTTTAGCCTGGAGAAAAGAAGGCTCAGAGGTGACCTTATCACTCTCCACAACTACCTGAAATGTGGTTGTAGTGAGGTGGTTATTGGTTTCTTTTTCCAGGTAACAAATGATAGGATAAGGGAAAATAGCCTCCAGCTGGGCCAGGGGAGGTTTGGATTGGATATTAGAAAAACTGTCTTCACTGAAAGGTTTGCAAAGCATTGGAACAGGCTGCCCAGAGAAGTGGTCGAGTCACCTTCTCTTCAGGAGTTTAAATGGCACTAAGCATCATGGTTTAGTGTTGGACTTGGTGGTGCTGGGTTAATGGTTGGACTTGTTGATCTTAAGGGTCTTTTCCAACCTAAATGATTCTGTGATTCTATGACATATATACTTGGCATTTTTTGAGGCAAGATCCTACCTATAATTAATGACATACGGATATTAGTTGTGTTGCTGTTGGTGTACAGGCTACACATATTCTGTTTTAGTATCTGGATTTATGTGCTTTTTGTATCTTCTTGTAGCAAATAGAAGTCCAGTGTCTTGTTCAATAAATTTGGACAGTTTTTGGACAAGTATGCAAATGTATCGCTGCATTAAGTTCATGAGTCTCAGTGCTAGGCGACTTATCCACCTTGCAATCAGAGGAAACTTTTCCAATTCTGTGTTACTTCCTACTGGATTGCACAGAATATTTTGGTTAGTGTGTGGGAATGACACTTGAGATGGTAGTACTAATAATTTGTGCAGTACTTTTTTACATTTTTGAATAGATCTTAGATAAGAAAACTCGTTTTATTTAATTCTAGTTAAAAAAATCCAAAAACTATTCTTCCTCTCCAAAGTCTTTCATTCCTCCCAGAGAGCTTTTAATTGGAAGAAAAAAAGAATTATTTTACTTTTTCTTTGTTTGCAGAAAGCAGCAGTAAGAGAATCATACTATTTCAGGCTGATATGACTGGGTATGAACTAGCTTTTTAAACTATTTTGTATTTACACATTTAGTTTATGCAACAGTTTTTCAGCTTATATTTTGGAGGAAGAAAATGAATAAATGATATTAAAGTAATTTCTGTTTTTAAGAAATGTCCCTTCATTCAAGAAGCAAATGTCTCTCCTTTTTGTAGAAATGACATTTTTGTGAATAAAATTAAACATCTTTCAAAAATCATCCCATAAGACATTCTCTACACAGCATGCATTTACTCTGACTGCAGCGACTTAATGGCAAAGAGAAAAGTACATTATAGCTGTTTTGGTAGTTGTGATATTGACAGGGATTTTAAGCTGTACTTTCTTGTTCTTCACAAGTTGTTCAAATTTCTAGTCTGAAGACTTTAATTTGTACTGGTTATCTGGTATGTTTTGAGTCACTTTCAGAGCATTTCTAAAAAAACTTGTATGTGATTTCATCATCTCTGAGTCATTTCATTATCTCTTCTGATGTCCTAGACCTTTCCTCTCCTGTGGTTTGATGTGCGAAGAAAGGGCAGACTTCTTAAGTCTGCCAGACATTTTCCATACTCTGCAAGCTCTTAAGCCTGTTCATTGAGGTAAATACAGCACTTGCAGATTGATGAAACGTTTGATTATGGTATCACTTAGCTAAGCAGTTAAAGGAATTTGGGATCTTGCAGCTTTTGCATCTCTAAAGCTGTTACTTGAAGTTCAATTTTGATTTCTTGTTCTTTCCACCTCTTTTCAGTTACTTTTTCAATTTGCCTATTGTTACAGATGGTTTAGCAATAGCCTGCATGTTGTACACTCAGTGTAATTTTTTTCTGTAATGAAAATCACCAAATACTTGTCTCAGATAATTTACCTGTTAATATTTTTACAGCAACCGTATTCCAAAGTCACACTGCATTCCTCTAAAGAAACATTTAAGGATACTGCATAACCCTCAGCTGTGGAGTTCTTGAATAGCTTTTTGATACACTATTTATCCACTGTTAATTTTTTTTCATTAGAGGCTGTTATACTTTTTAGTCACTTGCCATAAAGCGAACGCTTCAGGATTCAACAGTGCATATTCCTAAGGTGAACTCATGGGTACCTTTCACAGCCTGAAGCAAAGTCTCAGGGCATCACCTAAGGGTAGGCAGTGTAACTGGGCAATGCTTATCTTGGGCTTATGAGGGCAGCTCTAATTTACCATACAAATAATTTTTCATCCCTTCTACCTGTGTCCTTCACCTCTTATCCCACTCTTCCTCAGCTCTGTGTATCTTTCTTCCCACCCTCCATACCTACTTATCCCATGTCTCCCAAATAATACACAGAACTTGTGCCTCTGTTCCCCATTGCCCTTTGTTCCTTACCTGCTTATTCTACTCCTCCCTCCCACTTCCAAACTTCTTCCTTTCAAGAAGGTAAATGTGATTTAGGTGTAATGAATGATGAATCTGATGCTTTCTACTAATTCCTCATTTTCTCCTGTCTTTATCCAGATAACGGGATAGTTGGGACAACAAACTAAAGCCTTGTTTTTAGAGTAAGTCTTTGTTTTGACAGGGGCCTAGTTTTTTAATGTATGCATTTCTGAAAACCCATGTTCCCAAAGGCAAGGTTTTAGCAGAATGTCTTTCTTTTGAAAGATGGAGGTTAGTAAGAGTAGAGCTATTTCTTGGTTTTTGTAGAAGTTTGCTCCTTAGCCTCAGGCCTCCCTCAAAATAAGCTGTGCACAAGTAGGCTTCATTCCTGCAGTCAAGACATTCCATTGTTCTTCAGGAATGAAGCTGTCAGCTATACTCCTTACACTTTAGACAAACATGTCAAAAGATACCTTTTACCTGCTCACTTCTTTCAAAGGAGAGGAAAATGAAATCAGTGTTAAGTCAAGACCCTTGAAGCACATAATCAACTGGGATGGTGCCAGGGGTTAAAATGTTATTAAGATCCCAAGTTAGTTCCCATTGCCAGTCTGACTTGACTTCAATATGGGTTGAAAGAGTTCCTTAAAAAATAAAGCAGCCTTTCAGCTAATGGATAAGCTCCATGGCAAGCAGAAAATATTACTGTAATATTTTAAAAGAAGTGTTTGCTATCTGGCCTCAGAAGTTGTAATTAACCTGCGTGAGGCTATGTATTATGAAAGATTGAAAAGTATCTGTGCTGTCTGTAAAAGAGGCAATTCATGTATTTTACAAGCAGTGTAGCATTTTAAAGTATAGACTTTTAAGACTTTAATTTTAAATGACAGTGGCATGATCTGTAACTGCAATCTACTGCTGTAAACCATCTTTACCATGCTTTGTATTATCTCTGTGGCTGTTTGTTCCTCGGTGGAACCTGAAAGAATAATATAGACAAATTTCATTTCTTGTTTTTCACACATCTTCACCTCAATAATATGCTCAGCTAACAGGTTAACTAGTATGCCCTGCTCACTTTCTTTTTATTGAAAAGATTTAACAGATCATAGAAACCTTCTAAATCTCACAGTACTCTTCAGATCTTGCAGTAATAATAATAATAATAATAATAATAATGTTCCTTTTCCCTTTTCAGTCTTCTTTTCTCTATCTCTCCTACTTTACTGTCACACTCAACCTTTTTTATAACTTCTGACAGGATGCTGCCTTCAATGTAGTCCCTCCAGCAATTATATTATGTGGATTTGATTTTACATTATGTATTTAATGATGCAGTACAAAAGAATCTTGGCGGGCATGAATCATTCTAACTTAACTGGTGCTCAATATCCAAACAAAAATATGTATAAAAGTTGAAATTGCTTCCCACTATCTACAGATAGAAATGTTGAAATTACAGGACTCTTAGTTTATATGGTATCAAAAGAAGATATAAAAGGCAGGTAGGTGTAAGTGTAATGTAGAAAACTCAATAGATTTTTCCTTTCTGGTTTTATTAAAAATACTCCTTTGAAAATGTGTTTTGTATACCATTTTAAACATGAGAAAGTTAGAAAGTATCATCCACACTTCTGTAAAAGTCTAACATATAGCGAAGTGTTTGAGGTCTTGGGGTGGGGTGAAGTTCTGTCGATTAGGTGCTCAGTCTTTATAGAAATCAAGATACAATCCAAAGTGCAAGAAGCATGGATTGTACTTTTTAAATCTTGATTATTTATCCTTCTGCTTTTGAAATTAGCTTTCTGGAATCCCAGTATATTCATAAATTTATAAATTCTACATAAGTGTAATGCCAAAATGTAATGCCTTCCTCTCTTGTGTGTCTCAGGAGTGTAAGAGTGCGAATAGAGCTAGACAGGTAACTTTTCATGTGGCATAGAGTGGGATTTTTAAAAAAAAACCTAGTAAACATTCCAGAAAACAGAGTTTTCTCTGGCTTCTACTTTTTCATGCTAATGCAGATGAGCTGTGTTCTGTTTTTGTATCACAGTAATGGCAAAAAATCTCAGAATAATCTGAATTTGTGTGACTTGTGTAGGGATTTTTTGTCTTTTTTTTTTTT